>CM070035.1:48605888-48648221 GCA_036250615.1 Ptychadena robeensis | reverse complement strand
TATATATATATATGTTAATGTTAATATGATAATGATAATGTTATCACTAGTTGCAATTCAGCTCAGGTAAATGTCAATAATGGAAAGTATACAGACAGAAGGTGACAGCAGTAGCCAGCAGCATTAATCTTCATTAACAAATAAAACTTATCATCTAATTGTCATTAATATGAAAATCAATCATAACAATTTTAAATGCACCCTGAAAAATGACAGCAACTATTAATCTGTTTATTTGATTAATGAATACAATGATTATCCTGGTAGGCAGGAAAGGTACAAGACATCAATACAGCGCACTGTATAGCACGTAGATGCAGTTATCAGCAGGATGCTTAGGCATCCGTTGTGATTCGGAGAACAATGTTTGCAGGATTTTGGCCCATTGCTTCAAAGTGTCAGCTGCACATTATTTAAACAATCAAGCTGTATCAGGAGATACAGATATATTTGTTATAATAATACACACAAATTCAGGCTACTCTGGTACAAGATGCTCCTCGGTCAATACAAAACCTTTATAACTGCAATCCAGCCTATTCAGCTATAGTGCAATGTGGCACCAAGGCAGGCTGAGGTTCAGTGTATAGACAGACTACCTCTAAATAGTATCTACAGAACCATCATCTGGAAAATCACTAATCTTTCCAGTAAGTCTACATTCACTTCACTACACAGGAGAACCTCTCTCTATGTTGAAATGTTACTGTAAACTTTAATCTGCATAGTCATAATGGGAATATATTTATTGTTTCACCACAAAGCTTTTATTTATTTATCTGGTAAATGGCATGAAAATGCCAAATTCCAACCAAATATTGTTGGTAAATATTGCATTCAGTTTGTTATATTTGTAAAATCTTTCTATACTTAAGTTTAGAAAGTCTATAAGTAAATATGTATGTAGAGGGATATACAGAACCAGTCTGCATACCATATCCATCCTTCCAGGGCAGCCGTCAGAAATCATGGGGCCCGGTACAGCAAAAACGGCCCTGGCAGGTCTTGTTGGCGGGGGGGGGGGGGGGGGGGGGGGTTGCGGCAACAATATCACACCGACAATCGTAATCAGAATCGCTCCGGCTGCTCTGCCTGATCAGCTGCTGCCCCCGGATCGGCTGCTGGGGCCCCTATGTTCGACCGTTGGCCCCCCCTAGCTGCCCAGGACGGAGTCCCTCCCCCCCCCTGTCCCCCTTCCTGAATGGCGTCCCTGAATCCTTAGGCATGTACCATCCCTTAGGGCGATTCTACGTTCTGAAGATTCCTGAACACCCAGGGAAGCGGATGGGAGTAACAATTGTAGGTATGGGTGGGTCTAGAAGAGGTACTTGATAAATAAACACAAGCCTGGTTTTGGTTTAAGAGGCAACCAGGATGTTCTTCCGCTATGATTACAATATGGTATGCATAGGGCCCCGGGGACCCATCTGTCCCTTAGAAGGCCCCCCCTGCATCCTCCCCCTGCCCCCCCCCCCACACACACATATTTGGCACACGGGTGCCCTCCCTCCCCATCCTGATACGAGCAGCGTGAACTTTCGGGGGTGGGGGAGGTGCAAGGTGTTGTGGAGGTGTGTGTGTGTGGAGTGGGAAGGAGAGAAAGGAGGAGCAGTGTGTTCTTTTTCTTTTTCTCCATTAACAGCTTTGCCACTAGCGACTCCCGCCACCCATCACGCATCACACATCCTGTGCGCCCCCGTCGACAACTTTACCACTAGACCCAGCCCCCCCACCCTGCTCGACAGGTGGCCCTAGGCAAGAGTTTGCCCTAGGGCCCCCCACGTGCTTCAGTTGACCCTGGTGCAGGGGACAGGTATACGTAACGTACATATTGCACAGATCAGGTATATGTATTGTACATAGTGCAGAGGTCCAGTATATGTAATGTACACAGTGCAGAGGTCAGGTAAATGTGATGTACAGAGTGCAAAGGCCAGGTATATGTAATGTACACAGTGCAAAGGTCTGGTACATGTGAAAATACATAGGTCAGGTAAATCTAATGTACATAGTGCATAGTTCAGGTATATCAAACATACATTTATAAAGTAAAGTACAGTGCAGATGTAATATATATTGAATTTAAATTATACAGTGTACAAGACATAGAGAGGCCATGTGTATGCAACAAGCATAGTAGAGGGGTCAGGGCTTGAATAGTCCAGCAGTCAGGTTTTTACTGTAATGTTTACTACAGATTTACCTGGGCCAGTAGGGATTTTTACTCAGGTTACATTTCTTGCTTTTGTGCTTTACCTTTTCAGCTCAAACTGGTCTGGCCATTTTTCTTTAACCTCTTGCATTTTCATGCTTGATAATTCCACTAAATTCCAGTATTCTTGTGATAATCAGCTTGTCTGACACCAATTACCATACCACATTCAAAGTCTAATCACCTTTCCATTCTAATTCTTGGTTTCAAGCAGGTTTTCCTGACAATGTCGTCATGCCAGAATGCACACAGTTATTCCCATGTGATTGGCTGGTGGGATAGTTGTGTCAGCAATCATAGAAAAGAATAGGATGGGTCACCTCACCCAATAATTGTGCCACATTCCAGCTATATATAGAAGTTAAAATAGAACCAAATTGATATTCCTTCCTGGTGTAGGGAAATGGGGATCTATAGGGATTTTAAAGGCACATACCAAAATGAGATAAAATAAAGTGGAAGTTTATTACGCTGCTTATTACCCACGTATATACTTATAAGTATATGTATTATTACCCCTGGGATACATAATTGGACGACCAGGAAGGGATTCTCTATAATAGCATCACAAGAGAGATGATGTGCTCAAGGTATACTCCTGATGAAGCAATTGAAATATTGTGAAACGCGTCAAGTCAGCATTCTTTCAGCAACTTTACAAACAACTAACAGCTTGACCAAGAAATTTGTATGTTACTTAATTGTGGTAAGTTGAATAACATGACTATTGTGTTTACGTAACACCCTATTTGTAGAGTAATAAAGATAAATAAAACACCTAAGGGTGTCAGTTTGTCCAAGCTCAATGTGCCCACCCTACATACTCGCAAATTCTTGATACATCTACTCAAAGGACCACCTTTGAAGACCACCCTATTAGGGATTTTTGATAATGGACCATCGGCTTTACAAGCCTTAAAAACAAAGTATATTAAAAAAAAATTCAAATTACTGCACATATATCATTTTGTCACATCCTTAGAAAACCATATGCTCATATAACGTAGGAGTGTATTCATATATCTTTAATCCTCCAACATGTTTTGCCACCGTGGGCTTCCTCAGGAGTAATAAACTACCACTTTATTTTATCTACCTTTGGTATGTGCCTTTAAAATCCATATAAACCCCCAATTCCCTACACCAAGAAGGAGGATCAATTTGGTTCTATTTTACATTCTTTGTCACTTGAAGGACATTGTCCTAAGGCCAACACATATCACTTATTGTGAGCTCTTACACGAATAGAGAAGAACATATGATGCCTCTTACACGGGCTACTTAAATTTTTAAAAGTAAAAAATGTCTAATGCATGTAATTTAATATAGTGTATGGGGCAGTATTGATGTGATCTGCATTACTAGGAATATAAAACCATTACAAATGCATGGAAAAGACTGATTAGCGTGCTGTTTTTGTATCATCAGCCTTAAATATTGAAGATGTATGCATGTTCCCGCAGGAGCCTTTGTACAGAATGAAAGGCAGGTTGTACTCTGTTAATTGTGGTTCTGCATTGTTTGAATGCTGAGCTGTTGAAATTGGGAATCTGTCAGAGTCACCCAAGGCCAAAGGATTTTAAAGAGTAGCATGTGAGGACAGACAGAAAGTGAAAGCGAGGGCCGGGTATTCGTACTATTCATCTGTGTCCTTTTCTACCCATAAACACACAGTGCCTTTCATTGTAAAAGGAAACACACAACTCTGCCTGAAAGGACAGTACAGTCATGTATCCATTGCTGTGTCTGATTTCTGTTTCCCAGGAACATCCACCAGTTTTCTTTCTTTTGTGTTAGAAACTCACTCGGAAAGTAATCATGTAGTCTTTACGTTGACCACTGTACATCTTTTTTCTAAATTTCACATTCACTTTAGGAAAACCTATAGGTAAGCCTGTTGACACATTTTTATGATTGAAGGAGTTATAACTGGCGAGCAAAGAACACTAGTAAACATTTAGCTGGGTTATTACAGGATTCAGCCCTCATTCTATAATAAAGATAAAGGGGTAATGATCCAGTGAATTTTATTGTCAGTAGGAGAGCAAATATTAGTGTCACTTGGGGCCTTAATGAATTTCACACAGAGAATAGTAAATAAGAAGGCTCAGAGATTAGCCATTTTATCATATACCTCCACAGGAAATATTCCTCCTCCAATCCTTTTAGCCCCCCCCCCCCATCAACACTTTCCATATACTGTACATATGACAAAAATGTAGTAAAAGAAACACAAATATTACCACTTCAATACATTTTTTACATTTCATCAGATACAGTGGACATGCCACAGCAGGTGATCAGGTACTGTGGACATGCCACAGCAGGTGGTCATATATAGTGGACATGCCACAGCAGGGGGTCAGGTACTGTGAACATGCCACAGCAGGTGGTCAGGTACTGTGGACATGCCACAGCAGGTAGTCAGGTACTGTGGACATGCCACAGCAGGTGGTCAGGTACTGTGGACATGCCACAGCAGGTGGTCAGGTACTGTGGACATGCCACCGCAGGTGGTCAGGTACTGTGGACATGCCACAGCAGGTGGCCAGGCACTGTGGACATGCTCCAACAGGTGGTCAAGTACTGGTACTTATCAACCAAAGAAAGATCGATATTTGGAGCGCCCAGGATCGGTGGTTGATCTGCCACAAAATCCCCCATGGATAGTAGCATCTATGGCTGGCCTAAATCATATTAAAGGCATGTGTCCACTGCAGAATCTGTATGTCCAGTACAGGGAATCAAGGCACGTTTGCCGGGGCGGATTCTTCACTGGTTATGGGCAGTATGCCCGCAGCTGTCAGCAGGGGAAAGACGTGGATAATTAGTGCCTGTCCGGCGGCAATGTGTGGTGCTGCTTTGAAGACGTGGCAGCCTGCAGCTCCAAAACAGCACTGCGGCCGCACTGCTAAGAATAAGCAGAATGGAAAGTGTCCTCTCTGCGTCTTTTTCCAAAGAAATCAGCAGTGGACCCAAGCCCTGAATGCTCTGGGTTTGTGTCTGGTTTTTGTTACTTTAAATGCCCTCACTTTTTATTCTTTGGACACATGACATTGAGATGTTTTCCTGCTGAAATGGCCAATGTACTCACTGGAAAGAAGAACTGGCAGAACAGAGGAAGTTTAGAGGTGGAAAATAGATGTTCAGTCAGAAAAATACTAAACATGAATTGCACAGTAACAATGGCTTCCTTCTTTATTAACATCTTCTTTGTTGCAGTAAAGGAATAAGAAAAACATAAAAGTAGCATATTACAAAACAACCAGATTTCAGTTTTTTGTAGTCAGGTCCTCCGATTTCATGCGTCCTATCCAACAGATCTAGATTATTGAAATAGCCATGTATTTTATGTTCAAAATTCTACATTTAAGAAACATTGTGACATAATTTACAGATTGAATAACATTTTGACAGGTCAAACTACTGGCAATTGTACATTTTTTGCAAATTGATTAAAAATAATAAAAAAAAATTAAAGGCTTTTCATTTTTTTGATGTCTGGTTATACAATTATAAAATTTGCATATATTTCTACACACACATATATACAGTATATCAGTGTATAGCAGTACAATATATGGAACGTAAAGATGAAGGGAAAAGTGGAGAAGAGTGGGAGGAAAACAAAAAAGAAGCATTTAGGGGATAGAAGTAAGGCTATGTTTCCAGACAGGTGATTAATCGCATTGCGCTCGCGATTTTAATCACGTGCGGAAATCGTCGTTGATCGTGTCCATTCAGTTGCATGGGCTTGTCCCCACTCTGGGCGCAATTTTCTTTTCTGATCAAGTCCATAGAGAATGAATGGAAGCAATTTTTTTTAAATGCTAATTTTAATCACGCCCACGATTATGCGTGCGAGGCAATTAATTGCCTATGTGGGAACATACATTAATGTGATTATGCTTCCCTCTGGACTAGTTCTTTCATCCGAGAAATTGATCTAGTAGAATCATGTGTTTTATTGACTTTAGACTTGTTTTTCAGGGTTAGGTCCCCCATCTGCTCTACAATGTTGTTCCTGTTACCTTTTTAAATGACTTCTATACTGTAACCACATAAATTGTGAAAATGATATGGTAAAGTGGAATGGTGTTCACTGTTACATGACATCAAAACTTCCTTCAACATTGCAGATCACTGAGCTATTGTTCCCTCCAGGTAGATTCACACAATCACTGAAGGCTCATCTAAGCCAAGCCCATATGTTTTAAGCCCTGCCAAGTAATACCTGTGAATAAAGGAAGTCAAATAGTCCAAGCAGGTGTATCTATGGAAGTCTACAAATATTTAAACCCAATAAGGTTGAATGGTTGGTATAAATTACTTTTAATCACACTGATATACAGTTTAAACTGCTGGGTGTTCATTTATCATTCAAGTGTTCACCGTCCTAATTGACCTTCACATTACAAGCCTGGTGACTCAGTCCAATAGACGTCTTTGGAGCATTAATGCAATGGCATGGTCAGGACCTTAAGTAAGATTTGAACTGACCTATATAAGCAGGGCAGTCCTAGGGAGACACTCCCTCTGCCGCCCCCCTTTCCCAGAGAGAGATCACCTTTAGGGGGAGTGCTGCTGTCCCATGCCTGGATGTTTGTCAGATGTTCCATCAGATTGAGCCCCCATCGAAATGAGCCTCCACTGCCGCTGGATCTACATTATACAATGATTTCAGGGGGAGGAGTTCACTCCTCTACACACTCCTCTATGCTATGCTGCAGGGGACCCGTCAAGATCAGCCTCCCACTGTTCATTTTGCTATGCACTCTTTGCTGTGCTTCTGCTATGTACAGGGTACCCATTCTGTCACTGAGATTAGCCTCCAAGTGTCACTGACATTCTGTCACTATACATTATGCTATGGTCAGGGGACACAGAGGGGGGAGGCTCAGCAGAATGAACTGTCAGTGACACTGGGAGGGGGAGGCTCATTTCGAGGAGATGCATACAGGTATATCTGTTGAGAGGAGGTGGGTACACTGACCCCCCTGGTGCTATAGCGCTGCCCATACTGCAGTACTGCTGCCACTGAGGCTGTGCTCTGGTTTTGCTGGCAGCTGACACAGAAATAGGGGGTGAGGTGAGGCTGCAATTTATGACATAAATAAAGTCTGATTTATCTCTGATTTATTTCAATGCATGACCTCACCCCCTATTTATGTGTCAGCTGCCAGCAAACCCCGAGTACAGCCTCGGTAGCAGCAGAATGAACATCAGTGACATAGGGAGGCTGATCGCTACCTGTTCTATCGAGATGTGCCCTTTCGGAACATCACAACTAACCCACTGCATCCCCACAGGAGTGATCTCTCTTGGGGGAAGAGGTGGAGTCCGACATCCAGCTTCCTTCAGTGATCTCTCTCGGCAGAAGTTGGAGTCGGCAACACACGGAGGAGAGGACACTTTTACACATGGGCAGTATGTGCGCTGATGCACCCATAAAGAATGCATTGAAAAAAAAAGCCTTACCCAACATCACTTCCGGTCATCACTTCTGCGATGGTGAAGGACCAGAAGAATGGGCATAAAGATTTTTCTGTCTGTAAGGCATGCCTTAAAGGATGTCCACAGATGTCCTAATACATCATAGATGCGTTAGATAGAGGGACGTTTGCGGCCATGGAAAGGTAGCCTAAATTAGGATTGGTCAAGGGAAGAGGGAAAAAAGAATAATTACCGTACATCTTATTTAAGTGGAGATAAATGTGTGTTTTGGTAGCATACGTGTCAGCCTGTGCATTGTGAGTAAATAAAGTGTAAGTCTAGCTGTTCCTTCTGAGCCCTCTGTTTACTGGGTTGCAGTAGACCTTGGCCTTACTGCGCAAGCACATGGTATTACTTTTACTTTCCTGATTAGCAGGTCTCACGGTTACAGGTTTAGAGATGGAAAAAGGAAACCAAACATACCATGTACTCATATGACGCGTGAGTTCTTATGTTTGTCCCTTTTGCTGATGTTATGTGTTTCTTTTTACAATGAAATGAAATCTGCTCCTGTGAAGAAATTGTAGAGTCAAGATCACAAGAAACAAATCTTAGACTCATTCTATTTTCCTCCTGCATTTTTACTGGCCTGTCCAAATATAGAGTCAATATGAGACCATTTATTGGTTGACCCAATAGATTTCAAATGCACCCTTTCAATATGACTTTGTTTCATGACTTGTGACTAACAATTTTTCCAAAGTGATTCATTTTCCAGAAAAATTCATTATCTGAATGTAATTTGTGTATAAATCATGAGTCAAACAACTGGTGTTAAGACTTGTTTAAAGCACACCAATTTTCTTAAGGTACAAGTTAAGCCACCAACCACTTACCCAAGCCCCAAGGTCCATTTCACACCTGCAGAGTGGCAGATACACTGCAGTTCTTGGCCGGTAAAAAGCTGTAACACTACCATGTCCATCAACTGCGCCCATGAGTGGTGAAACTCTGCTTTACACAATTGAGCTGTGCTTGCATCTCCCATACAAAAATGGTAAGCTAAAGCACCCCACACACGCAATGAGAGGCGGCCAAAGCTTGGTCAGCCAAAGAACGGACATGTCCGTAAACCTCTGACCGGCGTCCCCATTAAAACTAACGGCCGGAACACAAAGGGTGCCCGCCGATGCTGTGAGCGATGGAGAGCAGCGCAATGACGTCATCACGCTGCACCCTACCGCTCATCTGTCGGCCCCCACTTGGGGGCCTTTATAGAGACTTATTAAAATGTATATGCTGCAAAAAGTAGCTCGACCAAGTTGAAGTTTTGTGTTATTTTGTCCTATTTGTCATTTCCTTTTAATAAACGTATAGCTCTTAGCATGTCTCCAGAGACATTCTGTAGGGATGAGGTATTATGTGTATCCCGGCGATGCACTAGGAGCAGGATTGAGGATTACGGCCTAATAGCGTATCATGAGCAGAAGGTAGTACGACACATGTAAACATTGCATGATATGAACAATATACACATCTTCCTTCCCACTCCTTCGTGTAGGATACACATGGCACGTACATGCATCTGCCTTTCTGGGTATTTCCAGCTGCCTGCTTGGAGAACATTAAACAGGAAATTGATGCCACAGGGCGAATATTCATTCTTCCCGGTCTCTCTCACAAAACAAGTACAGATTTGCTGTGGCTAGACTGACTTCCTGCAGAATGCATCTGCTTATCCCTGCTTCACACCATCAGGAAACTGATAATCTGCTTCCCATTAACTGCTGCACCGGTCAGAGGAAGAATGTCCTTTTCCATACAGTAGGTGAGGGATTGACTGGAGCTTCCATACTTTCTGATCTTGGATCCTCGGCATCCTGAGTCAGGGGTATTCATTCTCTGGGTTACTCATCAGTAACTCACTCCACACCTGTTGTATCACGCACCCCATCATGCACAATGATGTTCCTGGAATGCAAATGTGAATTCACTTATCCACGTAACGCATTCCTTTCTTCTTTTAGCAGATTGACTCTAGTTAACCTCTGTAATGCCGAACTGTGTTTCTTGTTATCAAATTCGATTCGGCATTCCAATTAAAGATTGCCCTAATTGTGCATGAAGATTGCTCACTCTTCTTGACATCTGGGTTGCCACAATTACCGCATATTAGGCAAATGCAATAATATGCATTTATTTTATCACCATACTCTGGGTTATATTTGACTGACCCTTGCACTCATCGATACATACTACCTGTCACTACACTGTGCATTACATACTATAGCCCCCACTTATATTTGACTGACCCTTGCACTCATCGATACATACTACCTGTCACTACACTGTGCATTACATTCTATAGCCCCCTACATTCTATATAATAAGCCGGCCACACACGCTTAGAATTCCTGCCAATCATCACACGCGGCCACTCCTGCTGAGAACCGTCCGGGCACCCTTTGTGTGCCGGCCATTACTTTGAATGTCTGTAATTTCTTAAGGTCGCCATACACTGCCAGATTTTCACCCGATTTTTTTTGCCCCTGGTGAGATCTCCTGCATGTCGGATGGCACGGTGATCCGACATGCCGGTAAATTCCCGGCTGATCCCATTACTTTGAAAAAGTTAAGTTAATCCCTCATCTATTGAGGGAGAATCACCTTGTGTATGGCTACATTTAGATCTATTTCCCGGCCGATATACGGACGATTTCGCGGGAGATCGACCATCACAGGCGATCAGTGGCCACCTATATACTTTTTACATACTGATTACTGGCCCTTGCACTTTATGTTTCACACTTTATATTCCAACTCCATTACCCCTACCGAAAAACACTTTGTGGTGAAGTTTGAGGTGTGCTGTGTTTTGTATATAGTTTGCCTGCACTTGGATACACAACACAGCCAAAATGCATAGTGCAGTGTGTTCTAGGAAGAGATAAAATGCACCATATAACCCACTGCATATGCGTAAATGGTACTTTGCAATGGGTACCTACCAACCTCTGCACTGTGCATTACAACTTCTACTCTTTGCCTATATTATGTGTGCAACAAAAGTCTATATAAGGAAAACGTTTTGCTGCAGTGTAACTTGTAGCACAATAAGAAGAGACTTTTTGAGAACACAAGTCCTGTGGCAGGTGTGTCCTGTGTATACAGTGGGTAGGCTCATGTTTTATTTAACAAAGCTGCTTTACATCCTTCTCACTATTAGCACAATTTAGCCTCACCCACAATCTTGAGCTCTACACGTGATGTATACTTGTCTCTCCTTTAATTTCCCACGAGGGCTCCACTTCTTGCTCAACCTAAGCAACACCCTCTTATATAATTCTACAATACAGAGCAGTAAAGGGGATGCAGAGGATCATAGAATTTAAATTTAAAAGTAACAGCACAAGGCCGTAATTCTGCTCAGTATATGTACTTTTTATGTCCTGACCAAGCATTTCTTTATATGGTGTATCTGTTTAAGGTAGACCCCGTATCAGCACCCCAATGTCTGATCCCCCAAATTTTCTCCTTAGAACAAAAAAATGTTCATGGAAAAAAGAAGTATCCAGCATTGTTGTTGTTAAGCTGGGTATCGCCAATATTTCCTACAGATAACTATATTTCCTGGATTTATGGTTAATTCATAGGAATGGAATATTTTAGAAGAGGAAGTGTTCTGTCTGAAGATTAGACATCCCCATATGCATTGACACATCTTTCCTTCACAGCCGTGGCAGGGTACAATATTTCCGTGGGGTGGAATTCCTGTTACAAATGAATGGGAATGTCTAATCGTCTTTCCTGGGTCTGAACTCTTCTGGTCAGCATCCAGTAACTTAAAAGCCGCTCTCATGAAGTCACACTGTACTTGCGTGCAGTCTGCTTGGCTTGTAAACAACAAAAGGAGTTCTGTTTCAAATACTTGTGCATTTATCTCTGCAGTGACTTATTACCCTCCAGTTACAAACAAGTACATCTTTCGTGCTATTTAACTTAGCTTGATGAGCAGCCACGGTTGTTCTTAAATAGATATTGAATTGCTAAAGCCCCCCATACACCTTTAGATTCCTCCATACAATTTCCTTTAGATCTACCAACAACTATGTAGTATAGTGACCTCCCTGAAAGAATACATAGTGATTGGAAGGTGTAGAAAGGTCCTCATATTACATGGTTTTGGTAGAAGAAAATTTGGTTGTACAGAAATTGCATGGTAATTGTATGTGGTATATGGGGGGCTTAAAAGTTGTGCATAAACCTGACCGAGCATTTGGAGCAAACATTGGCCGTTGTACAAAATACTAATTTACCAACCTCTCCATTATAATCATTTGTACAGGAAAAACATAAACTTTGACAAGATTTCTACAGTTCAGCAATTTAATTTTTTATAACAAAATTACCATGAGACTATATGTTCATGCTAAACAACCTAATAAATATATAGAAGAATAAGAGACTGATCACAAAGCACGTTATTGGATTTAAATACTCAGAACCCTTTATTATGGGGTTTTCAGTGTATTAATCAAATATTAAGTCTTATAACTAGGGGTGCACATAAGTGGTACTTTGGTACTCACAGGTGGGCCAAAAACGAGCTCTGCATACCTGCATTATTGCTACAAAGCTCATATGCGTACTAACAATGCTAAATTTCTACAATTTATGTCACTTGGATAATATAAATAACTATGAAAGGTTGCAGTTAGGGGTGTGAAATTGGGAATGTAAATTAATAATCCAAAAAAAGATTGGACTTCTAAGGGTGTTGGAGATCTGGGGGGTAAAAGTCAGAGTAGGTACATGTAAGGATAAAATCTGACAAGAGAGCACTGTGTGACAGCTGGAATATGACTATGAAAGGTTGACATTTGGAATGCAGGTAGTCTCAGGAAAATGTCAGGGTTGTACTACTGAGGTAAAAGATCTAGGGGCTCCAACATGTTGTACTATGAGAGTTACATGTGACACAAAGCCAGCTGGTGACCTGTGGATGGAGACAGCTAATCGGAGGCTCAATCAGGAACAGGGAGGTCCATCTGCAGCAGAACCTACCATGCAAGAGGCGGACGCAGAGGACAGTAAAGGAGACAGTTAGAAAGACCACCCTACATATGGGGGGGGGGGGGGGGGGGAGTACCAAACACCATCTCCTGGTACTCATCTGAGCAGCACCTGAAAAAAGGCAGTACAAGCACTCAAGCTGCTTGAAAACTGGAAGCAGAACTTCTCTTCACATGAATATAAAGGTCTCTTCATCATTGAGGTGTGGCATTGGTCCTCGTGTAAATTTAGCAGTCTTGGCCTTGACTATATGCCAAAAAGTAGTTCTGAAATAGGGGGGACCCCACATCAGTAGAAAAAAAATACACTAAATATAGAATATATTTCACTCTGGTTTGCACATGCAACTTAATAGTGGATTTACATACTCTGTCTTCTTCCATTGATGTCTTGGCTTGTACTGTTCTTTGTGGATTTTTTCAGTATAGCAATGGATGAGATGGAGCCATCAGGACAGAGAATCAGATCCCTGGCAGCGCAGATTTACTATTCTGTGCTGCTACGGGGCTCCAATCTGAAGGAGAAGCCGGAGGAGGAGAATGGACCCCCCCCCCCGTGATGTGATGCCGTCACATGGGGGGGGGGGGGGGGGGCAGGAGATTCAAATGGAAATTACACTGTTCCCAGTGTGATTTCCAGATGTTGCAGATTTCCAGATGTTGCAAATGATGTCCCCTGGTGTGTTTATCACACCAGGGGACAGAGAGTGCCAAAGGGCATTTTTATTAAATTGGAAAAGTGTTATGTGTTTTTTTTTTACTTTGAATTGTGTTGGATACAGTTATCCTTGTATCCAATACAATTCAAAGTAAAAAAAAACACATAACACTTTTCCAATTGAATAAAAATTTTATTATGAATTTAAAAAAACATAAATATGAATACATACTGTTTTGAAATCTATCATACAAAATAAGTTTTTTAGAGATTTTATCATTCAAATACCTTTTATTATATATATCATTTTTTTAAATGTATTTTTTTTATATAATTGTTTGTTTTAAACATTATTATAGTCAGGATGTCTACTAGACCCTTGTACGGACAGATTTTGGGAAGTAAGAGGCCTGCAACATAAAGAAAATATTCCATTGAAATCTATGGTGCGCTTTTGGTACAGAAATCTGGACCTCAGCAGTGCGCTAGGGAGGTTAAAAGGTCCCGCCATTAGATCTCCAATAAGAAGTTCATGTCATGGAGGCAGTCAAGAGAACACATGAAGAAGAACCTCTGCTCGAGATGTCGTTATTTCAACTAGCCAAGTTAATGAGCTGCAAAGCCCCTGAACATGATATCTTTACTGAAGATGTATAGAAGGGTTGTAGGAATATTGTAAAGAAAATCATATTGTTCTAGTTTATGAAACTACATGAGCAAAAGCAATCATGATTTTCAGTGTTCTTACATGCTTTCCCTACATTTCAAGCAGATTTGGTGATGATGCCATGTTCAGAGGCTTCAGATCACTCCATACAATTTCCATTAGACCTACTAACAACTATGTAGTGCTGTGTCCTCCCTGTAAGAATACATAGTGATTGGAAGGTTTAGAAAGGTCCTTATATCAAGGCCCCCGTACACCTTAAGCTGGCCATACACCTTTAGATCTCTCTGTCAGATATCCTTTAGATTTACCAACAACTATGTAGTGCCGGGTCCTCTGTGATTGAACACAGGTAGACTTGACTTGATATTACATGGTTTTGGTAAAACAAAAAAGGAGATCTAAAGGAAATCTGAAATCTAAAGGTGTATGTGGGACCCATACACGTACACCATACAATTTCTGTACAATCCAGTTTTGTTCTACCCAAACCATGTAATATAAGGACCTTTTTTAAAGTTAATGCCAGAATAGCTGAGAGTGAGTAGGTGGGTTTACTGTTTGCCTTTTATGTCCAACAAAATTTATTGCAGATGATCCTACCATCAGATTGCCGTTTATGGTCGAGTTTAGAAAAATCTGTCAAAGATCTCACAGATCATGGGAATGACTACCCAAAACGTAGACTCGGCACATCAGGCAGCCTTGTCCATGTTTGGAAAAGTTAGAAATGATCGTAAAGTTTATATTACAGGATTTACCTTATCTAAACAGGAATACTTAGGAGGCGCAGCTGGCCATCATTAGACAAAGTTCTCAAGGTGAATGGAGTTTGACAGTTTTAAGACTAGAATGTTCTTCAATATCTATAGAGGACACCATTGTATGATGCAGCACTGTGACTGTGTTTGTTCTTAGAGCCATTAGTTCAGTTCAATGTTTATACAATCACTGACTGCCAAAGCATAAGGGGAGGAATTCTACACAATTTACTGTCTCATTGGAGCTAACATGTTAGGAATACCCCACAACCTGTATAATGCTGTATGATGTTAGGAAGTCATGGCTTTAAGGGTGAAGGATTATGCAACTACAGCAAAACAAGGGTCACTTATTATATGACTTCATCCCACCCTTGTGTAGTTGCCTTACTTAATATGTACATCTGTAAAACATATTTAACATCAATTTACAACTATGCATCAAAGCACATATAAGCATGTACATGAAAAAAAAATCTGCAGCAAAGTGGATCCACCCAATATGTTATGTTTAACCTCTCTGGCGTTACAGTGTTTTCCCGCCATTTTCCTGCCACCTCACGATGCCGTATGGGCAATCGGCAGCACAGTACTCTGCCATGATTCCTCGCCATCCTCTCTCATCATGGAGATGACCATCGGGAAAAGCGCTGCCGCCTACGTTTACATGGAGGTCTATGGCGCCACCCCCTCAGCCCTTTGGTGTCAGAATCGCTGCGGGCTCACACAGCACAGACATGTTCGCTTCATCCTGGCACAGGCAGTTTGTGCACGTACGGGGTTCGGGCATAACGCCAAGAAAGTTTAACTTTCTTTGGGCTGTTGTAAGCTTCGAGAACTAGAGAAAAGCAGAGAAGCCTCTATTGTTCACCCAATGATATGTATTATTGTAAATCTAGTCCCCCACTCCATATATGACTTGCAAATGATTTTTCTCTTTCCAAATGACCACTCACACACACAACACTGACAAAGGCCTTGTCTCTTTTATTGTTATCATAGTTGAGTATATACAGTATTTCTATACTTTCTATACATTTAATCTACATCATTTCAGAAACAGGTATTTTTCCTATGATTTGCTCGTATGGTAATTCTTATTCTGGATTGGTTTAGCCCACAAAAAAGGTGCAAAAAAGTTCCAGAAAAAATACTGATCACGGGAAACTGATTCTTTTCTGATGATGGTGGTGGTAACATAGCCACAAAACCAAATAATGTATAAAGATGAGCAATAAACTAACATTTTGCGGTAGATTTAGCTCTGAAAGTCAGAGACACTCATACAAAGCCAGCCAAATCCATGACTTGCAAGTGGAAATCAGGGGCTTATAGAAACTATGGTATTTTCATATGTAGGCTGCATGAGGCTAAGGCTATGTTCCTACTTAGGCGATTAATCGCCTGCGCTCGCCATTTTCAGAATTGCCTGCCAATCGCCTACACTACTTTCAATGTCCCCATTGATAGGATCGCGCGATTGGTGCTGCAATCACAGCTCCCCGCATTCTGACAGCCGGCGGTCGGCGGCTGTGATTATTTTCCTCTAATGCTTGCCATACACATGCCGATAAGCGGACGATTTTTAACCTGACCGACGGGCGTGCGCGCTCGCGCCGTTGGTCAGGTTAAAAATCAGATCCCTGTCGCCCCACAGCTCGGCCGGCCATAGAACGGACATGTCCGATATTCATTTGCCGGCGCAAGCCGATGCAAGCCGATGCCATAAGCTTCAATGAAGACCGGCGTCTTCATTGAAGCTTATGGTCGGCACACAAAGGGTCGACTGAAGGGGCCCCATAATGCACCGGGGTGCAAACGTGATGACGCGTTTGAATCTTGGTGCTTATCGGGACTGGTCTGCCTGCACACCATCGGGGTGTGTATGGCAGCCTTAATCGTGCCCATAGACAGAAATGGAGGCGATTTGGGATCACGCGTGCAGGCTAACACAAATCGCGGCCATTTATTCTCTATGGAGGCGATTTTTTTTATAATGTTGGCTTTTTTTTTAAATCGCCTGTGAAAATTGCCTGGCGATCGTCTGCAGTGGGAACATAGCCTAATTGTTAATATTATTGAGTTTATTTTGTATTTATAAAGCGTCTCCAGGGCTGTACAATAAAAAGGGGGTGAAAGACCAACTAGAATACAAACTTCTATACAAATACCAGCTACTACACAAAGTACAGATTATACTACACTGGAGTAGAAGAGGACTCTGCCCAAACTGAGTTTACAAGCTAAGAAGTTTGGGAATATTTGAGATATTTAGCAAAGAATGTAATCTCAACAAGGGTGGAGGTTAGAAAGGCTGTGTCTTTGCAAATCTATTAATAAAATTCACACTGCGTTAATTATTTACATTCACATGTCACCATTAAAATCAGATTAATATTTGGAGCAATAGAAAAAGAATATTATTTCTTAGCAGTATCATGCAAACCAGTAATTCCCAAACTGAGGGGGGTGCTAAGGTATTCCAGGGGGAAGCTAGGGGGCTGAGGGAGGGACAAGCGTTAAACCTTCAGCAGACAATAGAGGTCACAGAAGTCACTTTAATAAAGGCATGTCCTAGTCTGGCTCGGGGCCAAATGCAGGCCTTGTAAATGCAGGCCTTGTTCAGGTTTCAACCAGCCCACAGCTTTATTCCACACTTGGGAGACACCGTTTGACTCCTATAGGTGGGGTAATTACACATAGTTCTGTCTGCGTGCTTGTCTTTGCTGGCTGCTGAAATATGCAGATTATCCCTACTATGATGAATAATTTAGCAGAGCAGTGCTGGGAAATTCCATTGCTTAGGTAATGGCCAGGACTTAGGTTAGGTGCCTTTTTTCTGGACAGCTGGCAGGGCTACAATCCCAGCATGCATAAGGAGAGCCTTATCAGTTGTATGGCAATGGCTAATGCTTTACAATAATGATGGCAAGTATGTGTGAAGGAAGAGATCTGCTCCATGGAATAGTACATTTGCATTAAATGTAAATGGTTTAAAGAATGTCAGGCTGAATGGTCGGCCCCCACAAATCACCTCGACAAACCTGGCCCTGTATGTAAAAAAGTTTGTACACCCCTACTTTCATACATCTGTAGAAACTATTTGGCAATGAAGAGTCAGGGTTGAGAGTTATTGTGTTGTAAACTGATGAGGTAATGAGATGAAAATTGCTATAACACAAAATGCGTAATGATATGAACAATGTGCTGTTACGTACAACAGCTGTATTGTCCACATAAAAGAATGTAGGATGGGACTGGCTTGTACTGCTTCCCTCTGAGGACTGCAGGGTTTAAAGACAAGTCAGTGCCACCCCAGCTCCTGCCTGTGTGTGACACATACTGTATATCACTTAATCTAATTCAGCTGACCTCACACTAAACCCATGGCTGATTGCACAATGCTGACCAAGTCTTTATTACACTGATGATGCCTACATTATTACTGATGGAAGAGTGACCGGTCAGTTATGACAAGTTCATGAGATCTATGCCATAGAGAGACGCTTTAAACTTAAGGTAGCTATACACAACGATTTTTGAGGGATCCCGCTGCAGCCGGCCCCTCAGCTGACCCTTTGTGTGCCTGCCGTCCCCATTTAAGTAAAATTTACAGGCATGTCGTATCACCCTGCGATCCGACATGTGACAGATTCCTGGTAAATCTCACCAGGTGCGCCCACTCGATTTTTGGCCAAGCGACTGCCGGGCAATTGACAGGAGCACGCACAGCGGTTGATCGGCTGAAAAAACAGGTGAAAATTGGGTATGGCTGCATTTATTCTTCTTCAAATAACGAGGACTTGTAAGCCTTATATATGAATGAAATAAAAAAAAATCCTTAAACGATTTCATTGTGTATCTAATATCTGTTGTTTAAATAGCTTCTTGTAAAATGTTATGAAAAACTCAGGCTCGGGGGCCAGACCCGGCTCGTTTAACTTTCTTATCCTGCCCGTTGTCAGTTTTTCCGGCACCTTGTTGAAAAGATGCTCCCCTCCGCATGTTCTCTGCAATAAGTACACATAATGCCTAGTGGTGTCCAAACATTGCTGTGGGGATGATGCAGTGGCGTTATCATGATACAGTGGGAGCATCCTCATGGTGACAACAGGCAGTATCTAGGAATTATTTCATGCAATGAGAGCAAAAAGAAGGAACCATTTTTGGGGACCATCCTAAATTATTCCACAAATATTGTGCCAAACCCTTACAAAAACTGGGAAGAATAAATGTATTGTGTGGGTAAGCATGCTCCTGGGGGAGAGGGCCAAGAGAGGGACACCCACCACGATGAAAAAAAAATATTGATATTTTATAACATAACGAAAGTGCTTCCATAGCGATTCCAAAATAATAAACCGAAAGGACTTCAATTTCCATACATAGTATGGTAATGTCCGGCACACAAAGGGATCCTCCTAGGGGCCAGCTGCAGTCGATCCCTCATCTATCAAGGGAGAATCTCTATGTGTATGGCTACCTTTATGCTATGCTTTTGTCTTACAGATCTCTTTGCACTTTTTCTCATTATAAACACTTTAATCCCTGGGGATAAAGTGCTTGATAAGGATGGGACCAAAGGGTGCTTGAACATTTCTGTTCAATACTGATCATGGATCTATGACTTTGTAATCATGCTATTAAACTGTATTTATTTTAATATAGCAACTTTTTTTTACAAATTTCTTGATCAATTATTTGTGGCTGTATGTTATGAATAAATAAAATAGGTTTTTAATATTTTTAATAAGATTGATTTGGTGCCTGAAAACCCCATTTGTTTTCAAATTGTGGTGGGTGTCCCTCTCTTGGCCCTCTCCCCGATGCTTACCAGCACAATAAATTTTTTCATTGCAATGAATTTTTTTTTAGTGCAGAAAACTTAAAAACATAACAACATCCCTATCACACGTCGCCAATTATACATCACCGCCATCAAAAGTAATGCCGGTGGTGCATGGAATTGGAACACCTATGGCCATTTCAGGCTCTTGGTCCGGCCCCTTTATCAAACTTAAGAAGCCAATGTGGCCCACCAGTCAAATAGTTTGCCCACCCCTGATCTAGCCAGTGGGTTGTGATTCTACCTCCATTGAAATGGATGGTGTGGCAATCTCTGCAGGATGCATCTTATTAACAGTAGCATACACACCCTTATTGCAGTTCTGTGCAATACTTTAAGGACTTTTGAAAAACAAGACTGTTTTTCACGGTGTTCCTGTGTTTCCCTAACTTCTAATGAATAAGTCCCTTGGTGCCTCACCAAATACAGGCTACCAGTTGCCTCTGTTAAATCCAGTGATGACCAACAAAGCTTCTAGAAAATATAATAAAAGAACATTACGTGCCCTCACAATCCTTTGTGTCTGACAAGAAGACACATGGCTGATGTCAGGACCGAGGCAAAGTACATAATGAGCTAATTTCAGGGATTCAAATCCTTCATGTGAATGAACATACATTTTTCAGATCTCGTATGGGAAAATAAATGATTTATAGCCCCAAAAAAGCATAGCTGTGTCTGGAATATATTTTTATTAGGTGTCATGGATGCGTAAGGGATGTGCATCCGTGACGCCCAATGGGTGGCTCAGCCGCATTGTGCCCTTGTTTATTGTCACAATGTGTTGCATAAATATTAGCACAGGGTCTTCTGTTATTGTATTTTTTGTATTTATGGGCCCCTTTGCAGGCTACAATGTTCCTGTTTTGGCAGGCACATCATAGCCCATTAAAAACAAGAGTCTTCAGTGTGTAGACAAGGCCATATGATGTTTTGTTTCATGTAGTAGATTGGTTACATGACCACTTAGGTACTATTAGTATTAACCTGATTATCTGGAATACCCCAGTGCACCAAGTGATCAGGACTAATGATATGCAACCAGGAGCACTGCATTGCTATCACCACCATTTGGAGCACTCCTTGATGCTTATTGTAATAACAGGCAAAGACACGATTTTATGTCAGTTTTCCACCATAAGCCATATTGATTCATGTTAAATGAAACAGGACTGTTTAAGGAATTAGTGTGAAGAGTAAAAACTCTTTATGGTCTTTTATTATCTTGAAAAAACAACTTATCTGTTACATACTGAGTATAAGTTTTTCTATACAGGGCAATATATCTGTGTATTATTTTCTGTACCTACTGTGTCCCGTCTTGTAAGTGAATATATATGTTCTGTATATAGGACGTTGATATTCCTGTGTACTTGTAAAACACAAATTTAAACAAAGACTGCTGTGAGAAATATCATTCTAATAGCAGACTGTATTTTCCCATGTGGCGGCACTAAAATTAGAAAGGCAGTTCATACATTTAGACAAATAACCAAAGAATGAGATACAATTTCCTTCTAACCAAGAACATTCACAATGTGCTTGCAGCTTGTGATGCTGGAATGGCTGTTAATATACATATTTGGTGATTTCCTAAAATGTAATTCCAGAATTTGTTCCTTTTCTTTGGGAATTGGGAAGTGTTAAGTGTCTTTCCAGACACCCCAAATGGCTCCTAATTTCAAAATTTCTCCCATGCATATACAACTATCAAAGTAAGCAGGGTGGGGTTTTTGTAAATGACTTGTATAGATTCAAATAGTACCCAACTGAATCCTTATCACTCTCCTGTGAAATATATGTTAAAGTTACATTTGATGCCCAGTGCACGCTGTTTTTATTATCCCTACCCACTGTCAGTCTATGGTGGGTGTATACACCATGATGGGTACATGACCAGGTAGGTACTATTGGTATTAACTAATTACCTGAATAACCCCTGTGCACCAAGTGATCGGGACTAATGATTTGCTACCAGGAGCACTCCATAGCAATCACCCACCAATGGGAATACTCCTTGCTGCTTATTGTAACAACAGGCAAAGCCGGGATTTTATAGAAAATAGTGCAAAATAATAGGCTTTCCTATTCAACATAAGGATTCCATATAGATAGAGAATACTGAATTTTACAATAGATTTAAGCTGGGCATACGCGGCTCGATTTTGTAATAGATTTGAGCACAAACGTGCATGGTGCCTGCTTTTGCCTAAATATATTAAAAAATTTGAGCCATCCAGGCCGAACAGGTTTCCAGCATGTTGGAAAACCTTGTTCGATTTTTACTGCGCCTCGATATAGATGAAGCTCGATGTCATCACGCTGCGCTTGATACTCCTTGAATTGGACAGGTATCGACCCGTGTATGCCAGCCTTTACTACATTGGATGTTTTTGAAAAATCCAAAGCTTAATCTATTGAAAATATCTACTTATCTTTTGACCATCATTACAATTCATTTCAAAGACCACTGGACACACTAGGTCAGACATGGGCAAACTATGGCCCGGAGGGCATATCCTGACTGTTTAGTCTTTACATTCAGCCCACTGGTTCCCTGCAATAAGTAAAGCCGATGCTTACAGGATGTCGTTTGCTTAAGTTTACTATTCTAAGCTTCTTTTTTATATATTTTTTACAAACTATTTTAATCTCCCTGGTAAAAGTAGAGTGTTGTACCGGGTTAGCCATTGATAAATACAGCAAGTTTGGAGCTTAAATGATACCGTTTATTGGCTAACTGAAGTCATTAGAGCTTCTCTAATGACTTCAGTTATGCTAGCCATACACAGCCCGATAAATAGCCCAATCAACCAAGCCCGATCGAAGTTTTTCGTTATTCGGGCATAAATCCGGTTTTGCCCACATGGTCCGACAGAGCTTGTCCGATCAAAATTTAGCAGAAAATCGGGCGTCACATGATCGGACATGTTGGAAAATTTTAATCGGTCCGGTTACATCGTTCTACTTTTCTTGTAGCGCCCGACTAAATGAACACCAATCATCCCCGATATTACTATTACTTCCCATTGAATGAAAAATTGGAAGACAAAAATTACGATAAACTCCGACTACAATGTACGATCAAAACTGTTACATCGTTCAAAAATAATTTTTCCTATGTGGGGGTTTTTTGTTAGATCATCCGAGAAAACGCCGATTTTTCTATCGGCAAACTTCGATCGGGCTTGGTTGATCGGGCTATTTATCGGGCTGTGTATGGCTAGCATTAGCCAATAAACAATATCACTTGCACTCCAAACTTGCTGAATCTCCCTGGTAGTAGGATTAAGATTTGTCTTTTAAGTGGTATATTTCCCTTGTCTGGCCTCTCTTGTCTAATTTTAAAACCTATTGTGGCCCACAAGTCAAAATGTTTGCCCACCCCTGCACTAGGTGCATAAACACGATGTCTACGGAGATGGTTGGGAGTGGCAAACGCAGGAATTCCTATCACAGGCTTGCCTCACCATATATATGAGATCACTGTCTGATAAAAGAGCAGGATAAGAGATGGCTCATTGTCAGCATACCTGGGGATTGTATCGTGATTTCCTAAAACAAAACCCCCAATTCTTAGCACTCATAAAAATAGCTTAATAATCTGCATGATTTCATTGGCTTACTCAATATTTTCTACATACTGGAAAATGTACAATGGGAATACTCTTGGTCATTCATTGAGCTGTAGTGTGATAACACACTAATGTAATGTAATAATGTGATAATGTTAGTTGAATGACTTAAGAGATAAGCAGGAAACACTGCTTTATCCTATAGGATATAGGAGCCGTTCTGCTCCTATAACAACACTGCTGTGTCTCCAGCTCAGCCGATGCTTTGCATGGAGACACCGCGGTCTCCATACAAAGCAACGGACATCCGCCGTGGTTTACGATCCCTGTTTTCGAGCAGGATTGATTGGCCGCATACGATATGGGCCAGATAGACACAGCGCTGGCCCATATCTACATGTGTGTTCCCAGCTGTAGACACCTAAGATCACATGTATGGGGTGGCCCTGGAGATCTGGAACTTATACAGTATTTTATATTATTAAGTATTTTTCACACATTGAGCCTGATGTTCCTGTTACATTCATTAAAGTGAAGCTATATTTACATCCTCTGCAGCACCAGCTTCCTTGTTAGGCCTCTTATCATATTTCTCTTTTTGGAAATTTCAGTAATTTGATTGGCCATACTGATACCATAAATTTCATGTAGGGACATATTTTTTTACTGTTAATACAGGTGTTATGTCCCCCCATAGATAGAGGGGTTAAGATAAATATATATTAGTATATGACTGCCCTCTGCTCCTGTTGTATATATACTCACAGCAGGGGCAGAGGGCAGTAACATACTATTAGGCAGAAGTTTTAGCTTTTTGCTCAGCACTGTATACACTGCAAACATTAATCCCCACCCCATGACTAAAGGGATTTTAAAGATGCACAGATATGGGTAGAACACTCAGGATGGTACCATTTATAAGGGACAGGGGAAGACATGGCTGCCAATGTCACACTGACAATGCAGCTGTGGTTTTTGGAATTGGTTGGAGTCCTTTTATACAAAAAAATGGCTCTGGCTGGAGATGAAGTGTCACCCCTCCTATGGGAGAGAGTTGGGAGTCCTATGGGAGTCACCTGGTGCTAGCAACACCTCCCGCACTGGACGAATGATGACACTGCTTCTTACTTCTTGTAGAGGCTGCAGGACAGGAAGTGAAAGGCAATCTCCCTGAAACACAGCAAGAAAAACGAAATAAACTGACAGATATTTTAAACCTGCCATGTTTCCCACTCAATCCCAACTTTATGAATAAAGAAAAATTGCAGATATGATCACTAGGAATATCCAACCTTGCACAGGGAAAACTGTTCCTGCACATGCTTGTACACTTTGCTGTAACTTTATTTTACTCTTTGTTAATCAACCAAAGCAAGTAAATAAGTAAATGTCTGCCTTCTGTACTTCTATGCTAAACATGGAGTCAGTAATTTGTTAAACTAATAATTTTGAATATTTCGATTCTTGCTTGATAACAGCCAGCTCCCTTCAACATTCCCTTAAAGAGAAAGCCTAGTAGATAACAGAATGTTACAACACACTTTACATTACATGACCTCAATGACATCTTCTGAGGGGTCCGGGATGCAACAACAACACTACATTTCAATATTTTTAATTAACCACCGAAAGCTGGCCATACACCTTTAGATCTCAAGAAAAACAAAAGATGCACAAACCAAGGGGTTCTGGCCAACATCCCAAAAATATATATATCTGGAGATAGAGGGGGGATCAAACATAGAGCCCCACCCCTAGTCTAAATTCCCCCTGTGAGCAAACGCAGGGGCAAGGGGACTTTAACGGCCATCGATCTAGGATAAACAATGTAAATAAGGTTTAAATTAATAACAGTTTAATGAACATGATTGATAAAAGCATAGGACATTTCAATGTTGGTAGATGTTTAAAATAGGTGTTGAAGACATTCATGAGTACACAGTAAAAAAGTATATAAATACAAACATAAATACAATGGGTAAATGCATCAGGATAAAGGTCCTGCAGCTGCAGGATTAGCCTTTAGCCCCACCTTTAGATCTCTCTGTAAGATATCCTAATGCTTTACCAACAACTATGTAGAATAGGTTCCTCTGCGATTGGAAACATGTAGACCTTTGTTTGGAAAGTCCAGCATATTACATGGTTTTGATAAAACAGAAGGAGATTCCTGCCCAACATGCTCGGATGCAGGAACGTGCAATGCATCCGATCGTGTTGGCAGGGAATCGTGTGCGCCAACTTGCAGGATTGGACTTAAATCAGCCGTCATGTCAGATCGCACAGTGATCCGACATGAAGGATAATTTTGATCCGATCCCATTAGTTCAGATTAGTTCAGATGGGGACGGCACACAAAGGGTGCCGGACGATTCTCGGCACCAGCAGGTGTGCGTGATGACGTCATCACGCCCACTAGGTCGGGAAGGGAATCGACGGGAAATCGTCCCGTCTATGCCCAGCTTAAAGGTGTATGGGGGCCCTAACATTTAACAAGAAGACTTTATGAATGTGATAGCAGTCTCAATTCACAAAATTAAAGCGTTATTCATATATAATTAATACTATAAAAGCTACAGTTATTTTTATCTCATAATAATTAGATTTGAAAACTACAGTCACATAGCTGAAAGTGAATATCCTTCACATACTGAGACTATATGAACTGAGCCAAATGTGTTTAAACTTCAGAGGAGCTCACTAATCTGTCAATTAAGGAGTTAATTATACTTGATGCTTCCCTGCCATGTACAATATCAAGTCTGAACAGGCAGCAGAAGGCATTCTTCCACAGTCTACCCTACATGTAATCATTCAGCTACATTTCTGTTACATCACTGCAATCTCTCACCCCTTCATAGCTCATACTTCTATTAGAAGCAAATGAAAGGATTAATTATGACACCAGAAAACACCGGTTCTTTCAGAAAACAGTAGTCTGCTTATTGTCTCCCCAGGACGGTCCAAGTCAACCTGGAGAGACACAAGACAGAACTAGATGAGGACAAATTGTTCTTACACAGCGAAACATGAGACTTGTAACAGGGAAGTCCAAATCTTCACTAAAACAACATTTCTTTTTCTCAGAATAGAAAATAGCTTTGTGTGTTTTGCTGACTCTTTAGCTCCGGGTGACTTTATCTTCCAGAGCCTGAATAAAGTAGACATATTTAAAGCTGAACGCCTGATAGATATATATATAAACCAAATTCAGACGAATACATGTATTACAAAATCTCCAAACTAATCTATTTTACTGCAAGCACTGTAGGCAAATGACCTGCTCTTTATCTCTTCATTGTCCTGTACAGCATGGCTTAAGCCTGCCATACACATGCCGATGTGTATAGGCAGACTAGTCCCGATATCTTTCCGGGAGGCTAACGTGATGACGTCATCACGTTAGCCTCCCGTTGCATTATGGGGCCCCTTCAATCGGCTGGGCACCCTTTGTGTGCCGGCCATAAGCTGCAATGAAGACGCCGCTTCATTGCAGCTTATGGCATCGGCTTTCATCGGCTCCCATCGGCCAGAGAAGATCGGACATGTCCGTTCTCTGGCCGGCCGAGAAGTGGGGCGACAGGGATCTGTCGCTCCATGTGGGCACATGCCGATTAGCGGCCGATTTTTAACCTGACAGATTAACCGGTCAGATTAAAAATCGGCATGTGTATGGCTAGCATTAGGCCTAAAGGCCCCCATACACCTTACAATCTTTCCATACATTTCTGTACAATCAAATTTTGTTCTACCAAAACCATGTAATATGAGGAGCTTTCTAATCCTTCCAATCACTATGTATTCTATCAGGGAGGTCACTATACTACACAGTTGTTGGTAGATCTAATGGAGATTGTATGGATCGATCTTAAGGTGTATGGGGGGCTAAAGCTAGGCACGCAATCGACCCTTGATCAATCACAGCGGGGTGACGTCACCAGACTGTGATTGATCGGGGATCAATTGAACGGAAATCAATGTGCACCACATGGGCACATCGATTCCCGTTCAATGGGGACCCGGTCTCCCCAGCTCGCAGCCGTGTTGTGAGAGATTCATGCAAAGTAATGGAGATTGAACGGGGTTCTCCAACATGTTCAATCGAAGGAAGGCACACACATGGGTAGATCTGTAAACAGATTAGAGCACAATGAAGCTCCGTAGGTGTGCACGGCGCTCAATTGTACTCAAATCTATTTACAGATCTACCCATGTGTACCTAGCTTTAGGCCATACATGGTTTGATATTTCCGCTCGATCAGCTTAAACCGGTCATTTTAAGTGATCGCTATCGTAGAAAAAAATTATCTTAAGTGAAATTGGTAAATATTGATCAATCCTACAAGTATGTACAGAAGGAATCATTCGGTTTTAAATCGAATTGACGATTGAATCGTAAAATAATCAACCCATGTATGGCTAACGGTAGGCTTGGAGAAGGAGAAGTGGGATCATGAGCCAATCTGTTGTGCTGCAAAGAAAAAGAGATCAGAGTAAAGGTTGGTTTACACATGTAGATTTTTTCTTCAATCAAGTGCCAATTAGATTTTTTGTTTGATGTTGTTGTCGAACATCGTTCATTCATTCATTCATCGAATGTAACATTTGATTTTTTGGTTCGTTCATCGCCGATACATTCGAAATTACGACAGATAAAAATGTACCAACATGTACAACAATGACCTTTCGAAAGATTTTTTGTTCGAGGTTGAACTAAATTTCTCCATCAAACAAATTGGCTATTCTAGATTTTTGTTCAATCAACCAAAAAATCGTTTGTTCAACGATAAAATCCACATGTGTAAACCCACCTTAAGGCTTTGTCTACACAATTTTTTTGTTGAGCATCATCAACACTTCTGCATAATATATATATAATATGTCGATGACGCCCATCCCACACATTGCCCTTGTATGTCCCGCAGTCTGCCTGTAGTTTAGGCCACGTTAAATACTGAATCAGTGTCAATATTCCTTTATGAAATTGAGTGTCAATATACCTCATGAAAAAAATGTGCGCTGCAAAAGATCGTTTTGTTTTTTCCATGGCCAATGATGTGTCCATTGACAGCCAATGGCCATGCCAATGCATCATTGCCGATGATGCTACATCCCAAGCTGTTATGCACCTGTGTAGACAGGCGGGTCATAGCCTATAGAACAAGGTGGCCATAGTCAGAAATCGATCGAACAAATTACAGACAGGAAATCAAAAGGAAAACGAAATGTCTATGGCCAGCTTAAAGCTGGGTACAGACGGCTGATGTTCCCTGCAGCAGTGTGATGACGTCATCATGCTGCTTTCAGATATCGGCGGAGCTGGGGAGAAAGCTCTGCTCTCTCTACAGCTCAACCGATGCTTTACATGGAGACCCGCGGTTTCCATGCAAAGCAACGGACATCAGCCGTGTAACAGTCATGTCCGATATGGCTGTTTTCGAGTGGGATTGATTTGTCCCGCTTGAAAACAGCGATGGCCACATATTTTATGGGCCAGATAGATGGCCGTGAGCATGCACGGTGCTCAAAGTGGCCATCGATCTGGCCCATAGCTACACTTCTGTACCCTGCTTAAGTACACAGAGAAAAAGGACACTGGAGTCTAGGCCTTGCAAGAAGTTGAGTTTATCAGTCTGCCTCTTCTCTTTTCACCGACAAGCAAAAGCTGAGGGCAGGACGAGACATGTGCTTCATAACTGCAGCAGTATTGCAGAGCTGTGTAAACCACAGTACTGGTTGGACATACATACAAATTCTCTGACATGTATTTTAT
This sequence comes from Ptychadena robeensis, assembly GCA_036250615.1. NCBI lineage: Eukaryota > Metazoa > Chordata > Amphibia > Anura > Ptychadenidae > Ptychadena > Ptychadena robeensis. The sequence continues at coordinate 48,619,224 of CM070035.1, read as the reverse complement.
CTGTGTGTTTTTTATTGTTTGGCTGGAGCTTATCTTTCATAGATTGTGCTTTATGAAACTTATTTGACCTTGAGCTGAAAAGGAATTGAAATAAAACTGACATTTAATTGCACCAAATGTTACAGTAATATGATAGTTAGACTCAGGACACAAGTACATCTGCTATATAACACAATGCAAGTCAAGGACATTAGGTTCCCATACATTGACAGTCATGACACGTCATGTCCTCTTTGTTGTTAAATTGGTCGGCAGACCATGGAATGTTTAATTTCCTGACATCCTAATTCTTTATTGCACTAAGATTACCAGAATATTCCTTGTATCTGTTGTATTGGATTGGACTGAATTGCTGCTTCATGTTTCTAGTTTCCATTTAATCATCATGATGTCCTTTGTGTCTTTCAGCCTTGAAAAAAACACAATAGAATCCAGATCCACTGGGATTTGTTTAGTGTTCCAATGTGTTGTATAGGGTACATAGGGTTCTTGTTTTAGAGGTTTTCCCTAAATAACAGCTTCTTCATAATATAACATACACGGAGATACATGTTACCTTGCATAGTGTTGTTATTTTCATAATTCAACGACACAGGAACACGCAACATCCAAGACCTTTCCACAATGTGCAGCAACAGAGCCTGGAAGAAGGAACCAGAGGCTAATGTTCAATTATCTAAATCAGTGGTGGCCAACTAAGTTGGTATGGAGGGCCACAAGTGCGGCCCTCAGCATTACTAAAGGGCACATAACAATTTTAATCTAAACTAAAACTAAACTGAAACAAAAAAAATTAATCGGAGCAAATGGCCGTTCTAGATTTTTGTACAACGAACCAAAAAATCGTTTGTCGCTCATCTGTCGGACGAAAAAATCTTGACGTGTAAACCCACCTTAACTCTGCCTGTATGCTGTGTTCTCACTGGCAGTCATATGGAGTTTTCTGATTTCTGACACTCAGAGGACTCAGCAGGTAGGTGGAACATACAAGTTCTAAAGTGAAAAACATTTTAAACATAGTGTATGGTCATCCAAAGTCTGCCAAGCTCTACTTTGTTCCTACAGGTAACCTCAATGTAAACAGGATCTTATTTAAAGACCACAGAGGATGGCTGTAGTTTCCTTCATTAAACACTCTGATTCTGGTGACACCATATGAGTCTTGACCTCCCTGATATGGGACCAAACACTAGTTCTGTGAGGGTGCTTTTGGAACCAATACGTACCATTGGATAGTGGTACTCAGTCCTCAAGGGAAGCAGCATCCCCATCAGGGTTACCACAGAAGAAGATCACTTAAGATGTCCATACACAGGTTGATACCTGTTCGCTCAACACGTGACGTAACCATATGCTGTGCTCAATCGCTGGTTGATCGAACGGGAATTGATGTGCACCACTTTGCATGGTGGGGACACAGGGTGATGGCAAGGAGGGGGCTCCCACCATATTGTGCACAGCAGCCATGCTTGGCTCCGCCCCTTTACTGTGTCCCGGCTTTCAGCTGACAGCTGAGCAAGGGCTGCTGTGCACAGTGTGGTGGCAGCCCCCTCCTTGCAGCCATCCTGTGTCTCATTGTCTCATGTATTGATCAAAGAGTTGTCAGTAGAGTCATATCTACCACAAAGATTCTCGCCAGTTTGGCACTCCCAGTAGATACCCAGAGACTAGTATCGAGAATAACATCTTTTCAATAGAGAGATGCCAGTCACAATGCAATGAGTTTTGTTTGCATATCATGTCTCTAGCATAAAAAGAACAGAATTTGCATTAATGAAAAATAGTGTGTGTTGTTATTGAAAAGCAGAGGAAAGGCGCGTAACCATGGCCTATGTTCAGAAACAAATACACAGAAGTATGCCTTCTTTGTGGCACATAGAGGGGTAGACTGGATGATATTGGTGACACTAGATAAAACCTTGATGTAAAATTAACTATTCCACCCTACAAGCAATGCATAATACATACAGGGAATTCACAGCTTTTCAGGCTTTTATTATGTTATTCTATTGTCTTTCCTGTGTCTTCCTGTGCCCAATGCTGCCCCAAACTTGGGTATGTTTTCCTGTCTATACAAAGGCCCATTCCCTGGCACTCCATCTCCCCAAAAAATACACACATGAGTTACTTGCTGCACTAGCAGAATGGTTTTTCGGAGATGAGCATGCAGTGGTGACTATATACCTGGGTCCAGTAGAGTAACACAGGAGATGCCTGGTGCGCATATTAAGGCTGTTTTTTTATATTAGAATGAACACGGTAAGGACTAGTCTCCACTGGGCGTAATGGACGTTTAAACGTTATGTGTCCATGAGGGCCTGGCCATCTTTTGCTATTGTGTGTGATGTGCCCAGGCACCTATTTACGTGAAGTAGACATTTGATTTCCGTCATACACACTGCATATAGCAGCTATTACTCGCCTGTTTATATGGCTATGGTTTCCCCAGTGTTGAAATCCTTGTATTCGGGGGGAGCTAAACGCTGGAATTTTAGAGCAGTGGAGACATAGTCTGAGTGCAAAGAAAGTGTATGTAAATAATTTTATTACCATTTAAGCAGACAATACCATAGCCTTACTAGCTAGTTATACCTACCAATCCATGATCCTTCACTGATTCTCTTCACTGTCTGACACCTCACACTGTTATTCTGATAAATCAGGATTTTCATAATCATGTGATTTCCCTCTGTGTCTGGACAGTCGCTAGGTATGAACACTTTCATATGGGAGTCGGTTAGTGATGTCATCCACCCAAGTCCTGCTGACATCATCCTGCTGCAGGAAGGGGCGAGGGTCAGTACGTCATGTGTTGAAATTCAGTCAACTATTATTAGAATTAGGAATGACAGATACTATACTATGTATATGTACTATGACAGTAAATGTTTCCTTTAACAAGGGCTTCGAAATTCCCTGATGCAGCACACACTGCCTATCACCCATGGACTATTGCAGTGGTTCCCAAACTTTCCTTGCAGGGCCCCCTTTTCTATTTAGGAACATTATTCAGCCCCCCTCCCTATTAAAACACAGGTTAAGAATGAGATCCAGCGCCCCACCCCTGGAATACCTTCGCGCCCCCCAGTTTGGGAACCACTGGACTATTGATGTTTCAGCTAGGTATACCCTGATTTTTGTTATGGTTATTTTCACGATGTCTAAGTGAAATATTGATGTTGATTTTGATTTTAATATGAAAGTTAAGGTATTTCTTTATTCCTGCAGTGGATCCACATTAACCTACGCTTCCTGGCCTCCTAGGCATCCCCTCTGCTTTTGGTGTAGATGCCTCTTCTGGGTGCTCTGAGGTGAAGTCTAAGGCCGCGATCTCCTACCCTATAGTGCTAACTAATGACATCCCCACTCATAACATTGTCACATGCGCGGCTTCAAGACTTTCTAGGGCCGCTCCTACCCTTTGGAACTCTCTCCCTCGCCCCATCAGACTTGCTCCTACCGGCAGCACTTAAAAAAAAAATCCATGAAAACCCACCTCTTCAGTCTGGCTTAACCATCTTCTCACTACTAACATCACCACCATGCCAGTCCCATCCCCCACCTATTGTATACTCTGTTCCTCAATTAATTAGACTGTAAGCCCGATTAGGCAGGGCCCTCTACTCCTCCTGTGTCATAGGCTGTACCTGTGTGTTATCTTGTGTTGTGTCTCAACTTTAATTTATTGTACAGCGTACGCAATATGTTGGCGCTATATAAATATATTGTTCAGGGGGAACACCACGGGACAGCCCACTGAAATTTGGGGACAAAGGGGGTAGAGCCAGGTTCCTTTTGATGAAATTTTTTTATCTAACAAAAGAAAAACTTTAAAACTTCTTGTATAGATTGGCCAACATCCCAAAATAATATATAAGAACACTGACCTTCAGTGTGTAAGGTAGATTTATGTTTAAGGTGTGTTTGGTACAATGCTCTCCTTCCCTCGTGCTAAAGTGCAAGGGAAGGAGAGCATCCTACCAAACACACCTTAAACACATACCTACCTAAAACACTAAAGGTCAGTGCGGCCTCAAACTTTTTGGCCATTTGTTCCCTGCGCAGCCATGACTTAATGGTGGGAGGACACTTAGGATCCATGTTTTCAAAACCCTTCAAACGGACCCTAAAATAATTCATAGGACCCCTGAGGAAGATTAGAGAAACGTACATTGGGGTCTTCATCTTACACCCAGATCACAGGGCCATGTTCATCTCCTATGGACTACCACATTGCCAGCGGCATTTAGCATCACAGCATCTTGAGGAACTTCCTCTGTTTCTGGACCTTGTTAAGGATTGCTACTATGATTTTTGGTCTTTCTGGACCATTACTTTTGGACTTTTTGGACTATTATAATTTTTTTATATATAATTTTGTATGACTAATTGTTTGACCCATATCAATTGCATGATTTTGGCCACTAAAGTCCCCATGCCTCTATGCAAATAGGGGAATTTTACAGGATACACCAGAAGGACAGAGTTACTGAGCTCTCTCCAGATGGTTGGTATCTGCTGCGTTCTTATATATTTTTATCTAATTCATGGCATTTTCGGAATTCTATTTTATTTTTAAGCATTTTAGTGCATTTACTTAATTTTTGAACAATATAGTAGGTATGAAGGTAAGTTACTGGAGATACATGTTTTATGTTTTTATTGTGGAGCTGCTGTTAAATAGGAGCACTTTCCTCCAGAGGTGGATAAAACAATATACGGTTCTCTCTTGGGTGAAGTCTTATAACTGTACCGCTTTCTTATTTGCTGTGGAGCATAGTTCAAGTGTGTGGAACACAGTTCAGCAGGATGTCTTTCTGTGATGAACAATGCAGTGCTCAGAGCAGCTGCAATGCTGTTGAAACATGAATACAAATGAACACTATTTGTTCCAGTCTTTTCCCTAAAACATTCCTATAGATGAGGCACTCTCCAGCCAGGAATGCTGCCTGGGCATTGTACATGCCACACCAACGAAAGCTGCGCAGTACATGTGACTCAGGGATCAGGACGCCTTGTACTGAGACACAGTTGTGAAACTGGATTGTAGGAGCTAATAAAGATGACTGGAGTGAGTTCATACTGGAAGGAAGCACAGCTTGGTGCACCTGAAACCAGCCCAGAGTGTCTGTTCACGCTGTGCTTTCCTCCCAGGACTGTGCCGAGAGGTTTAATCATGCAAATAGAAAAGCCTTTGTTATATCAATTATGTCTTCTCGCTGTGCCAAACAAAGGTTTACTTTTCCGTGCCAGGTTTTACCATGGCATACACGTGATGTTACTTGGCAAAATTTGGAGTCTGTTACCAACTCAATGAAAAACAGTGAAGCTGAACAGGTGGCTTTATTGTTCCAGGATTGGAATTCAGAGGATGGGGCTTTCCAGATGTAGCCTGGGGACCACCAGCAGGAGATGGGTGGGCATATAGACTTTACACATCAACCAGCCTGTCACTATGTTGGGAACATTGAATAAAGTTACACTGCTCAGCTCTTTTCATTTTACCACTCCATGACCAGGGGTATTCTATATCTTCCTGAACATAGCTATCCTGGTCATCTTCTTTTCCTGAATGGCTATATGAAGAGGTTCTGATCAGCCTTTGACAATAAAACTGGCCATACACGGGGAAATCTAGAATTTGATTCCGAACTATCAATTGCTGTGAATGTTCGCGGAAATCGCTTGGCGAACGATCATTTGGAAATCAGACGCTGCCCATCTGGAGTGATCCATCCCACTTCAAGAAGATCGAACAGGGATCCGGCATGTTGGTATATCCCTGTTTGATCGTCATAACCAAGGATCGGACAGGGATCCATTGTGCAAAGTGGTACGCATTGTGTCTCCATGCCACGATTGTTCGTTTGTCGATTGCACATCGACCAGCTTAAGAGTAGCCCTGTTTGCAATTTTTAGCACATGCCATGAGGCCCATATAACATGAGTTCCTCACAATAAAATGATACATACATCTGAGCCTGGTGCAGTAATACAAAGTGAAGCAGGATATATATCCATACCGTCCGCCCTTCATATTACATTAGGCAAAAGGTAACTTATTATGAAGGCTGCCCCCAGGTCTTAAAAATGCTCTTTTTTACTTTTTTCAATCACCTATTCGGAACATGCAGATAATGAGGAGGTATAAATAATAATAATGAGGAGGTTAAAAGGCTCTAAAGTCAGACACAGACAGAAAATTGCAATTGAAGAAAGCACATCAATAGCAGCCTCTCTGAACTGCTGTAATGGCAGGTATACTTGTCTACAATTTGTAGCCCGACATGTGGCCTTTTAAAAAAGAAACCTCTTAAAGGCCAATGGTGCTGCCACACTTGCACTTTGACTTTTAGGCCATTTAAAAAAAATCATGCTGGTTTACCAAAATGTAATTTTTTTTAAAAAGAGTTTCTCATATTACTCATTCCATGTTACATACTAAAAGAAAAAATATTCCTTACATCAGTTCATGGGGACATACAAATCATTTGTTTATGCCCCATAAGAAAGAACTGCTGGTTTATAAATACACTGTAAATTATAATGCAAACTTATTGCAAACTGCATACAGCAGGTTTAGGTTTGATCAGTGCAGTGAATGGAAACCATTGCTATTTTGGAGTAGGACTTGGGATGCAACATGACAGCATAAGAAACAGGTTATGAAAGGGGACTAATGTTTAGGTTTTAAGTTTAACTTAAGTGAAAGGTCACCAATAAACATGTCTATCATTGGCTACAACAGCCAATAATGATTTACAGCCTTTTGCCTATGTGTGTACATTACCAAACAACTCTGACAACTGGGGAATATACAAAGCCATACATTTCATGGAAACTTGTTGGGGTCCCACTCTTGTTGGATTAATAACTTTATACAGTAGACTCTTGATTTATGAATGTAATGAATTGGTTGTAATTCAGGTTGGTTCCCCCATTAACAAAATTATGCCCAAAAGCACTCCTTACCTAACCGTTTCATAATTTAAAAAAACATTGTATTATCGGCGTCATTTACCTGAAACACAAAACATTTTCCTGGTGTTCTAACCATTCAGTTGAAATGTGCCTGATCTACCAGAAACAAAAATCACCATTCAAAGGTCTTTTTATTTTCAAGGAGAGAGAACGAAATGGAAGGTGGTTACTGTCTCTACTTGAAAGAGTCTGTTGCCTTTTGTAAATTAGGGCTTGTTTCCATTACGTCGGGAGCCCTCCGCTAAGCGTACACGCTTAGCGGGGGTCCCCGACGTAGCAGATAGACTTACCTGCTCGGCGGACGGGTCTGTCTTCATTGCGCCGACCCGATCCGCCGGTGTCAGGCTGAACGTAGTCGAGTACGTTCAGCCTGTACACCGGCGGATGTCTAAACAGACCATCCGCTGGCAGGCTGAGTCTATGGTATACGTCGGGACCCCTGCTTAGCGTATACGCTTAGCGGAGGGCTCCCGACGTACAATGGAAACAAAGCCTTAGTGAGATGGTCCATTTTGACATTCTGTATTTATTAGTCGGACGTCGGTCATAAGAACTCCACCACACAAGTGGAAACATGCTTTGGCCTTGGCCATTATTCTGGTTGTAAGTTAAGACCACAGTTTTGGTTGTAACTCAAGTTTGTCTTAAGTCAAGCAAGGTATATAATTCAAGGGTCCACTGTATAATCAAGGAAATAGAAGTGGGGACATTTCTGCCACAACATTTCACCCGGAGAATTAAGGAAATATAGATCAGTGTGTGACTCTGCATCACACATTCAACCTGCATATATAATCTTGGAGCTTTTAACCTTTTTTTTACACTTTGGATCCATAATCCTTAAGACATCATCAAAAACACATATTTATTTAAACATGTGAATATTCACTCACATAAATAAAGGTTTTATTAACAAAAAGGCACACAAACTGTTAACATGGAAAAACTATTTACAATATGCACATAAATTATGAACAAGTGCACCGTTGGTCTTTATCATAAACAGCTTGGAAGTTTCTCGTTTTCCTCAGAGTCCTTTCTCATTTCCGAATGAACGAACCCTAGAGCTCTGGTCAGCAGCATTTTCAGTTTAAATGGAAACAGTGTTACTAACTTCTTCATATTGGATAATAAAATACGGGTAGCTCTGGTCATCATTAAATATAACAAAGATCTGAGGCTCAAAGAAATTGTCCACACAAGAGTCATACAGGTCACTAGTAATGTCCCCAGGATTTAGTGGTGGAGGCCTCCGCATGGTGTGGTTTCCTACCACATATCTTCCCGTTAATACTTTTGCTAGAAACATGTAGTGAACGCCTTTTGGTGACCGCTTGGAGAAATTGTGGGAATAGCTGGCCTTCCTGGCAAAGTAACTACCCTGTCCAAACATGGTGGCATGTTTCCCACAGACTCGCGGGTCAAAGTTATGTTTGCAGATCCCATCGACAACATCCTGGGAAGTTCCATGAAACAGATGTCTCTCGTTCATAATCTTGTCCAGTCCTGACATTTTCCTGGTCATAAATTCCTTCTTCCTAAAATGTGATGGAATACAGAAAAAGGTAAATATAGAGCTAGGAACTGCAGATAGTTCTTTACATCATATATAAGACTATTATGAATGACAAGCTGGAATTAAACTATGTAGGTTTCTGATGCGTCACAAAATGAAAAAAATATAAACTCATACATGCGACTAAATTGACATAAAATCTGAAATCTTCTACACTTTTCTCTCACAGTAAACACCGACTATGTAAACTTTTCTGGGATGCAATGCTCAGGTCACAGAGGCCAACTACCAAACCTGAACACTAGAGGAGGGAGACATTCACAGCGGGTTACCTTCTCACCTGAACCTTACATAGGGCGAGGACAGCGATACAAAAGAGCGATTGATGGGCTCTAAAGCTGACCATACACCTTTAGATCTCTCTGTCAGATATCCTTTAGATCTACCAACAACTATGTAGTATAGGGTCCTCTGTGATTGAACACAGGTAGACCTGATTGTTTAGAAAGTCCCTCATATTACATGGTTTTGGTAAAACAAAAGGAAATCTGACAGAAACATCTAAAGGTTTATGGGGACCCTAATTGGGCAACATGGGAGAAACTTGCAGAAAGCCACAGCAACTTTACCAATATACATATATACACAAAAACACAATTACCTTTTATATTTCTCCCACAGGAAGAGGTTTTGAACTCGCATTATTTTCAAAATGCGGAACTTGGTCTCGGGAACGGTTTTGTGGAAGAGGGTGTAAACGGTCCGGTAACTCTTGTCTTCCTTTGGCATAGGCACTTGGATGAACTCCTGAGATGACACCATTGGGATCCAGGTTTCAGGATAAAAGTTTGGGGTTGTTGCAGCGACAGGCGATAAAACCTGCAGAGATGCTGGTTCAGCCACTGGGGATGTTGCTGGAGCTACTCCGCTTAATGTCCTACAATGAGACAAAATGTTTTATTAGTCTCAGGTCTGAATTTTATACCATCAACAGATGTTTTTTTTACAATAAAGCCTAATAATAGAACTATTACATTCATACAGAAGGATTCAAATCCAATGGGACATACCAGGTAAACTAACAATAGTCTCTGATGGTTCTGTAGCATTTAATGCACACTGTGACTATCTCACAGAATGCATTGACATCTGTGTAACTAATTTAAGCATAGAAAGAAACCCAGTACAACAGTGCAAGGCCAGATTTTCCCTGGCGTTCTACTTTTATTTACTGTCTGGATTTAAGAGACCTCATCGCTGCATCCCAGAAAAATATAAATTTTATTTAGTTTTGTCCTGAAAATGTAAAGCCATAGCTAGTTTTATACACGATATAACATGAACATAAGGCCAGTTATTCTGAAAACATGTCCATTAAAAAATGGATGAACTAAGTGCCTGTCTGCCTCAACCAGGTCATTAAACTATGGCCCATATAAAACAAACAATGATATTAGACCGAAATGGAAAACCAACACTGGTGATGAATGCAATGGCTTTGTAGATTATTCTGTATTAGAGAGAAACATTAAGCTGGGAATTGATTTCAAGCCGAGCCAGCATTTTATAGCATAATTGCAAAGGAACTACAATTCTACGAGCATCTATTGGGCATTAAGATTTATGCAGTGTTCCGGCACCATACAGCACAACTATGAAGAGTTGTATTAATGTAAACCACTTCTCAGCATGTATTTTAATGCAGTCCATTCATTCCATTTACATGCTAAAAGAGCCTTTATTCATGCTATGCCTAGGCCATGTAGTCAGTCTGCCGGCAAGGCCCATTATGTGTACCTTACAGTTACATTTAAAGCCATAGTGAGCATTTCAGAGGCGAGTTAACCTGCTGTAATGTTGGGATTAAGGTTTAAATGGGGAGCCAGGTTTGTAGAATTGAATTGACACTATAAATTCTTTGTAATATTTGAATGTATAAGACACACATGTATTGTGCTGGATTCCAACGTCAGCCTACATACTGGATACTTCACAGCAACTAAAATCAGAGCATTTCCAGGTAAAGAAAAGCCATCTGTCTGGCCTGAAATAGGCTTATTTTGTGCTGAATTTAGGAGGGTGCTACGGCTCTCCCACATTCTCATCATCCATGTCCAGGACCTTACAAGGGTGTTTGTGAAAGACTGAGGGAAGAAATGCTAGGCTATTGGCTAATGTCTAACAAGTCTACCATAGGGGAGGCATATAAGACATTATAATCATTTACTGTTCTCACTAAGGCTCCACTCCATTAGTTTTCAAAGGGTAAAGCAATCTTATGAAGAAAAAGATTGAAAGGTTCCAATTGGAGATACCTTGCTACCATGAAATCACCAATTCCTGTCTGGTTGGGGTGCTGTGAGCAGCCAAGGCTACTATGGTTTCTACTGATTTTCCCTAATGCCAAGTAATAAATTCATACATGACAACTTCCTGACACTTAACAGGAATTTGTGTTGAATGTAGACTTTTGCTCAATATGATTACAACACTTAGGGAAAGCCCTCAGCAGCATGCAGCAGGACTTTTGTCATGAAGTCCATTCCAGGCACTAGAGTCCCAAGGTAAAGGCATGCTCAAAATACCAACCATCTACAAGCAGAACTTGACTTTTACACAATGTTTATCTTTTGCTGTCAGGAACTGTTCTATGGCATACCCCTATATAAAGTATAAAGTCAAAGGAATGCCAAGGTGTATGATCAAAAAATGATTCCAAGTATAAGTAAAAGGGCGGTCATAAATAATTAACCCTACACCCTACACAAGCTGCATTTATACCACCAAAGTTGTAGACATTGGGCGGCGGTAGTCAATCACTGACTAGCACCTCCATTTTATCCTTATGGGCACCCAACGGATAAACATGAAATGTCACTTTTGCCAGACGGCCTGGGTTTTCAGGCATTTGGTGCTAAACACAACGCATTTTCAACCGTCTGTCTGAATAAAGTCTAAAGCCACGTGGATTCAGCTCTGTTGTGCTTAAAAGAACAGTTGTCAGAACAAACAAAACACAATGTGACACTAAGCACCATAAACAGAGGTACAACAGCTATCTGTGCACCTCTGGGCTTTCACCTGCCCTCGTGTAACTAACACAAACATCTTCCCTATAGAACTGGAACAGCTTGGAGCCCTGTGTACAACAATGTGCTCGCACTATGAAAATATTTGGGTAAGCATACTCTATTTGGTGCCCACAATCCTTTGTGCCAATTTCCTCTTGTAGCGATGCTCAGTTAACCCTGTTAGCAGTAGTCTATTGGTCCTTGTGCGAAAATCACAAAGCAATACATTCGGAACCGAAGCCCATTGGGTGTGTGCGATCCCTCATCCACTTACGGAGAGGATGCCACTGGATTGTCACCTCCCTCCCAGTAGAAGCTTGTAGTGTGTGTTTGTTTTCATGGCGGAGAATGATCACAAAGACCACCCTTTAATAAAATAAAATATGTCTGTAATTTTTTAGTAGGAGGGAAGTGGATCTTGTTGAAATTGACATTTTAAGTGGGCTCAATGGTGATTGAAGGAGCCCCCCAAAATCCTGCAATACAGGAATCAGACTTACAGAGAAGGGATGTTTTCAAGAGCCCTGCTGATCTTTGTAGCTGCTCTGATCAAGCCTTAACACGCCTGACTATGGAATATACCTCGGAGTACTAAAAATAGCAGACAAAACATTACACATTTTGTGTCTTTAATTCACCTTCTACGTGCAGCATGCCTCAAAGTTTATGGCGAACGTGTGCATTCTGCGATAACACGCTGAGCTGCTTCCACAGCCCCTTTCCCTTATGTGCAGCATGTAAGCTCTTGTTAGACTGTGCCTGTCAGGCCTCGGGGCAGACTAACAGCTTCCTACTTTATCCTACGAGGACAGTGTGTTCCTAAATACTGGGCTCTGCAATCCTGCCTCCAACTGTGCATGAGATGCCACAAACAGCTTTTCTACAGAATAAGCTGCAGCACCTCATAAACGTGGTTCACCCAAGCCAACACTGCTGTGGAACATGACGAGTGCGCCATGTCCTGACGCAGGACTTTCTGTTCACGGAGCACAATGTTATGGCAATATTTACCAGTGTGGTTCAGATTAGGGATGCCAGAATGTGCCCCCTCCTATCTCCAGAACAGAAACCACAATGCTGAGAGCAGTTACACACGTAGACACAGCCGTGATGGTATGCATTACCACATGTGCTTCTCTGGGAGTGGATAAGTTCAACGTGACCGGCTGCCTGTTACAACTTCAATGAATCATCTAATCACTACAAAGGTTATACTCCTAGAACCACAGAGGGCCATCTCATCAAATATCTGCAGTAAGAACTTATTCACCACAACAAACAGAATCTGCTCTTTATGTTACCGCAGTGAATAAGAGACTGACCAAGAGACTGCCATGGGCCACAAAACACTATAAAATCCTGGGAACTTTCATAGTTTTCTTCAAGATTGCTACTCAAGGCAAAATTTACACTGTTTGCAGGCACTCGTGACAGGTCGTTTCCTGGGCTGCTGGGGACAGTGCGCAAAACTACCTGTCACGAGCGCCTGCAAACTTGTGCAGGTGCTCGGTGTCTTTTTTGAAAGCCTGAAGACTGAATGGCAGACGCCTCATGCCGCATCAGCCGGTTGGATGTCATTTTTGCTCCTTTAGCGGGCAGTTAATATCCGCCTGTCCAAATAGGCCCTTACCCTGTTTCACCGAAAATAAGGCATCCCCCAAAAATAAGGCACCCTTACACTTTTGCCTGACTCTAAAATATAAGGCATCCCCCTGAAAATAAGGCACCCCCAAAGATTCGGTACTGTAACTCTGGACAGGGGGGGGGG
>CM070035.1:48574111-48605788 GCA_036250615.1 Ptychadena robeensis | reverse complement strand
CCCCCCCCCCCACTATCTCTCTGGTGGAGTACCCTACTGAATTTGCCTTGTTATATGCAAATTATTCCAGGGTGTGGCACAAAGGCTCTATTTAAATAATTGTGGCCACCACACACTTCTTCTTATTCTACATTTGGAACATACAAGTTGAGATACTTAAACAAAACAGTGCATATCACCATCTGCATCTCAATGTCCAAGGGCTGTTACTAGAGGCTGCTGTAATTAGGATGCAGCCTATATCTGTCACATATATAAATATCATGCAATACAGATTCTATTGGTACAGGTTCAGAACACAGGATTATAGAGAAAATGATGTCTATATACAACAAATGTTGTAAGATGCATACTGTATGCATATGTATTGGACTCATGATGACCCATTGTACTACTAGAGAGTATAATCATAAGATAAGATGAAGATGAAACCAAACAGCCCTGTAAAAACTGTATGAAGTACACTACATCATTCTTTAAACAGGGGTTATCTGTATGTCTTACAGATAGCACTGCCAGACAGATGTCATATGGAGTGAAACATAGTGATACTGTATAACAGACATGGCGACACAACATTCTGTTTGAATATGCCTCTCATTGTACAATATATCAGGCTTATGAGGGTGGAAGGCAATACTCTACCACACGAAAATATTCATTACAACCAACACATGTCACATTAAACTGCTACTAGTGATGTCTAAAGCCTTGGACATCAATGCTACATAACTATTGCCCAAGATGATCTATCATGCCCGGATCACTGGTACCTAATGACAGCATTCTCAATTCTATGAATCCCTATAAACTGGTTTAATCCATATAAGTAAAATGTAAGTGTTTGTATAATGTAAATAAAACCAGCATACGGAAACCACATATCTATAGAATTCGGCTACTTACTGTAAATGTGGCAGTAACATCACAGAGGATCGGAAGAGGGGCCGCCTTTTGATTTCTTTCCTGAAGCAGGCGTTCTGCTGGAAGCCATCTTTAATGTTCAGTATATACTGGTTGTGCCACGTAACAAAGCGGACTTCTTTCAGCCCACGGCAGTTGGCTTCTTCTATCAGTTTCACCACAGGCTGTATAATAAAATAAACAAATACCAGTTACTTTACTTCTTGTGATAAACACTTCAATAAACATACCCACCCGGATGTCAGTGCTTACTTACAAACAAACAAACCAACCATGTTAATAAAATATTTTGCTAATCATTTCCAGTGTTGAATGTTAATGTCTGAAGACCCCAACACAAGAACTTTATATAGAAATACTAAGAGAAGGGAAGGGAAGGATGCAGAGGAAGACATTGGGACCTTATGCTTATGCTAAATTGGGGAATGGTGATCATTGTATGTGAACCAGAACATGTTTCTCCAGATAACATTAGAAGGCCAATTTAATGAGATAGGTCTTTTCCCTTAAAGTGTATACATATAGGCAATGGATATCTACTGACCATCTAATAAAGACCAGTAAATATCATCCATGAATACTTAACTTACCTCTGAGTACTCTCTCCATCCAAAGTGATCTCTGCAAAAGTATTTCCACACCGTGTGGTAATTGGAGCTGGAGGTAGAAGGGGTGGACAGTCGTCGGATTTGGTCAAATTCAGGAGATTCATAAATAGTCATACAGTCCAAATTCACTAAGAAATCGTGTCCCCTAGGAAACAAACACATATAAGGTCTCATTAATTCATTACTTATATTTAATACCAGCATATTAATATTTGAATATATTCAGGTTATGTATTTCTTCAAATAAAGGTGGCTTTATCATAAATACAATGAAATGGAGACAGTGGATGCCCTTCACTTGATGAGTATAAACAAATGTTTAGCATAGCCATAGACAACAGACTTCTCTGCTGAGAATTAGGGGATGTTTGGAGAGTGCCCCTCTTTTGATGCCCATGTACAGTGGACTTTTAAGGTGGCCATACACGTTAGTCGAAATCGCAAGAAAAAAGATCAAAATGTGATTGGACATGTTGGTAAATTTCAGTGGATCGTTCATATACCTGTTGGTTTTCTTGTTATTTCGATAGATTTCTATCCAATTGTACTGTGGAGCATGTGTACAAGGCTAAAGAAAGAAATCGATCACATTATTATGATCATACAAGGCTAAGGCTGTGAATCGATCACATTATGTGTTTCAAAACTATAGTTTTAAAATCATCGTTTTTTAAGTTGAGCGATCGAAAAATCGAGCCGTGTATGCCTAGCTTAAGTGTAATAATGTAATAATAATGGTTTAACATTATGGAAACTGTGTTTTGAGCATTTTCAACTGATGTCAATTGAAGTGTTGTACCTGTGACCACAATCATTTTACTATTTAACAGTAAAATAGGACATTGCTTTGTTTGGAATAATCAAATAACTATAAAGCCCCCCATACATGTCTAGATTTTCTGTTCAATCAACTTAAAAAGATAATTTTTTGGGGTCAGGGATGTTGGTGATTGATTGTTATGTTTGCCAACTGTAGTAACAGATATTTGATCAACTTTTTTGGGATCGACTGAAAGTGTAATCAATTCAAATTTTCCAGCATGTGAGTGGCCTGAAGTTCCCATATTCCCCTGTGCTTGATTTCACCCTTTCTCCCGCAGAATGTTACCTCTTTGTTCTTTTCAAATGTCTTCCCTGTTAATATATTTGCCTCTTTTTCTGTACCCAATGTTTATCCAGTGTTTTTTTTATTTGTATGTTGATTGTGTTGTCTAATTTGAATGTGGATGTCTCTACTTCCTCTGTGGTGGCCCACGGAGCTTTATGTGACTATTGTGCCTTACCGACACCGTGTTGTTAATTTTGTTTGTGTTTTAAAAATGTAAAAACCAATAAAAACGTTTAAAAAAAAATTCCAGCTTGTCCAATCATTTTTCAATACATTTTGTCCCAATTTTAATTGTTTTAGGTTGATCTAACCATGTGGACTGCCATAGATTTTCAATCAATCAACAAAAAAATTGTAGACAGAAGACAGAACAATGATGTAGACCAAAAAAACCCAAATAGGGACATTAAGTTGGACTGTTCCTTTTAAAAAACAACAATCTGCTTTTAAATGGCAGCAGCTATATATATATTTATATATATATATAGACCTATTTGCTATAGCTTGTAACACAGAGTTTCAGTAAGCACTTGCAGAAATTGTAGAACCCCAGAATCCTATTATTTTTCCCCTAATACATTAGCGATCCAAAGATAGAAATACGAAAAATGTAAAAAGAAAACAAATCAGCAAAAACTTTCCTGCTGTCCCATAAAAAGGAGAAGGGTTGTGTGGTTCATGCATGATTTGTTTCGCAAGCCTTGCCGAGAATTAAAACCAAGGAATTAATGATTTAAATGGCTCATCTGTTCTACAGCTGTAGGCAGAAACGTGAACGAAAAACGAAACTGGGCACCATTCCTAAACACAAATCTCTTTTGATAACTGAAAGTGCTGTGTGCTAATGCTACATGTTTGACACACACAGCCTCAGCTCTAAACCTTCAGACATGTACCATAGCAAAGCGCTGCCCTCATCATTTATTACTAATTGGGTACACTATACATCTGGCCAACGAGTCCTGGAGATAACCAAATACTTACCAATACAAGATATCACTGCTAAATAACCAGACTAATGAAAAGTATATGAAGTGATTACATTATCGAGTCACAACCTCTGTGGGCATTCTGCCCCATTTAACAACATTCTGGCAAACATAGATGGGCATTATTAGTGGTGTGGAATTATTCATCTAAATGAAATAAGATGTACATAGTGATGTGAACATAGCTTCAGCTTAAGGGCTTGTTTCCATTATATGTCAGGACCCCCTCTGCTAAGCGTATACACTTGTCGGGGATCCCGACGTAGCACATAGACATTGCCTGCTCGTTGGATGCTGTGTTTACACATCCGCCGATGCAGAGGCTCAACATACTCAACTACGCTGAGCGTTGCATCGCCAGAGTGGCTCGGCGCAGTGAAGACACAGCATCCCCCGAGTAGGTAAGTCTGTGTGCCACATCGACATCCCCGACAAGCAATAAGTTTAGTGGAGGGGTCCAGACGTATAATTGAAACATAGCCTAATAATGCCAAGAGAACATTTGTTTTTT
Source organism: Ptychadena robeensis (assembly GCA_036250615.1). Lineage (NCBI taxonomy): Eukaryota > Metazoa > Chordata > Amphibia > Anura > Ptychadenidae > Ptychadena > Ptychadena robeensis. The sequence continues at coordinate 48,601,648 of CM070035.1, read as the reverse complement.
ATTTATGATTCCTTTACCAAATTTACCTCAAAGTATAATCCCATCACCAACTGAATTCATTACATTCGGATTTATATATAGAATATATATTTTATAGAACTAAATGTTGCCAGTGTCACTTCCTGTATTTGTGCTATTATACTTCCTGTAATGATTAGGGACACTCTGCAACATCACTTCCACTTACATGATCGGGTAAGTGTAATGTCCCCTCCCTCCTATTTTCCCAACCTGCTTTTGATGATGATGGGACGTTAGGAGCGATAGTAAAGCCTCATCTCTCCTAAATGACCCTCCACCCTTGCTCCTAACTTCCCATCCCGCTTGTGGATATCAGCGCTGCTTCTTATTAGCAGCAGTTCTTATACTTTCAAGGAACGATGTGGCCCCTGTGAAATGGTTGTTCGACTGCCAAGGGAGTTGCGACCAGCAGGTTGAGAACTTCTGAACAAGAGGGTGAACTGAATTGTTTAAACAATCAATGCACCCCACAGTCAACCCACCAATCCTCTATACCTTAATTGAACACTACAAAATGATCATGATCTACTCTTTTAGTCACAACAGCCGATTTGCTTACAATATGCCACTGATAAAGCATAAAAATGGACATGTTTGTTTTTAGGATGAAAATGTATTCTGCTTGGTTAGTTTTTTGTGGGAGGTAAAACAAACCAACATGCTAAAACATTCTACTGACCTTACATGTAGTATGTGACAGAACTAGAACCTATATAGATTTTCTGGGTCTTCTATGTCAGGGACCATAAAAAGAACTAAGGAAATAACAGTTGGTCATTATTATTGGGATTATTACACAGGAGGTCAGGCGTGTGAGGGAAATAATACTTCCAATCTCATATTAAATACCTTCTATTCCCATAATCTTCTTAAACAGAATGTTGTAGAAATCGCTTTTGCATAACCAGTTTATTAAATTATGTAATATAGGCAGAACGGCATGGTAAGATTTAGATTTCTTGCATGATATTTTAATGTTGAAAGGAATTCAGACAAAGTTTAATCTGTCCTAGATACCGTAAAGTGGGCATACATGGTTTGACTTTTCTGTGTAATAGACAGCAAGTTTGGAGTTCAAGTGATACCTGTTATTGGCTAACTGAAGTCATTAGAGAAGCAAGCTTTTGGGATATTGTAGATCCCTTCTTCAGGCTAATCAGCCTGAAGAAGGGATCTGCTATATCCCGAAAGCTTGCTTCTCTAATGACTTCAGTTAGCCAATAAACGGTATCACTTGAACTCCAAACTTGCTGTATTTATCGATGGCTAACATGGTACAACACTCTACTATTGCTGTGTAATAGACTGAATCTATTGGCCAAAAGTGATGGAAATTGAAAATATAATTGATAGTGTCATATTGATTGTTCAAATATCTGACAGGCTTTCTTGGTATTTCAATGGATTTGTATCAAATCGTACTATGCTCAGGTCTTTGGAAAGGTATCGATCAGTTTTGAATCACACTGTGTGACGATAGGAATGAGAAGGACAAACTTCTTGACTTCTCAGCCACATTGGCTTCTTAAATGTGATAAAGGGGCCAGACCAGGAGCTTGTAATGGCCGACCCACCATATATGTGCCAATTCCATGCATCGCCCACATCACGTATGATGGCTGTGATGTGTGAGAGGTGACATGTGATAGGGACGTTGTTATCTTAAAAAATCTTAAAATTTTCTGCAACAATCATTCAGAGCAAAGATAATTCCTAGAGGCTGCCTGTTGTCACCATGAGGATGCACCCATAGTGTGATCACATTATCACGCCACTGCAGCGTCTCAAGGCAATGTTTGGACACCTCAAGGCATTATGTGCGCTCATTGCAGAGAACAAATAGAGGGGGACAAAGGGCCAGAAAGTAAAGCTAAACGGGCCACACCCCAGGGCTTAGTTTACCCACACCTGTGATAGAATCAATCAATGTTAGGCTGACAGACAATATTTAAATTGCACAATCAATCAGGCAAATCTTGATGTGTGTATGGCCAAAACTGAATTTTGTGACCATCAACTGGTAGAAACAGTTAATGATCAGCATTTTCAGAAGGTCTCCCTCTTGCCAGTCCTCCATTGGGGGGAAATGCATATCTCCATTTCTGACTGCAAGTGTTTCCAACAGAAAAAAAGCAATGTCACTGGTGTTACAGGATATGCAAATGTATGTTTGGTATAGTTAAGAACAACATCCTAATGCACCCAAATCTATCCTCGTGTGCCTTTGTTTCCTAGTGCATGTCATGGTTGACAGAAGACAAGGGCCTAAGCTGTTTTGGATTCGCAGTACACTGGATTTGCAGAAGATACAGAAATGAATATTTGGCAGCTCATTTCTATGAACTGGTATTTTATGGACAAACACTTTAGAGTTGAAGTTTGTAGAGAAGTTATCAAATGGCTCCTCTCCTCCCCCATCTACTAAGTTTTAAGCTTCCATGAATGTGACATGAAATATCGAAGTAAGACTGTATCTAGGACGCCTGAACTAGGGCAGCGCGTTCCCTAGCATCATCTCCATCTTACATATCCATATTCCTATAAAGACAGAGGTATTGTACATGGCTCAGAATCCTTGCTGAGTGCACGCTGGGAATGAATTCCTGGTTGGAGTGTAACTGCTACGGCTACGGCTATCTAAACATGTGCATAGCATGACTATAAATAATAATTTGCATGAGAAAGGCAGAGGCTGCAACAGTTTCTCTCACGCTATCGTCCTGAAGCCAACCGTTTTGCAATGCATGGCTCAAAATAGGTATCATTATATATGACCTGGAAAAAGGGTTTATGTAAAACGGACTTGTCACTGTATTCTAAACGCCATTTGTTTTCTTATGAAAGAGCTTGTCTATGTCTCCATTTACATACATAACTACATATCTTCCTTTAACTGCCATTCTCCTTGCACAGCATGTTGTGTCAGCTGCCACGGCATGCCTGGACCAGTCAATGACCACTCCGAATAAGGTCACCAGGATCCCTATGTAAGTATCGCATGATCCTTTATAAGTTTTCATAAATCACCTAAAATATGGTGCATTGAAACTCCATTGCTTTGAACCACTTCAAATGTCAAGACAGGGACAGAAGTTTCTATTTTTTAAATAAGTCTCAGTACCCTTAAGTAGAAATGGAAATTTCTTAATTATCAAAAAATCTTGATCAATATAATCTCCTGGCCATAAATAAACCTGCCCGCCATTGTTGGAAGAGGTCTATAGTCACTAAAACATATCCAACCTGATACACAAATACATCCCTAACCGCAACCTTCGCTCATCCATTGACCTACTAATGACATCCCCACTCATAAAATCATCATATTCCTGGATTCAGGACTTCTCTAGGGCTGCTCCTACCCTCTGGAACTCTCTCCATCGCCCCATTAGACTTGCTCCCACCTTCAGCTCTTTTAAAAAAGCCCTGAAAACCCACCTCTTCAGTCTCGCCTACCCATCCTCTCACCCCTAACATCACAACCATACCAGTCCCACTCCCCACCTATTGTATACTCTGTTCCCCAACCTATTAGACTGTAAGCCCACCCAGGCAAGGTCCTCCATTCCTCCTGTGTCATAACCTGTTCCTGTGTGTACCATATTGTGTTGTTTCTCCACCCAATGTATTGTACAGCGCTGCGTAATATGTTGGCGCTATATAATTAAATGTTAATAATAATAATAATACTACATTACAAGAGAGGTTATCACAAATACTATTTGCAGCACCAAGTGTGATTTTTAAGATTTTGGAAAACTGGAATGAAATTTTATTCTAGAACTAAACAGAGCGTGCAGTTCTCCAAGAACGGAGTATCAGTAAGCATGCACTTCATTAAAAAGAAGAAGTTGTGGATGATTATATTTCTTATCAGACACGACATGTACTGTTCAGTTATTCACCGCAGTTGCAAAAGAGCGTACAACTGGAATGGTACGTGACTGCAGAAATATTGTCGACTGCCGGAAAATAATCACAATCGGAGTCTAATCTCAGTGACAGGAAGCTTGAGGGGTCCATTTACCATGGTGTGGCCACAACTGATAATGTGACTGTGATCTCTGAACAACTTCTTGAGAAAGACTGGTAACAGTCTTTTGAGAAATCAACCAGTTATCCATCACCCACAAAAAAAGGTTTCTAACAGTTTTTCCCACAAGTCATCCCAATAAAGGTTTTTCACTCCTCCATATATTACTGCAAATTTACATTCCCTTTCCCCTTCCCTTTAAAGCCCCTTCCCTCTAGCATCTAATACAATTATTAAAGTTGGGCAAACACAGCTCGATTTTTTAATTCAAGCACAATCCATAGCCATGCATGTTCAGGGTGATCGATTGTGCTCAAAACGTTTGCATCCAGCCATTCTCCTTCGAAGAAGGTAAATCCCTGTTCGATTGCCAACGATTGCCATTACTTTGGATGGGGACGCATCGAATGGGATCTACTGAGCAGAAGTGCTGCACATCGATTCTCCGTTCAATGGCCGAAGCACAAGTGAATCATCACGCTGCACTCGAGGGTTCATCAATTGAACGGGTATCAAACCAGCCCTACAGAGAACACATCCCCCATACCCATTAAATACAAGAAAACCATCAGATGCAGAATGAAGGTCCTTATCATGCGAATCGTGTGAAAACCAACATCTACTGTGACATCTGCATATTATGGGGCTTCAGAAGATTAGGATGGTGAGGAAAACATGGAAGAGACCTCATAGTTTGTACTTTGTATCTTCTGACATACTATAACCGCAAAATGCAGAAGCCTAACTATCCCACCTTGTTAAAAATACCATTGGCAATGGAACTGGCATACACTTCTTGAAAGGCTTTTCAGAAGATTCTGGATATTGTGTGTATGGGAATTTGTGGCCATTTAGTGAAGTCAGATACTGATGTTTTACAAAATAAACATCTAGTTTGAAATTCGTGTTCCAATTCATCCTAAATATGCTGGTCAAGGCTCTTTGTAGATCATTTGAGTTTCTCTACAGTCACCAAACCATGGAGTTGGCTTTGACATAAGGGGACATATCATGCTGGAACAGAAATTGTTCTTCCAATTGTCAAAAAAGATCATAGAATGTTGTATCATTACTAGTACCCTTCTTTGGAAATAACTGAGCTCAGCTATGCTAACCTTTGACCACATAGTCCACATATAAATGTAGACAGAATCACGCATTGTAGAAAATACATGAATCCTACAAGTATTCTACAGCTGGTAACATTTCAAGAAATTCCCATCTTAATTTTTGAGCTGGTCCTAAAGTTTTTTCATATTGTAAAGGTGCTTACTCCTATATTCCAGGAGAGTAAAGCTGGCCGTACACATTTTTGCACAATCGACAATAGATTCGAACAGAATGTTAACTATTGTGATTGAATATCGATTGTGACTATATCGAGTGTACACACTCTATATTCGTTCAACCTTATTACATTTTGTTCGGATGTTCTTGAACAAAATATCGTTCGATTTTTTTTTTGTGCAAGAAATAGCTTCATTCAAATTTATTGGATCGAACAAAAATGATCAAATGAAATTATTTGACATGTTCGATTTAAATTCAATGGTTAGCAAATCGATCAAAATTAACCAACATGTCAGATAACTGTAGATCGATTTTTTGTTCGATACCAATCAAATGAACAACTTGAACGGTACTCTATTTTTGTTTAATCAAATGAAAATATCGTGCCCTGTATGGCCACCATTAGGGGATATGACATGAATAATATAGTGACAGTATAGTGAACTAACACCCAAACTGATTCATAGTTATACCGGCTTCTGTATAATAATAGAGAAGGCTAGAGCTAAGTAGACACAATGAAGGGAGGACAAAGAGGTTGTGTGCTATGGGGCATTGCCTATTTATTGATATGTATTTAGGGAAATGACATGAATGCTATTAGGGTTCGGATACGGAGATACTTCACACATACACTACAAGCATTCAGAATACAGCTGGTAACAGGCAAGTCTACTCTTATTTATTGCTTCAATATGTAAAAAATAAAAAGCATTTTGCATTGAAGGGTCAAGTAGAAATTGAAACATTGCTGAAGCTCAATTAATTTGGCCACTCCGGGTACTGTACAGAACAAATAATACTGTATGTAATTGAAAAAGACATTGACCTGATTAAGAGATTACTTGGGACAGCTTGTAAATGTGTGCTCAGAATGAGCCGAAAATCACCAGCATAGTGACTGTTTGTTTGTTCCGGCACTATGAGGAACTGTGTATTTGCTGCAGTTCAGGAAGTAAACTTTATGTTCCCAGGATCAGATCATACTCCGAGCAGCTGATAGAAACCCCGCTGAGCCATGTGCACAAACAACTCGTTTCTCACCTTCTTTTACTGTAGATGGGCCCGTCACTTGACATTTAATAAAACCCAGCCTGTTTTATATCTCACTTCTCCAGAGTTCTTCATAGTTCTGAACCATCCTACAACTCTCAAGTGACTGATATAGTGACCAATAAACATAAAGGGAACACAGGAAGTAATGATTTCACAAATGGTGCAGGGGTTGTCATCTGCATCTTCCCTTACCTGACAGGAGTTGTGATCCTACTGAATTAATATTGACATAGAACAGTGGTTCTCAAACTTTTTAGATCCGCCATCCCGGAAGTGACGTCCCAAAGTGTTACTTTCTGTATTTGAAACCCGTAAGTGACGGTTCAGATTGCTACTTCCGAATTTAAAATACTGAAAGTGACACTCCACGACATGCAATTCAGGTAAGTTTAATTTTCTCACCCTGTTCATAAAAATGATGTCTGGTAGAAAGGAGAGTAACACACAATCCCTCCTAAGTTACTTAGTTACTCTCCCTCCTAACTTCCCGCCCTACTTGTGGGCATCAGCTGCTGCTACTAGGCGACATGTGAAATGGTTGTTTGACCTCCAAGGGGGTCCCAACCCACAAAATATAGAACCACTGAACTAGAAGAACCAAGCAGCCAGATAAATCCTGTCATAACCATTCACCAATGCCATCTTTATTTCTGACAACATGTATTCTATTCCTTGGCTATCAAAATACACCTAAGTTTAGTTACTAAAGGAATAGAGAATGTGCTTGTTGTGACTTATCACTGGGCATGGGAATGTATTCATATTTTTGCACATTTCCATCATACAACCATGTACAAAAATCTTTTTTTTAAAGTTTTCTTTGCAAAGTTACTTCTCACCGCATTTACTGCACGTAGTGAAAATGTCTCCAGCAAAGAGACTGTACACTATGCAAAAGGAACATGCTCTAATCCTGTAATAAATCCACCCCATTGTGTGGTCCATCGAGTTTAAGTTACATAATGAAGTTTCATAAATTAGTGGTATTTGTAGTAAACTTGTCAGTTTCACTTCCTGGATTCGGTTTTGATTTCTGATCTTATACTTTGTATTGCATACAATGAGGTTCAGAGAATAAGAACCGCCCTTTGTTTATTGCTAAATTGTTAATTACCAGCTTTTTCCCGAAACAGGGCACAGTAATGCAAATAGATCAAGTGTCGTCTAATGCTTATTATTATATTTGATAGACCATGGCATGAAACTAGGAAAACACCAACAGGGTTATATTTGTCATTAACCGCCCGAGCGTTTGGGACGGCACCATCTCGTCCAGCGCTGCTACTCCCACTATCGCACTGGATGAGATGGTGCCGCCCAGTACACATCGGGGCTCCGGCAGCGCATACTTACAGTTACATACAGTTTTGAGCTGTCCCCGATTGGACATGCTGGCAGCTGGACCCTCCTTGAAAGTTAATTGCACGGAAGCAGTTTTCTATGTAGAAAACTGCTTTCAATGTGCTGCTATGATGTGCCCATTTGCAGTAACCCTCTCTTGCAGTATCCCTCGCAAACGGGCACATCTGGGGCACCAGAGACTTTATTTGGGCGAGATTTAGTACATAGCAGCATAGCTTTGTGCCCTGCTTTTTTTGTGTTTTCTCATTCATTTTATTAAATTTTACATATTTGTTTCAAACATTATTATATTCAGGATGTCTATTAGACCCTTGTACGGACAGATTTTGGGAAGTTACAGGCCTACAACATAAAGAAAAATGTACCATTGAAGTCTATGGTGCGCTTTTGGTACAGAAATCTGGACCTCAGCAGTGCGCTAGGGAGGTTAATGTTGGTGAAGTGAATAATCTGATATCTGACTGTAATGACAGTATTACATTTTTTTGTGATGACTGAAAGGCATTTGATACATAGTAAAGCAGATAGTAAAGGTTCTTCAATAGTCATTGCCATCCTACCATGCTGTAGTATCATCACACAGAAATCGCAGTGGGCTACATGCATGTGTATTCCATACCCTGCCGAGTAAATGGCTTATGCAGGATTCATTATCTCAGGGGGGAAATCCAATCAAGACATTAGCAATATAGTTGAATGAGCATAACAGGCCTTAAATGAACTACTAAGGTTTCTTTGGAACAAACCAAAACTGTCCAGGGCATGCAAATGCTGACTGCCAGCTTTGTTTCTTCTGAATGGAGGTGATGAGCAGAGCAAAAATTTTTCCTGATCTTTAGGCATTTTATCCAGTTCTATAAAAAAACGTACATTTTTTTTTTTAGCATTCAAATCTGAATCTATTAGCTATGCTTACATGATAGACCTGTGAAGGAGTGATAACTTATGACTTACAGATTAGTGATGAGCAATATTCGAATTCGCGATATTTTGCAAATAATTCTACTAATATTTGATTAGATATTCATAAATTCGAATATTGGCGGTATGACCATGTATTGCGAAAACATTTTTTTTGCATTGCAAAAATGTTCTCATTGTAAAAATCTTCGAAATGAATGGTTACATGATATGTTTATTTTCGCAATGCGAATATGATTTTCGCAATACATGGCCATACCACGAATATCCGCCGACATATTGAAGATATTTGCAAATTCTGGAATTGCCTCTATTAGCAAAAAATATTCGACATTCCAATATTCTAGCTCAACACTATTACAGATGGCCTAGTCCAGGGGTGGGAAAACTATGGCCCGGGGGCTGCAATGATTGTACATAATGCCTAGAGGTGTCCAAACATTGCTTTGGGGATGATGCAGTGGCGTGGTCATGTGATGGCGCATCCTTATGGGGACAACAGACAGTGTCTAAGAATTATCTCTTTTTTTATTGTATTTTATTCAAAGAGATAACAACACTCCTATCACACATTGCCTTTTAGACATCGCCATTATTAATAATGCCGGCAATGCATGGAATTGGCACACCAATGGCGGGTCAGGCTCTTGGTTTGGCCCCTTTATCAAATTTAAGAAGCCAATGTGGCCCACGAGTCAAATAGTTGGCCTAGACTCAACTTGCAATGGCTGTTCACCAAATGCATTAGAAAAGGGTTAGACTAAAGCCCCCCATACACGTCTTGATTTTCTGTTCAATCAACTTAAAAAGATCAATTTGTTTGGGTCAGGGAAATTGGTGATTGATTGTATGTTTGTCAACTGGAGTAACAGATATTTGATCAACTTTTTGGCTGAAAGTGTAATCAATTTTAATACAACCAATTAAAATTTACCAGCATGTCCAATCCATGAAATTGTTTTAGGTTGATCTAACCATATGGGCTGCCATAGATTTTCAATCAATCAACCAAAAAATGTATTGAATTAAGTTGATTTGATGAAAAATATAGATGTGTATGGGGGCCTTTACAATATGTCTATGCTGGTTGGTGGGTGACCAAATCGCCCCTCTGGCTAAAAAGTTCATGCACTTGTATTTCAGCTCTGTATTTAGTTGTTTATCTGGAATTTATCTTTTAGATTTGACCTGGAAATGTGATAACACAAAGTACAGTGACCCACAGCAACCGATCGGTAATCACATTTCATTGTTCTGAAAGCTCTAAACTGATGACAGGTGAATACTGAACAACTGTTATGGGTCATTGTACTTTGTACCCCCGGTATTACCCCTTGTCTGTATGCGTTATTAGTTCTGGGAGAAGCTGAGTACATAATGCTGTACTGTGTAGTTCAGGTCATGTTGATTTGTTTTGTGTACATCCTGGATTGCTGATAAAAGTCTTTCCGAATGAAAGCCATTACCTAAGATTATCCTTGCAAACAAACCTTTACCAGTGAAGGAGAAAAGTCATCCATTAAGGGAACGGCACACCAAACATTTCTATAAGCACTGATGGACTCTGGACACGTTCAGTGTTATCTTTAAAGATAAAAGGCTATGGATAAACATATAGCACTTCATTGGAGGTAGCCTGCATAATGTAAGCCTGTTACATAAAATGGAGGTCAGCAACAGACCCTGCCATCTGCAGATAACGTGTTGGACACGGCAGATATGGGCTTTAAACGTATTAGAATAATCAGTTTTTAGTTTCCATTACATGACCCTCCCTCCGAGAAACCATCAACCTTCTTATCTCTGAACCTGCATGTTAAGCAATCTCTGCCGAGACATAGGAAACTGCAACACGCTGTACTCTGGAAAATGACTGCATGGAACAGCAGATGGACAGACGGATCAGAAGTCAGGGAGACCTGGAAAATTCACTGTTTTCCCAGAACACAAGCTCTCTGCGGGAACACAAAACCTCTCATCAACAGTACAACAGTACATGTAGCATCTTACCCAACACGCCAGAGAAACACAAAACAATCGTACCAAATTCCAATACAGAGGATACAAAGCATCCATCAGCAAATATAAACCAATAGACATCTTTATTAATGTTTATCTGTTTATTCTTGGTGAAAGAAGGGATTCTACAAATCTATCCTGGATGGTACTGTCAGAATGCTGGTAGATGACATTGAAACAGAAAGTTTAACAGGATGCAGATACATAGAACAAACATATAGTAACTATGTGATATTAGTATCATCACCATTATTTATTTATATAGCACCAACATATTACGCAGTGCTGTACAATAAATTAGAGCTGAGATGCAACACAAGATAACACACAGGAACAGGTTATGACACAGGAGCAGTAGAGGACCCTGCCCAATCTAGCTTACAATCTAATAGGTTAGGGAACAGTACAGTACACAATAGGTAGAGAGAATGGGACTGGCATGGTGGTGATGTTAGGAATGAGAGGATGGGTAGGCCAGACTGAAGGGGTGGGTTTTTAAGATGCCAAAGGGGTGAGGGAGAGAGTTCCAGAGAGTAGGAACGACACTAGAGAAGTCTTGAAGCCGTGCTGATGATGTTATGAGTGGGGATGTCATAAGTAGGTCACTGGAGGAGCGAAGGGGGTGGTTAGGGGTGTATTTATTCACCAGGTTGGAGATATAAGTGGGACAAAAGGTGTGGAGTAATTTAAAAGCAAGGCACAGAACTTTGATTGCCTGGACAATTTGAAGCCAGTGTAGAGATTTGCATAGATGAGCGGCAGATGAAGAGCGGTTAGATTCTATTATATCTATTCTAGCCGCACCATTCATGATGGACTGAAGAGGTGACATTGATATTATCACTTCTGATGAAGATGCTGACACAACCTGCCCCTAACAATACATCCAAATTCAGGAATGAAAATGTTATATAATGCAGATTCCTGATGCTTAGATAAATTGATTGAATGATCAATGAATGATTAAATTGATCACATTTATGGAGCAGCATTCCCATTTTAGAATGGATTAGATATATGGTATATATTAGGTGCAGTCCAGCTTAAATTGGGCCACAATAATATAAGTGAACATTATTTAAATGACTTGTATAGGTGACATAACTTATTACACAAAAAATGAATATTTGTTCCTCTGTAGTGAAGCGCAGGGCATCACGAAGAGGGAAGATTGATGAAAGAACCATGTCATGTAGTCACAGTATGAGGTCAGATGAGAACGACTCCCAGGTCCTCTCCAGCCATTCATTACTGAAGAATGAGCCAGTCATTTGTTATCCCTGCAGTAACACAAGGCAAGGGCACCTTGTCCCGGCAAGCACAGCCTGCTAAGCGGCATATTCTTAATGCAAAGCTTGTTTGTGTTCATAGGCGGACGAAGAAACACTGCTTTCCGAAACTGCCAGAAAATCTGCGCTGCTCAATCCATTTGGGAGGAATCATTTTTCCCTTGTGCTTTGGGAAAAGGCAAAAACCCCGGCTCACTCCCTTGTATGCACAAGGCTTAATATCTTGGTAACAGTAACCATACACTTGGACAAAATAAGGAGAGTTGTGCTCATGTCACATCATTACAGATGTATCATTCGGCCTGATTGCTCACATCTTCTGTAATGTGGTGGAATGAATGATTAAACTGATTTTACATGCTTATAAAATGTGCTGATAGTGTGAACGTAGGAATGTTATCTCGTACCTCCCTCAGCAAACACATGCCGGTTCCTATTTCGTTAAAGGACATACAACAGTACAGGTTAAAGGTGACAATTCCATTCAAATATTTCCCATGTGACCGAGAACTTTAACATGAAATTTCTAACATCCTACAAACTTATTACCATCTAAACAGATAGGCATTCTCATAAAGACAGATAACATATGACAATCCTCTCCACCACATCCGCCTACCTTCTACGAGTGGACATTTTGTATGTAAGGATTTGACTTCACTATGCATTAAAACCCTGCGTTTGACGTTGACGCATCCATTGAAAGCCAATGGATGTTCCTACACATTCATTGGTGTGATCTGACAGCTTGCTTGGTGTTAAAATCAACGCAGACATAAACGCAACATAAGCCAACACAAGTATGGGTACGTTGACACACAAACGCATTCCTTAACCCATCCCTGACAGATCCCTAACGCGTGGGTTGTGTGTAATTGGATCTGTAAATGCAAAGCATCCTTAACGCATGGTCAAAGTCTTAGGCTAGGGCTCCACTATCTGTTAAAACCCCTGCGTTGAATGCAGGGATTTTAACGGAGTGCACAAGCCACCCATACATGACAATGGGGCTTTGACAGTGCTTTCTCCACAGCCTGTCAGAGCTCCTGATCCATCGGTCCCTGCCCCCTGTCAGGTTAATGTCGATGCAGCCCATCTGCGTCCACAGTAACGTAACAGAGGCTTATGATGACATAGTGGAGCCCTAGCCTTATTCTTTATGAATGGGTTTTTTGTTATGGCAGCTAACAAGCAATGGGTAAAAAGCTACAATGGTCCAATGTGTTAAAGAATTTGTTCAATATGTAATATGAAAATGTATAGGAATTTCAAGATCACATGTTCCATATGCACCAATACAAATGAGAGGTTATTCACTTCCCTTTGTAACAAATCAAACATTTTATAATTCCTTATTCTCAACAACCAGTAATATGTGCCGTCATGTCCCACTCTGTACAACAATGCCCTAATAATAAAAAATCAGCCAAAAATATCCATCTTGCTTCTAAATGCCTTGCCTGATCTGCCAGAAGCAAATGTCCATATTTTATTCACAGCACAGCAGTAAAATGCAGTATTCGCTCAATCTATACTACTGTTCTTTATAAGAACCAATGAATACCAACTGAATTAAAAAAAAAGAAGAGTCGAATGAGACATCTGTTGTTGATCACTTAATGGATGTGGGACAATCCTATTTCACAGGGTGAAAACTAGGTGGAAAGATTTGATATTGGATAACTACACTAGAACATGAAGGTTTTCCATTCAAACTCAATCATGAGACACAGCTACTCTGAGGATTCAGTTGCAGATGTCTGCCCTACTTTCTACCTTTCCACATATACTTATTTTCTGATTGGCTCAGACTCTAAGAATGTACAAACCCAAGCCAAATCTCTCCAGGTTCCAAGTTCCACCTTATGCAAGTGAGCAGCTGTACAGGACAAACTGATAAAATATAGTTCTATAGAATCATAAAAACTATGAATAGAGTTACAAAGGAATGCATGTCTATACAAAAGCTTCAATCAACAAAAGTGTATAGTTTAAGTCAATCAAATTGATTCCATTTTACTTGAGTCAATCGACCAAAAAGGATCATAAAATCGGTTGAGCAGACAAATGGTAAATTTTAGTAGATTGTATGTATCTCATGAGTTTTCTAAGTATTTGGATCGATCTATGTCCGACTATGGAACATGCGCACAGGGCTTAAGAAAGGAATCACTCATTTTGAATCTTTCACACTGTATGGTAGTACAATCGATCTGACAGTAAATATTTTTAATTAGAAGATCAATCAAGCAAAAGTTGATGTGTGTATGGATAGCTTTATGGAATTCAGGGCAGTTTCCCCCCTCTATACCGATCAATAGCTCCACCAATAACAATCCACCCCCGCGCTGGCAGCTTGCTGTATACAGATGCATGGTATCTCCAGAAATAACACCCCTGCCCCCTTTAGGGACCCCTGTCACCTGTACTTGCATAGGTGCATGGGGCCCCCGAAACGTTAGAAACGGCATTGATGGCAGTTATATATCCTTCTCAAGGGTATATTCCAGCCATGTAGAATAATGGATAAGAACAATCAGCCATATTGTGGACAATGTACTACGGTATATTTACACGAGACTCAGGAAGTTAAAGCACTTGTTCATGAATGGACAGCTCCCTTGGGAAATAAAGAAAAAGGTTGCTGTGCAGTCAACAAAAATCATGTAGTATTATTCCTCCTGGAGAAAGAGAGAGCCAAGCGGTTAAACTCTCCGTTTTCAATGCTGGCCTATGAAAGGGATCCTCTGACGCACAGGTGACAGATGCTCGCGGAAACTTTAAACAGTTTATTCATTGAAACAAATAGTGAATGCGTTTGTGATTGCAGAATCTCCAGGACCGCGTTTCAAAAGGCCTCGCCGCTACTTGGAAGGCTCGAGTAGAAACCAATTAGTTTTATTTCATATGGAAATAGAAAAACATGCAGCTGATAGTACCCAGACTGCTCAAAGAATGTATTTTAAACCCCTCTGACGTTCAAAGGACACGGCTGCTTTGTTATTTGTGTTGCCAAGTCCTGCAGAGCTTCAAATTATTTATACATAAAACTCAAACCAAGTCCGCAGAATGTAATTTTAGTCTTATTGCATTTCAGATAAAGACAACACTACGATATGGAGCCAAATATTTTAATTCAGCGTCATCTTAAAGTGCAACTGCGTTCAGCCAATGGAATGGAACAATTTAGATGTTTCTAATGCACGCAACATGTGATGTCATGCCATTCATTTTGAATGGCACACCAACGCGCCTTGGTAATAGTACACTGAAAGGCATGGCAATGTATTGTTATTGTGGATATTTTTTTGGACATATCAGGGTATTATATGGCATAGTGACCATGTTTGTTAGTACACCACATAGATCTGAATAGGCCATTGCAAACCCTTTATAGCCAGAAACAGGATGTTAAAGGTTGGTTTGACATGGATGTATTTTGTTTATATTGAGATCAATTAAAACAGCAAAATATGGAAGCGGAGAGGTTCATAGCTACCAGGGATGACCGCTACGACCAGCATTAGAACATTTGGGCCACGTGGATTCACTCAAGGGCAGAGGGTTCCACTTAAGTTCCCCAGGAGTTGGTGTTCAACCGGGGTGCATTAGGTGGGAGTAGTGACACCTTGTTGTAGATTTAGTTGCCTTTTCTTTCTTCTATTTTCCCTTTCTTGTCTTTTTTCTGTCCTTTCTCTTTGATGGTATTTTTACTTAAAGCTGTCACTACTGTTATCCAAGAAACGAGTCTTGATCGATTTTCATTGTACCTGCTGTATTTATGCTGGTATCCCTTTCTCCATCCCCTCTGGTTGCTCTTGAAAATTTGCAACATTGAAAATTCTTAATAAAACCGTATTATACTAGAACATATCAAAATGCATGTTGTTCTATATAAAAATAACATTACATTAAAAGTCAGTACATGCACTATGCCATAGAGACCTATGTGTTCAAATGACATGAAAATGTCTCATGTACATCAGCACTTAGACATACTAAACTAAAGTCATTTATAACTTAAATCCAGCTTTACTCTATAAACTCCCTATTGGTGTACATAACCTACAAATTACTGCATAACAGGATACTACTGAAATAGACTAAAAAATAAACATAGCCAACGCACATCATCTAGGAAAATGTGTGTTATGTCTAAAATTGCACATTACCGAGATAATTGCAGTGTACAGAGCAACTGTGGCTTCACCAGGGGTAACAGCAAAACATATTTAGATCTGTTACTACACTGCTGCAAAATTGTACATGACAAGAACCATAAATAGGACATGCTGGTAGACACTTCAAAAGTTTTCTACAAACAAGTGTATTATAGTTCTGTTCCCATCCTTGGCTGTCTATCTTCATTCTGGATATAAACACTGATCCATCAGTGACGTGATTGGTATCAGACATTGGCACTGCGTATATTTAACATGTCTGTAGATGTATTTTATTAGCCTTCCATCACAATCTGCAATAACTCTACAGATTTCCTATTAGAATTGTAACATTATAGAATATCTGTATGTTTTGTCATTTTCATCTCAGGGTTATATATAGTGAGCATCAAAGCAAAAACCTCATAATAAGAAAGCCATAATCTGCAATCATTAGGACGATGTGATGTTCTAAGGTCATAGCGTACACATGTGAAAACCTTCCATTGGGAATATTCACTTCACGAACGGTTAAGACTTTAACTGAAGGCAATAAACGGCTTTCGGCTGAGCTTGTTAACATATTTTAGCTGTTGCATTCTAAACAGGTTGGGATGGGTGAGGACATAAAGTTGCATGTTAATAACCGGCTCTAACTTGAACTTGTCTACTCATTATTTTAGCTGTTCATAGAATAGAGAAGGGTTGGAACCTCTGCCTAGTATCAGTGCCATCTTGTAGAAAACTAGAGACAGGAAATGAAGGTAAATGTCCCAAAGGGGATAGAGACTTTAATACAAATAGTTTTCTAAAATTGCTGGTTTCTAATGTTCAGATTTACTTTAAGCAGGGTACAGACCTGCAGATATGGGCCAGATCAATGGCCGCTTCGAGGACCGTGCGCGCTCACAGCCATCTATCTGGCCCATATAATGTGGGCCCATGGCTGTTTTCGAGCGGGACTATTCAATCCCACTGGAAAACAGCCATATCAGACACGACCGTAAATACGGCCGATGTCCGATGCTTTGCCTAGAAACCGCTGGTCTCTAGGCAAAGCATAAGCTAAGCTGGGGAGAGCAGAGCTGACGTCATCACACTGCTGGAGGGTTTATTGGACGGCTCGAATATCGATGCTGGGAGAGAGATGACGAGTATCTTTCTTCCAACATCAGATGCACGCCTCTCATCAACCACAATGCACCAGTGGGCCCACTGCCAGAAGGAAATGCTTGTGGGGGGGGGGGGGGGGGGGGGGGGGGGGGGGGGGGGGGCAATTGGTTGAAGTGATAAGCTGTGCACATCCAGTAGGATGCCGATGCTCCTGATCGCCGGGAGAATCCGGCGGACAGGTGAGTTTTCCTTTAGGTAACTCGGGCTGAGTTTTATGATGATCGGGCCAAACACCCAGGAGGTTAATGTATGTTTTTAAACTTGTGAAGCATGAATAGACATAAGCCTGCATTGCTCGACCATGAAAGATTTAGAAGATCCTAATCAGAGAACATCTACAGAGCATGAAAATGTCTAGTAACTCATAGCTTTATGCAAATAAGAACAAATTTGTACAATGCAAGTATGGTACAAAGGACACTGGCCAAACAGATGTTGGGGCTGCTAGTCTACCAACTTTTATACAGCTATGTATTCAGCACAGATAATCTTAATGATTGCCATAAATTCCAGCAATTTAGAACATTGTTAATGTTATCTCAGTTCATGCTCTTTGGCTACCTGAGGAAAATCAATGATCGCCTAGTTATGAATCACCATAAACACTGGTGTGAAGAAACAGAAGGCGGTTTCTATAATAACAAGGAACAAAGGGATGTGTTATGGATGACAGGGCATTAGTTGCTTGCAATGCCAAGGAAACCATGTTTAAAAACAGGAATAAACAGCTACCCTACTTGGCCTCTCTTGGTCAAGTAAAATGCTTAGCAGCCACTTCCTGGTTGTGCAAATGATGCGCCAATCGTCCTGCTGAGCCCATCTGACCACAAGAGATTAGCAGCTTGTCTATGCTGTGTGGTAACCATGCATGTACAGCGCAGCCTTGTTTGGGAGCTCCTTACAATGGCTCAACACTCCATTATTTTTGCCCTGTTGCCAGGATACACAACAGTGTCTTTAAATACTGGGAAGCATAGGTTACTGTGACCACGAAGAAAAGTTATTGACCTCCATGGCTGATTGTCCCACGCTGCCTGATTACTACAACAGAAACTCTCAAACTTTCTGTGTACTAACACAGATTGCCATGAGGTAAACACAGCACAATGGGATCATTTGGCCGATACAAATAAACAGCAGTGTTACAAAACAATGAACACAAAAGACAAAACACAATCAGCAAGCACAGCTCATCCTACCATTCTTAAATCTATGCGGCCAACAAATATACTTGTGGTTACAATAATCTGGACAACTAACTAGATGTGTTAAAAAAATAAAACACGCAATCAGCATGCCATCACCAAGAGATATAGTGCCAACAATGGTGCTCTTCTTCATTTTGTACTTAACTATTAAAGCGGCTGTACACGGATACATTTTTCATTTGATTTCCAAACGATTGACCGCAGTGTGCATTTGTGGCGAACCAAAGAACTAACCAAAAGTCGATTGCACTGTGATTCTACATGTTAGACTGATCTGCATCCAAAGTATAGCATCGATTCCCCACTTTGGTGTGCACTTCCATTGTTGTACGATCGATCTGAGATTTTAGCGATCGCATGTTGTGATCAATCGTACAGGGGAATCGAGTTGTGTAAAGCCCCCCATAGATAGGCCGATTCCTGACCATAGTTGCGAGCAACTAACCACTGTGCTTGCTCACGCCGAACACATAAAGGTCGGTCGCCCGCAACTACAGGGGAGCCTTGAGGATCTGTCCTGCTGGTTCTTTTTGTGGCCGATCCTATTGCAGGCAGTTAACTCCTCCAAGTTAATTGGCTACAATCTGACATGAATCGCGTATGTTGATGGAGCACACAGAATTCCTGTCAGTTCTCTTGCCAACACCTCGCAGCGTGGTGACGTGTCCACGCTGTGAGGAGTCTGCCACACGCCGGCCATAGATGGAGACGTCTATGGCCGGCTTTAGGGCAGCTTAAGGTTTGAAAATAAAAATCTTGACACACTTGTGACACATAAACACAAACAGCATCAACGTCTACAGATTACTAACATAATTTAGGGCCATTACCATTACTATTTGGTTATCCAGAAGATTAAGATGACCAGATTAAACACTACTACATGATTTACCAGTATGTCAGTAATATTCGGGATCACACCAACACTTCTCACATATAACCTACATATAAATTATGTACAGCAGGATATGTTGTAGGAATAACAAAAGGTTACAGAGGACCTGAGGGGCTAGCACAAGTGACATTGCCATCGCTTCATTGTCAGCTGCTTATACCTTTTATTGAGCGGGGTTGCCAGAATGTCTCCGATAAATATGAACCTCATCATGAACAAAAACTCTAAAAATAGTACACAACTAATAGCACAAACAAAGGCTCGAGTCTGATACTTACTGATATCGCAGTTTGATCCTGTCACTATCTGGGCTACAGTACAGTCTTTCTAGATGCTCCTGGGAATCATCGTTTATGCTTTGCCAAACGCCAGTGGCACGTTTCCTAACTTGCCAATGATATGGCAACACTGTATGATGTTTTTGGCAATCTTTACCATAAAAACATAACCCTTGTAAGAACTCCACACAAATGTCAATACCATCTTTCTGGTGGACATGATATTGAAGTTGATTCAAAAGTTCAAACACAAGAAGTAGAGATGCTTCCTCGGTTTTGTCCTCAAATATCCCAGCATTTGCATTATTATTTTGGCTTACGTTATATTGGTCTAGGAAGTTGGTGTCCTGAAATAACCCGGATGAGTAACTTTCTAACACCTTGTCCAGGCAGATTGGATTGGTGGGATCTCCAGAATTAGTTTGTAATAGAGGATCCTGGAAGGAACTATTGGCAGTGTTTGGAACTGTTCCACTGGTGCTATCTGAAGGAAACGAAGGTTCTGTGCTTTCTATGACAGCTGCCTGCTCTTCCTCCAGGTCTTCTGCAGCATGGTCAGAAGTGGGGTGCTCTGCCACTGGCCTAGAACTCCCAGATATCAGTGCAGTACTTTGAGGGTTCAGTGCTTTTTTCACAAGGGGTTCACATAGGTTTCTAGCAGACCCTGCTTGATCATTTGACACAAATAACCCATTCAGGGTCCCGGATCCTAAAAAACTAGTCAAAATTGGCTGCAACGCATGAAGAGTTTCTGCATCCAGTATCTTCTGTCCTGGCTTCTTTTTAAAACAAGGTTTTATCAAAGGAATTTTATCAGAGTGCCTAGAAAACTCCCTGTTTGACACACCGGAACCCTTTAATGTACAGTCACCCACAGATCCTGCGTCCATTACTTGTAAAGAGTCTTCCATGTTGGTGACCACGGACTTTACGCTGGCCTGCAAAAATAAAAGAACAAACTGCGTAAATTTTTTTTGAAGGTGAAATCAGAAGATTGTTAGCATACAATTAAAAGTATCTCACAACGTGATACTGCAACTTAGCCACACTGTGGTTTCATGGGAATCACCAAAACTCTCAGGAAGCAAAGTTATTAGCATTTGCATGGGCAGAATGGGGTACAAGTACGAGTGCAGCAGTCCTAGTCTTCTCTGTGCACCTATGAAACAACAGATGTTGTGTAGGTACTTCAGGCCCGTGCACATTGTGGCACACGTGTATACTGCACCTTTATGGTGGTTTGCTGCTCAATAGCCAAAGGTAAAAAATACTTCATATCTTGCACACGTCTCACTTTTTATTTTTGGTACAGCAAAAGGACATGGACATTTTTTTTAAAAAGAGAACACTGTATATTACAAACAGGTCTAGCAAAACAGACAGGCACAATCTGACTAAAAGGCTGCCTTAAGGTCACATGTGTACACACCCTGTCTCACTCACTATCTCTCGCTCTGATACACACCCAGGCTGACACATTCACATGTCCATTTGCTGTTTCCCATCCGTGCGGCAGATCGCTCAGCCTTAAGGTGGCACACACCCAACCTCAACCATCAGCTCCATAACATACGTTCCAATGACCTGAGATAGCACAGCAACTAGCAGGTCAACTTTAATAAGCTTGTAATGTTGAAGAGACCAAATGAGAAAAGTTTTCCATGTCCAGTAAATCAAGTACATAAAAAAATATCACAAATGTAACAGGGCCTGTGAGGTTGAGGGTTATCAGCTGGCCGGTATTGTACCAGCCTGGCTGGCAAACATACCACCTATTAGCATTGGTATTAATAGTGAAGAAACCACTTTTGCCACAGTTGCCACCATTTTCTCCATGAAAAGGTGGCAACTCTACTTCTAGGTCATGAAGATAAGTAATAAGTAGCAGTATTAGTTACTCAGAACAAGAGCTCAGCTCTCATTGGTCAGCCTACTTTCCCCAACTGAAACTTCTGTAATTGCATGCTATTCCTAATTACTTTGTGTTGTTAAACAAGCTTATAAATGCACCAGCACAGTATACAATATTAACAGCATATAAAGGTGACAGTTAATTACCGACCACAGTGTTATTGACCACAAAAAGATGAATGTGTATTACTATGGACAAAGCAGACACCCAGCATCTATTTTATGTAAACAATACCAATATATTATTTGGGAAACTCCATTGGTGTATATCCCTCTTGAGCTTGTTGGAGCAGAAGTGCTCATAGATGGATAATTTGTCTACCCATTTAAATGGTCAGTTAAGATGATAGGGACCTCATATGTATAGACAACTCATTAGTTTTATATCTTACTTCAACATTATATTAGTAAACATATAGATTACATTGCGTGCTATGATTTTCTACAGTCTTCTATGTTCGCATAGTGCCATGCTTTACCCATCCTCAAACCAACCACATTGCCTAAAGGCCCCCATACACCTTACAATCTTTCCATACAATTTCTGTACAATCACATTTTGTTCAACCAAAACCATGTAATATGAGGAGCTTTCTAAACCTTCCAATCACTGTGTATTCTATCAGGGAGGCCACTATAGTACACAGTTGTTGGTAGATCTAATGGAGATTGTATGGATCGATCTTAAGGTGTATGGGGGGCTTTATACAGTTACCAAATTTTCTAAATAAAACCATGAAGGTAAGAATAGACTTTTCCATAGGGTGAACAGTGTGTAAAGATTAAATAACCATTTGGTAACTATACCAGCTGGCTACAAAGAGCAATATTGCTATACATAACGTTACAAATTCACCCAAATAATGGGATAAAGCTCAAACCATATATTATTTAAGAAATAGTTAAGTGTTTGAGCATACTCTTAAGTATATAGTTAAATGACTGTATACTTGAGTAAGCCCTTTCCAGAAAACTATATTATATTTATAAATGTATCGCACCAGCCCATGGTGGTAACAGGAATGACCAAGTGGTATGCCACTGCTATGCTGTGAACACAGCTCTCTTTATATGAAACCAAACAATTATGGGAAG
Organism: Ptychadena robeensis; assembly: GCA_036250615.1. Taxonomy (NCBI): domain Eukaryota; kingdom Metazoa; phylum Chordata; class Amphibia; order Anura; family Ptychadenidae; genus Ptychadena; species Ptychadena robeensis. The sequence goes on along the minus strand of CM070035.1, from coordinate 48,578,937 downwards.
TTGTGGATGAAACAAAGATGCCAGTGATGTACATTGCACCATCAAGCTGACAGAAAATCCATGTATGATCCTTGTATTACTAATGTAGGAGTATGCTAGAACACACGATTTGATACTGGCTTTTTTCAGTACAGCTTATGGGAATTAATTGAGCAAAGAAAAACAGAAACCCCCAGATCACAACGTTCATTAAAACATGACAGCGAAAGCCCATGGGAACATGTGAAATCCCTGCCAATGACAGACAATGGCGTGATATGAGAGATTGCATGTTGTGCTTCATCTGCTAGCAGTGCTGAACCCAACATATGTTCCACCATGACGGGATTATGACAAATGAAGATTATTTTGTCACACAAGCAGTCTCATTAAGCAAGTCAAACTTGTACTATACAATGTACCTATCCAGTGTAATAGAATTAAATGACTGTCTACTAAGCAAATAGAAAGAGGCAAGGAGCCTTAGCAGCTGATGTCCTCAAACAAAAATAATCTCAACTTCTTAAAGCTAAATGGCTTAGCAGTTCAAACACACCTCAATAGAATATGCTGCGTCCAAATGAAATGCGACAAAGCAGATCCAACGCAGTGTGCCATGTGTACTGCACAGGTAACATCAATGGGGGAGTGCTAACCGGCATTTAATTTGTATCCTCACGCTGCAACACCAATCTGTATAGAATATATTCTCAAATTGCGGGCTAAACAGTATTTTAAAAGGTTAGAACAGAGCTTGGTGCACACATTGGTTCTTCTCAAGCTGGCTAAAGTGAGAACACAGTTTTCAACAAAATGTAGTGCTAATCTATGGAGTACCTGGAGTAGCTTAAACCCCCCATTCACGTCTAGATTTTCTGTTCAATCAACTTAAAAAGATATATTTGGGGGGGGGGGTCAGGGAAATTGGTGATTGATTGTATGTTTGCCAACTGTAGTAACAGATATTTGATCAACTTTTTTGGGATCGACTGAAAGTGTAATCAATTTCAATACAACCAATTAAAATTTACCAGCATGTCCAATCATTTTTCAATCAATTTCTTTCCCAATTTTAATTGTTTTAGGTCGATCTAACCATGTGGTCTCCCACAAAGATTTTGAATAAAAAAGAATGTATTAAATTAAGTTGAGCCTTTAGAAGCGTCCACATCCCTGATTACAATGTCCCAGCAACAATATGGTAAAGACTACAACATAATCTATCAATAGCTTGAATTATGAATAATATATATATATATATATAAAAGCTATAAATAATAACATACTCTGCCTCTACTATGTATTCATTATATAAACAAACAATGCAAGTCTAGAACATTTGGTAAATAACCCCAGATGCACCAACACAAAAAAGTTTATGCTGAATCAGAAAGTTTAAACTCATTCCCTATCGGTCTCCATGGCTTTAAAATAAACAATGAATACAAATCCATCATCATCCATCCATGGGGTATATCATGGGTTTCATAGGTTGTACTACATGTACACAGCTATGAGAACTATTCCATCCACCTGTCTTGGTATCATTTTACAAAACACTTAATATTGTGGTTCCAGAAGGTCCTCCGAAACATACCAGTACTTTCACCGTCCACATAAAGTTCTATCACATTAGATCTACAGCAGGAGAGTTCTGTGTCCCCCTCCAATGTTCCCTTGTACTGTACAGTGCTATGAGAACAATGCAATCCATACAACTGTGTGTGACAATAGAATTATTACAGATCCTGTGTTGTTACATTATACTGTACAGAGCTATAAGAACAATGCTGTCTACGTCAACTTGTTATAATGGATTTACAGCAGGCCAGTGCTACACTCCCTGCAATATCCTTTTACATTGTCCTATGAGAACACAGATGTCTTTCTATATGTATGTGTTCTATACAGTATATACTACTATCACTATAATACACCTCCATCAGGGCAGACAGCATAGCGAAGCCTGAAATGTCCTGTCACACTGTACAATGTTATGAGAACACAAATATCTATATAATATGGGATCACTGTATGATTAGATCTCCCAGTAGGTTAACCTTCTAGTGTTATGTTCCTTTACATACATAGTACTGGTATAAGAACAACACAGATATAGAGTTGTATTAGAATACAATTATTGATCTACAAGAGGTCAGTTCTACAGTCCCTGCAATGTCCCATTATATTGTACACAGTATATGGACACTGATCTATCACAATACAATTATTACTTTGTATAGTTGTGTAGTCCCTGCAATGTCTCATTATATTGTACACAGTATGGGGACACTAATCTCCATACACTGATCAAAATAAAATTATTATCTATATATAGCTGTGTAGTCCCTGCAATGTCCCATAACACTGCACATAGTATGAGGACACCGATCTCCATACACAGATCTATCACAATACATGTCTATATGAAGTTGTGAATTACACTGTACACAGAATGGGGACACTGATCACAATACAATTATTATCTATATATAGTTGTGTAGTGCCTGTATTACACTGTACACAGAATGGGGACACTGATCACAATACAATTATTATCTATATATAGTTGTGTAGTCCCTGTATTACACTGTACACATTATGGGGACACTGTACTATCACAATACAGTTCTTATCTATATATAGTTGTGGGGTCCCTGCATTACATTGTACACATTATGGGGACACTGATATATCACAATGCAATTCTTATCTATATACAGTTGTGTAGTCCTAGTATTACACTTTACACAGTATGGAGACACTGATCTATCAGAATGCAATTATTATCTATATATAGTTGTGTAGTCCCTGCATTACACTGTACACAGTATGGGGACAATGATCACAATGCAATTATTATCTATATATAGTTGTGTAGTCCCTGCATTAAACTGTACACAGTATGGGGACACTGATATATCACAATGCAATTCTTATCTATATACAGTTGTGTAGTCCCAGCATTACACTGTACGGGGACACAATACAATGATTACACTATATACAAGTACGGGGACACAATATAAGTATTACACTAAACACAAATACGGGGACACAATACAAGTATTACACTATACACAAGTACGGGGACACCGATAGATGTGTACAATGAAGGGTGAGGAGCACTATACAGGGGAGACCCCCCCCCCCCCCCCCCCCCCCCCCCCCCCCATATGCCAGCACTGTCCCCATCTGTGACAGGTAGCTGCGCGGGGTGACAAGCATGCAGTCCCTGCAGAATTCGGGGTGCAGAGTCCCGGGAGGTCACCCCCGCACCTGATACACTCCGGTCCCTATCAGAGGAAATCCTTTGTTCTGTCCCGCAGGCTGCACACCGTCACTCCAGGAACAAACTCCGAGCTCAGGAAAGTTCCATATCCATGCATGTCCGGGATTAGAGACGATGTGGGGTGATCGGGGGTCCCCAGCAAAGTGATCAGGGTCACTTACCTGCCTGAGGAGGAAGAATAGACGCAGCCGGTATGTCCCCTGGATGGTCCTCTATAGGAGGAGGAGGAGGGAGGCTTCCTATCCAACTCTCGCCTGCTGCTCAGTACGTGACAAGCGCCCCATTCCTCCCGCACTGTCCGCACTGTCCGCGTACTCACATGTTACATTAGCTTGTGTTAAATATCACTGCCTGTAGCCCCGCCCAGAGGAGCCGTGCACGACTCAGTGGGCGGAGCCTGCACTGTGTCTCCTATTCATACAGTGCACTGTAGGTGAGCTGGAGAAGTGCGGAGCGCCATCTGGCGGACACGGAGCGCCATTGCGGCTGTGAGCAGGTGACGGAGCGGACCTGTCACTGTGGATGGCTGACAGATCCACTAATATGAACCAAACATTCATCGGTTATACTCAATCAGTTTAAGATTTTATCAACTTGTACAATTTATATTTATAGAAATGCACTCTTTGCAGGCCTCTCTAATTCCACCATATAGAGGCTACACACATGGGATTGGGATAAAACGTCCAAAATTCTTTATTTGTGCATTGAAAAAATATAGTAACACACCATTGACTCAGGGGTCTCCTTCTCCCTGACGCATTTCACCCACACTGGTTGGCTTATTCGTAAAGATCTACAAATTTATATTGTTACATGGTTTGCAATTTACATATTGGCTGTCAGTCCAATTCATGGTTAACCGATTCCATATACTGGATTCCGTGTGTGTGCCCATGGTCCAAAATATCGATTTTCTTTTTTATTAACTTGTCCCGAGTATGGCCAGATTTTCTGTACTATCTAACAATAATCTGTGGACAAAACGAAGGTTACGCTTCTCTTTTTCTGCTCCCATCAAATATTAATAGAAACATTGTACTTATGATATAGCTTTAGCTCAAGGTTGCAGGTTAGAACCCCTGTCAGCGTTTCTTCTCTCCAGGATAAGGAAGGATCCAGGATGAGGAAGTTTTTGTTTGTTTCCTGTCATTGAGCCACAACAGGAATTGTAAGATAATACTTTCAAACAACAAAGAAATTATCCTCTCCACAGGAAAATACTTTCCTGTCAACCATCCAATCCCCTCAAAAAACAAGAAACGGGGCATCCTATCTCTGCATCACTTATCTACACCTGGTTATCTGCAACCTGCACCCCTCTAATTATTGGTCACCTCTGCACCCCTCTCAAATCACTGATCACCTCTGCACCCCTCCAATACCACTGATTACCTGTGTATCCCTCTAATACCACTAATCACCTCTGCACCCCTTCAATACAACTGATCTCCTCTGTCTCCCTCTAATATCACTGATCACCTCTGCACCCCTTTAATATCACTGATCACCTCTGCACCCCTCCAATACTACTGATTACCTTTGTCTCCCTCTA
>CM070035.1:48539965-48557608 GCA_036250615.1 Ptychadena robeensis | reverse complement strand
GGACGCAGTTTTTCTGCATTTTGGCTCAGCTAAATCAATAGGGTGCACTCCCCCCAATGCAGAAGGAGCGAGCCCTAAGCCACGGGCCAGCAAATGTGCCAACGTGTGACTTTGTTCCCTGCGCGGTGTATCAGACCGCCTGTCAGTCTTGGTTGATTTAAAAAATGAATTCTAGTTTGAGCAGATTTTTGTGTTTTATATTTTATTTGATCATTAAATGTGATTTTTAAAAAATATTTAAGCGTTTAAAACTTTATATATTCAGGATGTCTACTAGACCCGTGTTTTTGGTCAGTTACATGCCTACAACATTTTTTTTTCAATGATAAACAGCGTAACGCTTTTGGTACAGAAATCTGGACCTCGGCGAAACGCTCAGGAGGTTAATTGGTAGTAGGCTTTCGAGCCTATACAGCTTGGAGTAAGACAACATGAATAAAGAGGATGATGTGGTCAAAATACTCATTTGCCTAATAATTCTGCACTCTGTGTATTGTGGATCCCTTTCACCAATGATGTTTTTCCCCTGTGTGGGACTTTATTGTTTGTGACCTCTTTTGTGATTTGCGATTTGCGTTTTGATCGTTTATATGTATACTCATAAACTTTGAATGAGGTATTGTGTTTATAGTGAGGGTGCCCAGGAAAAGTCCCCTCGTCCTTGCCTTGGCAAGGAGAAACTCGGATGGGTGGATAGACCGGGGATCTCTGGTCGCTCCGCCCATCTTCCTCCTTTTTTCTGTACTGCATTCGGGATGTGGGCTTCCTGTGAACATTAGAGGTTTATGGTAAACCATTTCTATTTCCTAAATACTACTTGCCTAGCATAGAATTTGATAGCTGAAATGGCCATCAGACTGGAAGAGTGAACATATGCATTTCATATTAAAAGTAGGCACATGATTTAAGCCAGCCACAGATGTGCCGATTCCTGGCAATAGTGGCGATCGACCAGGGTGCGCGCTCACACCAAACACATGGTGGTCGGTCGCCCGCAACTACCTTGCAGTTTCGACCCAAAAAGCTTTTTGTGGTGGAACGTGTTGTAGTCAGTTAACTTGGAGGGGGAGCCCCCCCCCCCCTCCTGATCAGTGAAGAGGTGACTGCTGATGTGCTGTGTGTGTACTGCTGCTAGTGACATCTACTTGTTGAATCTGATATTGCATTCATTTAATCAATTGCATTAACCCAATTGATGTGAACACTTTTGTATATGAAATATTTTTTTCCTGGTTTTCCTGCTTTAAAAACTGGGTGCGTCTTATGGTCCGGTGCGTTTTATAGTGCTTAAAATACAGAATATAGAAACATTTGAAACATAATTTATGCAAATACTACATGCTTTAGTGCAATTTTTTCACATGTTCCTTCATTCACCTCTACCCTTCACCCCCACCATTTCGAAGATGATAATATGTTCAGGGGCACTTTACAATTAAGTCACTAAATCTTGACGAAGAAGTGAAAAACAAAAAAGGTTTGCTTTTCAACCTTGCTGTGAACAGTGAGACAGTCCATTAATAAAAATAACCTGAATGTAATGTAGTCAGACTTGATTGTAGCCACATAGGGTGCTATGGATATATCAGTCCCACAATAAATGTGTAACTGTAAAATGACAGTCTTAAGGAATACAAAACAATGTACGTTGTTAGCATTAGATGTTTAATGACCTAAACAATCATAACTTGCATGATGCATAAATAATTTATTATTATCACACAATATCTTCTCCAGTCTCAATAATAAAAAATCTGTACCCCAATTCCACTGTGCGATTGTTGTGTAGCGAAAAAACTGACTAAAGAAATTCCATTGTTGAAGTCACTGACTAGTACACAGTGTACATCATAAAAGCTTGCATACCACTTGTTCAACTCATGAAACAGCTGCAGCTATAAATTGATCATTAATATTTTTAAGGATGAAATAGAAAAAAAGAAGAGAAAAGTCACAAAGACAAAAAATAAAAAGAACACGTGTTTTGCTAAATATTGCTATTGTCTGCCTATCATTTGGTATGTAATACCATTTTCCCATGCCGCAGATATCATGAGGATGTATTCAACTAGTCAAGCAATTCAGCAATTGCTCTGTTCTTTAGAAGATGGTATCAAATGAAGGTGGTCTCTTCACAATACCCCCCAAACACCAGATTATCACCAACAGTTGACGTACCCTCTTCTCAAGTCTCTTCTAACATCAGATGAAAGAATTCTATCCTTCAATTCACCAACATCAGATGATGTACCCTCTTCTTTAATCTCTATAAACATAAGATGAGGAAACCCCATCATATGGTGTTGGGTAATTGCAAAAATTGCTTTACCTAGTGCTTGCAGAGACTCGACAAGAGGGTACATCATCTGATGTTGGGTAATTGGAGGATGGTGTCCCTTTATTTAGTGCTTGCAGAAACTCAAGAAGAGGGTATATGATCTGGTATTGGGGAATTTGAGGATGGTGGTCCTTCATCTAGTGTTTGCAGAGCTGTAGGGAGGTGCCCTGCTGTGATGCACAGCCTGCAGTGTTGGAGGAGTCCACTAGAAGGAGCTCCAGGCCTGAACTGATAAAAGGTGAGCAGGCAGAAAGTGAGCAAGCATTTTCCAGAGAGAAGCTACAGGGAGGCTTGCTCTCTGATGAGGGGAGTGTTAAACCCCGGCCCAACAAGGAGGGAGACCGGAGCGTGCAGGTGGCTTGGAACAACTTGTGTCCTCGCCCTTATCCCCAGATTTGGGTCCACCCAAGTGTACTGGTGGCCCGCACGGTGACTGGCAGCGTTTGGATTAGTCTGTGGTTCCCGGATACGCCGGACAGGCCGACACTGCAGCCCAAGGAGGAGGAGGCTGATCGTATAGCTGGGAGCTGAGCGCAAGACGCCGCGCTAGAGACTGTTACTGATTGAGGCCCATGGCTGTTTACGGCTACCTGTTATACATCGTTTTAAGATAAGTAAAGTTTTTGTTAAAGACTCATGCTGGTCTGTTTCCTCTGTTCGCTACCCCCGAGTCTGCTCTCTAACAAAGCCTTGGGAAGAGGGTATATCATCTGATGTTGGGGTATAAGAGTATGGTGTTCCTTCATCTAGTGTATTGTCAAGTTACCTCTTTTCCATATTCCTAAACACCAAAGACACATCTCCAATACAGATGAATCACTTGGTAGCATACTGGCCTACTGTTTATTGATTGCACCTTCATGATTAGTAGAAGAAACTGTCACAAGTTAAATCAGGACCAAATTAGATACATTGATGAATGATTCATTCAGCATGTTTTAATTAAGTATTCAAGTGACGCACATAGATTTCTTCACTGCATTCACAAATTATAAAACAGGAAAAACAAAGTGGCAAAGTGGCATATGGAGCATCTTCCAGTGATCTGTTCATATATTAATGGATGATCAAACTCTGATGCCTGGCCAGGATTTGGCAATAGGCAATGAAGCATATGGTCTACAGAGATGCAGGCTGCCTCTCTTGTTAGTGTTAGACATTACTCCAGGGTCATGGTGTAAGTTTCTGTCTTCTGTGTGCACACATACAAAGTAAAACTCTCAAAAGGCAGTTTGTGAAATTTCCTCCCTGATAAATACAGTTTATGAGAAGGGCATTTTCTGTAACAACATGACTGTGCCTTAATGCATAAAGCAATTGAAGACAGCGAAAGTAACTCCTACATATATTGAAACCATTAACCAAACACTGAAACATATCTGGAGAGACTAATACCTAAATGCAAGCTAAGTATAAAGAATCAGGAAAGGAAAAGCAGAGCGAACAGCCATGCAAAGAGCTGGTCAGGCCAGGAAAAAAGATTATGATGCAACACACTTTGAGAGTGGGTCATCGTGCTGCTGCCAGGAACCTCGAATGGCTCCTATATCAAACCATGTGTTCCCAGCTTATAGTCTCCCAGTGGCCATCCTTAGGTGAAGGCAAGGGTTTGTTTCCACTGGTGGCATGGACGCATCGGGAGCACCACTTTGTTTACCCAAAAGTGTACAATGTCCCAGTCACTTGGACACAAACAACCCCTAATTCTAAATGCAGAGATATCTTCTGGTGGAATCCAAGAGGACACCATTCTTCTTAAAAAAATTTAGGGCCTTCAGCCAGTGCTTTGGTTGTGCTGAGTGGATTCCTCCTTAAAGCTGGTCACACACGGGTAAAGTCCTGTGCAATCGACCAGCAATCAATTACAGCTCGTTGACGTCACCACGCTGTGATTGATTGCCGGTCAATCAGACAGTTATCAATGTGCACCACAACACATCAACTACTGTACGATGGGGACCCGGTTTCCCGGTCCCCCGGGTCTCTCCTTTCCTGAGAAGCAGACAGCTTCTCCAGCTGAGGAAAGCAGCCAATCTGCAGCCAGCCCCCTCTTCTGGCAGAGCTGGGTCCATGTTGGCCACGCCCCCTTCACACATACAGAGCAGCTAGCTGAACACACATCTTGTGTGTGTGGCTTGGCTGCCTGTGTGTGCGGCACAGCTCTCAGCCTGTCCATTATATTGGATGGGGAAAACGCTCTCCCCATTCAATGTAATGGATTTTGACCAAGGTTTTCCAACATGTTGGAAACCTGGTTGGTCGAGTTCCTTCGAGCAGGATCCATTGATTCAAGTGGATGGCTCAGATGAAGTAACAGATTAGAGGAACACCGGGAGCCGTGAGCGTGCACAGCGCCCGATGTTCCCCTAATCTGTTACTTCATTGAGCCGTGTGTGGCTAGCTTTAGAACTCTACTTCATTAACTGAAAGTAACCACTCTGTAATATTTCTGGAAAAGGAGCTCTTACCCATCCAATGACCTGTAACATACCATTCATTATATTTTGAACGTGTGTTTCCTGTGATTGACAACTCTATTGCCAGCATGTTTCATTTCTTACCTATTTATGATCATTTATAATAGTTATCTAGTGATGAGCAGCACAGGTAATATTCATATTCTCAAAAATTTCACAAATTTTTTTGTGTAATATTCTAAATACATTCGTAAGGTTTAGAATTTGTGATCTCCAGTCATTATTACCCTGATTGTGCAAAAGATTTTCATAAAAAAAGGTCCGATATTTGCATATTTTTGCCATCAACACTATCACATGAAAAATAATAATGTATTACCTTCCTTGCACAAATCTTCACTTGTACATGCACATATTGGGAATGCAGTGAGTGGGAGTTTCAGGTTCTGATGTAAAATATCTCGAATTGTGAAGAATATGATGATATAGCACTATATTCGAGATCTTTGCGAATTCTTGAAGTACTAATATTCCCAATAAAATGTTGTGATCACCACTAGACTTATCTTGATAAAACGAATACTAGTGTAGGAGAGGTGAAGGAAGCTCACAAGGGTTAGCCCTGCCTTTAAGAATAAAACAAGTCAGTGCATGTTGACAAATGATCCACTTCTGACGGTTTTATGAGCATGCGTTCCCATGGGTGGCCATTTATAGATGACTATTATTTTGCTCAAACAGGCTAAAATCAGCTGTATATGAATGACTACATTGTAGAGGTATAGGACAGACTGTGCATGGGAGCAAATAACCAGGAAGCATCTGTTTACACATGGTCATTTGCATTTCTAGGTCACAAAATTTGTCTGGGGTGTGTCCAGTATACATATGGGAATCATTTTGTGTTTTTTGCATGGACAATTACAATGTCAGGATAACTGGATATGTTTGTGTACAGGTTGGTATGGTGCAGTTGGCAATAGTCAATAGTCCATAGGCAATGAAGAGAGGGATAGATGAACTGGCATCTTTCCCTCTCTTCATCTGTGGAAACTGCAATCACTCTGCAGCTCCCACAGACTCAGTAACAGCAACATCGGCAGAGCAGAGGAGAAGACTCTGCAGATGTCTGCCCCCCTCCTCCCGATGGAGAATGACATGTGCTGAGAGTGTTCTGCTGCTAGTGACACCTACTGGCTAAATTGAATATTGCATTAATTGAATTCAATGCATTAACCCAATTGATGTGAAAACTTAAATCTTTTTTTCTTATGGTCTGGTGCGTCTCTTAGTTAGAAAAATACGGTATGCAGAAATGAATGCCTTTAAAAAACACATATAGTGTGAAAGGGCCCTTAAGTATTTTTAAACCATTTTTAATAGTGAGGTGGGAAGTATCTTCAATATGAAGAGAATTACAAGGAGACATTGTCTTAAACTACAAGGAGGAAAGTTTAAAAGAAAGGAAAGAATAGTTGAGTCATGGCATAGATAGAAAGATAAGAAGAATAAATAATCATAATAAGGAAAGTGCAGTCTTTTTAAACTGGTACGAACAGTAAGTCAATACGAACAGTAAGTCAATAGTATGGATTATTGGTTTGGTAACAATTCTAGATTCATAATGGAAATTGCTGGAACCTGGTCAGGCCAGTTTGTTGCCAGGAAAAACAAGTGAGCAGTAGTGACAAATCAGCAGTTTAGTTTATTTCCTGAATTCTTCTACTAAAATACACAATACATGTGTACGAAAGGGTCCCTCTTAACATTTCAACAAGTGGATATTCTGACATCAAAATATAATCAATCTGGTTTAAGGCTCAGAATTATTTTAGGGTACCAAGATGTTGAGATTTGTGGCCCATTTTGCCACCATGTGTGCTCACGCAAATCGAATGCTTAAAAGCTAAATTTGGCTGTATATCAGCAGGGGGATCGATCTCTGGGCATAGATGGGCCAATTTCTGCCCGATTCGACAGCCAATCAGCTGCTGTGCACGTTCTCGCAATCGATCAGCGGTCGTGTCGGCAGGGAATTGGGTGTGCCCCCTAGTCATATTGACCAAGAATCTGCCGCATGTCGGATCGCACAGTGATCTGACATGGCGGTAAATTCAGATCCGATCCCATTAGTTTGGATGGGGATGGCAGTCCCCAGCCGAAGTAATGGCTTGGCTCACAAAGAGTGCCCGGCCGATTCTCTGCACTAGCAGCTGTGCGTGATGGCGTCACAAAAATACCAAACTACATGAACTGTGCAAATAATTTTATAGGACAATAAAACCAGTAACCAAACAGTGCAACATACTGTATAAAGAGAGACAAATACCTAAATGCAAGTTGAGTAGCAAGAATTTTTTTATAGGAAGATACAAGATGAAGTAGAGCAAAACAAGGTCAGGAAAGGGGCAGAAAAGCAAAGATCCAAGGAATGCAGGTAAGCCAGGAGAACGTTATATTGAGGCAAAGAACATGCAGCAAAATGGGACTACAAAGTCTTCCAGTGGCCTTTCTTATGTAGTATTGGTTAACTAAAGCACAACTCTGCCTCAACCTGTCTTTCCCCAGCTTCTGTATTTTTTAATAAACCCTGTACATTTTTTATCCTGCAATCTTTTAGCCAGTTTACTTGTGTCCTGGCACCTCTCTTTAATTTCTTCATCAGAGGATGTGTAGGTGCCTAGGTGATGATGCATCCTTTATTGGTTATGTAAATGATTTACCAAACAGACAGCTGACAGTGGTCCAAGAAGGAGCTGGGGACAATGCTGGAGCATGCAAAGGGCATATGTAAGAAAAAATTCTGACCAGAGAAAAGCACTGTTTGACTACTGAGATATGAAATCATGGTGTTAAAACGGTGCTGTACTGTGAGAGTTACATTTGACCCAAAGCCAGCTGGTGACCTGTGGATGGAGACAGCTAATCGGAGGATCAGTCAAGAACAGGGAGGTCCATCTGCAGCAGAACCTACCATACAGGAAGCTGACACAGTGGACAGTGAGGACCACCCTACATATGGGGTGAGTAACAAACACCATCTCCTGGTATTCATCTGAGGAGCTCACTTAAAAAGTTATGTGTACCCCTGGGTAGGCATCCTTCGGAGCCCTTAGACGGTGGCCCTGCTACCCCATACTCATCTATGATGAACTATATTACAGTATTTCCAGGAGCTCTGACAACAAAGGATTTTTGAAAACATTACAGTTTAGGCCTCACACAGCTAGCTTTTTTTGTCTAAGATTACTTAAGTAGTATTTTATCTTTATGTTTTCCTTTGATCCTCTGCACCTGAATGCTCTGAGACCTTTCTACTTAGATTCTTCCATCTAGCACGTCAGACTGTGGTTGCATCAGTATGTAAAGCTTTCAGGGCATGGCTGGCTCCAGAGGTATGCTTTGTGTGGAACCAGGAGTTCAGCTTTAACTTCTTGTCATTATAATCTGTTGATGCTAACCACATTGTCTCGTTTTTTTTTCGTGGTAAGCATGATAAATATAATTCAAGTTATGATAATATCTTCTTCTCTTTTTTTTTTTTACTTAATAAACGTCTTCTTCTCTTTAATAATAGAAATAAAAGTGTGGGAAATGTGAAGGAATCCCTCAAGGTTAGGTATACTTTCAGGAAAAAAGGGCATGTGCCTGTTGAGAAAATAAAATCAATGTCTTTTGATTTCCAGAGAACAAGCAAAGTTGAGTTAGAAAGGCTCCTGACTATTATATGAACATAAGTGCCTGTGGGTAGCCATTCATATACATCAATTGGTCAACACTGACAGGCCAAAATTGCGTGCACTGCTCACATCTGTAACATAACACGACAATACATTGTAGAGGTATAGGACAGACTGTGCATGGGAGCAAATAAGGAGGAAGCATCTGTTTTCACATGGTAATTTGCATTTCTAGGTCACACACTTCATCTAGGGTTTGCTTAATAAACGTGTGGGAAGACAAATGGGTTCTTCATGACCATTTACAATGTCAGGATAAATACAGCACAGGTGGGTATGGTGCAACCAACTTCAGTCCATATATATAATCATCTTTTTTATATCTTCTAGCATCGCTATTGTCCATAGCTATGAAGTCAGTGATAATAACAGTGACTCAGAGGAACACTGGCATTGACCGTGGAGTGACAGTAGGAGCTTCACAGTGCTGATGCTGTCCTGCAGTGGTTAGTACTTTGTGTGAGAACTGCTGGAGTCACATCCCTCTCCATCCAACTTGTCTCAGCAGTTCCTCTGCACTGTGCAAGGTCAATGATTACTGCTCAGCTGCAGGGCTGACACACTGTCACAAAGGTCAGCTCTATCCAATTTACATGAATCCTGGCAACTATATCATCTGCGGGGGAGATCTCCGTCAAGCTTCCAAATACATTTAGACAATAACAAAGATTTTTTTAGATACATCATTTTCAGCTTGACTGGAAATCCCTGATGTTTGGGCTTAAGAACATAAAAAAAATCACTCTGTAGATGACTACTTGGGTGTTCTGGCTACAATGTATAAAGAAGTAAAAAAAATCATTCATCTAACTATATGTAAAATATGTACGTTTATTTCAACAAACTATTCGCAGAGAGAAAGAGAGATGCTAGGTGCACTCAGTATATGCGTGGTCAACAATGCTCAGAAGGTTTGCAGACATCCAACTCATCTGACCATTAAGAGCTATGTGAACACAAATTGTGGCCCGTTGCCAAAATCTTATATTAACCAAAAAGAAAAAGGTTAAGGCTATGTTCCCACTTAGGGGATTAATCGCCTGCGCTCCCGATTTTAGATTGCCGGCAGAATCGTCTGCCAATTGCCTACACTACTTTCAATGGGCTTGTCCCCATTGATAGGATCGCGTGTGATTGCGATTGGGGCCGCGATCAAAATGCTGCTTCCCACATTCTGGTGGCCAGCGGTCAACAGCCGCAATTATTTCCTGTAATTGCGCCCATAGACATGAATGGAGGCGATTTGTGATTGCGCATGCAGGCGATCAGAAATCGCGTCCATTCATTCTCTATGGAGCCAATTTTTTTTCCAATGGTGGCGCTTTAAAAAAAAATTGCATGTGACAATCACCTGGTCAATCAGGCGATTAACCGCCTAAGTATGAACATGGCCTGAGGCTGACCATTGCAGTCAAAACCAGTTATTTGAGTTATTGCCCCTCAACAGTTATGAATTTCTTTTGGTATAATAGTGCTGTAAGTTCCTCCACCATAAGTACATCCAATGAGAACTAAGCTGTTGGCAGAATAGAACAGTGGTTCGCAGCCTTGGGGTGCACACCATCAGTGGTGTAGGAGGGGAGGTGACATCCTGTCATAGACACTAGAATAGAATGTTGCATCACTTTTTTTATGGAGACAGTCAAGTACAGCATTCTTTCAGATGTATTAAGCTTGCAACTAAACTGCTTCCGGAGTTTAACTTGCTTTTGAGCAGTTTTAAGATTTTTATACACAAACTACAAGATAACTGCACAGTGAATCAACATTTGAGAAAGAGTTGTTATGTCACCCCATCTAGTTGTAGAATAGCAAGACTATCCATCTGGACTAGGAACGTAAAGCACAAGAAGGGCAGAAGTGTACCTGGCTAGGTTGTTTCTTCTTTAGAATAAACTTTCCAAGACGCTGCCCATACACCTTTAGATCTCTCTGTCAGATATCCTTTATATCTATCAACAACTGTGTAGTATAGGGTCCTCTACTATTGAACACAGGTAGACTTGATGGTTTAAATGTCCCTCATATTACATGGTTTTGGTAAAACAAAAGGAAAACTTAAGGATATCTGACAGAGAAATCTAAAGATGTATGGGCACCCTAAGGATGATATTACCAGACCAGTATAAATATCATGAAAAGATGTTCCAGTTCATTGTGTCTTCTCCTGAGATTCTTTATCCTCTGCGTTACACCAGAGTTTACCCATGTGAGGGGCTAGTAGGATAATTTACATCAACATCACAACCCTGCCCTGCGTCCCCCATGCAGGGCCACCATCAAAAATTACAGGGCCCCATTTAGGTACTTTTTCGGGGCCCCAACTAAGACTAAGATGTGGGCAGCACGTCCTGACAGCAGCTTTGAGGCTGTGCACTGTGTAGATGCAGCTCACATGACGGGGAACACAGCTGCCATGCTGACACTGCAACAACAGCAGCGGGCATGGCACCAGCCAGGCTCCCCTAGGTGGTTGGGCTTGGGCGGGAGGGCACCCTGTACCAGCCTGATGGTGGCCCTGGCCCCACAAAATGTTCATATGTCATGCAGAACCTCTGTGATTAAAAGGAATGAATGATAGGGGCAAACCATGGAAAATCAAGGTTGGGAAGGAAAGGCAAGATGCTGGCTATCTTCTAGCCAGGAAATGAGGCTCGCTCTGTATGACTTGCTAAACCTTCTAATGCGCTCTGTATCTGGGGCATGAAAATCAGTGAATAGTTGAACATTGATTGTTATATAAATGTATAATATTCATAAAAATGTTACTAAAGAGTTGCATTTTATGTGTTCTTGGTTGTAGTAATAATAGGTTTGCTCAGAGTGCTGAACAAAGGAAATTCTTGCCTCACACAGTCCATAAAACATTGCTTGATTAGGGCTCTGTCAGACAAGGGCTTTTCGAACATTACATTATGTCTCTGGTGTCTGAATTATTTACTTTCTGTATGAGAGGCATTTTGAGCCAGGTAAAAAAAAAAATTATCTCGGCATATGTAGAGAAACTGATATGTAATGTATCCTTTCTGTGGTCACGTAAGGACATTCTGTACTTAAATCATAGCAGGATTATGTCCCATGGGTTTTGCAACACATCGTGGAAAGTTTCTATGATGCGAAGCCTGTTGCTGTATTACAGTGTGGAAATGAATCACTATAAACTGATAGATGACTTCAGCCCTATGCAAAGAATAAACTTGGATTTCTTAATTCATTTTCTCTTTTTCTCTCTTTTTATATATTTACCCATGAGGCCACATGCCCATTGTTCATTTCTGGTAATTACTTACATGGCACCTACAGTATGTTGCGGCTGCAGACACAATGTCCGAATATGCCCATTTCCCACTGACTCCAGCTCTTCCAGCTTTGCCCTTGGGCTGGTGTCAACAGCCCAAATAGCAGAATTATTGCTTCCTTAATCCATACGTGTTAATATAGAATTGGCCCGACCTTTGCAGCTATGACAGCTTCAACTCATATGGGATGGCTTGCAAAAAGGGTTATGAGTGTATTTATGGAAATGTTAGGCCATTCTCCAAGAATAGCAATCGTGAGGACAGACACTGATGAACAAAAAGTTATGACTCGCTTGGGTTTGTTGGGTTTAGCTCAGAGCACCAGTCAAGTTCCTACTTAACAAATTTGATCATCCTCCTGCTGGACAGAGGGGTGATCAGGTTAGGTAGCGCACACTGAGGGATCCTAGACAGCACAAAGTAAAAAACACGTTATTGTGAAGACACAAACTGTGCACTATTGTTATGAACCAACTTTATGTACAAACATTATCCCCAAACTGTTCCCACAAAGCAGTGGCTCCCAAACTAGGGGCCGGCGCAGCTAGGTGGGCAGCCAAGGTGACACCTATTAGCTCTCCCCACTGTCAGTTCTCTTCTTCCTCTGAGGATTGCACACAGTCCACCCCTCACCACTGCCAGCCAATTAGACAAGCCTGAAAGATGGTGTGTATATATATGATGCATGTATTTTCATTAACGGTGTGCGAAAAAAGAGAGTGTGTTTGAGGGGTTGAGAGCCATTTCACACTAGTTGCACTGAGGCATTGGTGTGTTTTTTTACACTAATGGACATATTAGCAGTAATGCTACCGCATGTTACCTTTAATAAAACCCTGTGTTTCTGCATTGCACTAGCCCTCATTCTGAACTAATGCTATTTGACTGTTTGAATTTGATAACGTTTCTACATAGAAAAGGGGGGCCTGCAAGAAAAGTTTGGGAACCATTGCCACAAAGTAATAATCATGAAATTGTCCAAAATATCTAGGTATCCTAAAGCATTCAGTGTTTCTTTCACTGGAACCAAGGGGCCAACTCCAATCCCACACCATAATCTGCCCTTCACTAAACCTGATGTAATGCAGTCAGGAAAGTACTTATATCCTACCATCTACCAAACTCATCCATGTGATTAATCACTCTAGAATTGACAGTCCATCGGTGGTGTGATTTACAATTTAGCATCCAATGCTTTGCCATGCACTTGGTGTTGTAAGGCTTTAGCTGCCCATACACCTTTAGATCTCTTTGTCAGATATCCAGATATACAACTATGTAGTACAGGGTCCTCTGCGATTGAACACAGGTAGACTTGATTTTTGAGAAAGTCCCACATATTACATGGTTTTTGGCAAAACAAAAAGAAGATCTTAAGGAAATCTGACAGAGAAATCTAAAGGTGTATGGGGGCCCTTAAAAGCAACTGGTTTGCAATAGAAACTCATTCCATTTAGCACTTTACACACAAGTTTGGAGGTCTGTAGCTCTAAAGCCGGCCATAGACACCTCGATCCATGGCCGGTTTGTAGCAGACTCACCACGCTGTGATCGGCTACAGAACTGACAGGAATCCTGTGTGCTCCACTAACACAAAGGATTCCTGTCAGATTGTAGCTAACTAACTTGGAGGGGGAGGATCAGTTTTTTGGGTCCAATAGGATCGGCTTTTTGGGTCAAAACCTCAAGGTGGGCACCCCTATAGTTGCGAGCGACTGTCCACTATGTGTTTGGCGGCAGCACGCAAGCTGGTCAATCGCCCGCAACTATGGCTGGGAATCGGCACATCTATGGCCAGCTTTACCTCTGCAGAAAATTGTTGACTGCTTGTGCAATCTTCGATTTTCTCTGTGAGTTTGTGTGGCCTACTACATCATGGTTGAGTTGCTGTTGCTCCTAATTGGTTCCACTTTGTTATATTCCATCTAACAATTGACCAGGGAATATTTAGCAGAAAGGAAATTTCATGAATGGACTTGCACAGGTGGCATCCCACCTCAATACCACAAAGGAATTAACTGATTCTCAGGAGTGCAACTTTACAAATGTTTGTAGAAACCGTCTGCATGTCTTGCACCTGCGGCCAAGGACATGCTTGTGACACTTGAATTGATGATTCCGTGGTGGTTCCAACAATCTTGGCAATGCAGTGTATGTGACAGTCTGAAGTTTCCACTTTTACAGGCTTCACTTTTATAGGTTCTCACATCAGCTTTTTTTGTACCGTGTTGTGAACATATTGGAACATATCTGAATACTACTACATATGCAGTCATCTTACCTACTTTTTTTCTTAAACCAATTTGTTGGTTAAAAGATGTCAGAACTTATGGATTCAGGCTGCATATGTAAAAATCTTTATGACCTGTTTTTGAAACGTTGGATAGACAGGGTGTAAAATTGTATTATTGTTTTTTAAGTCTGTTGCTCAACAAGCAGGTCTTAGGCAGCCAATCTGAAAGAACAACTAAACAAAAACCTAGTCCCACATTTGGCTTCTGTTCTGTAACAAACTGTTCATAAGGATATTCATGAAATAGAAATGTACCATTGTAGTGCTGTACTGAAAGGGTTAAAACCTTGTCAAAGAAAAGCGGTCCCTTGGCTTCGTTTTACAATGCATTCTTTTGGTTTCAGGTCAAATCTGCTCTTTTAGCCGGTTCAAACTGACATTTTCTACCCAAAGCCCTTACCAGAACATGGCTTATAAAACATTTCATGATTTTTATAGGTCACTGTCAAAACATCTTTGAAGGATGGAAATGCAAGAGGTAATGAAATGAATGTGTAAACCAACAGTGCTGGATAGAAGACAGCTGTCTTCCCTGGGATTTGCCAAATTATTATTGCTAATTACAATTACATGTCAGGCTTGTGTATTCAGAACCCAGAAGGGTATTATTGTGACAAGAAAGAATATTACAAGGACGCACCAAGGGGTCCATTTCCTCATTTAAAGGTTCTGTTTCCATTCAGCAGATTCTGCTTCCATTGCTACATTTCTTTGATTTATATATGTGCTTGTTCCATTGATAGCATTACTAACTTTGAAAGAGTGGGCATTAAGTCCACTGTGTTCTTACAACGTATTTTAGAAAGACTTTTAACCTGACACAATGCACAATATTCCAATAATTTCTGGGTTTGTAGCATCTACTGAATATAGGATTATATTATAATGAAACCTTTTTATATATAAGGTAGTTGTTTGTCTAGCAAGATGTCATACTGAGCCAACATTGTTCTAACACATCAACAATGCCTGGAGAAGACCTTATGGGAATCAGCTTTCCCTTGGAGTAGGAACATGGTTTGCTACATGTGACAGCCTGAGAGTCTGGGCTTGGCCTTCCCATGGTCTTGGGGCATATTCTGGGTCTAAAACTGAGATGAATCCCAAGTAGAAGATATTTAGACTTGTTCTATGTCTGCTGGAGGCTCTTCTGAGAATGTAATACTGAATGTGATAGTGAGAACCCTGGATTTCCTATCTGATTTAGAGACTACGGTACTGGGTTACCAGGCTGAATCTAGAGCCCAAAATTCTAATATTTACTGGTGATGGTGGTGAGAATCCAGGATCTGCCTGACTGATTCAGAGACTACTTCGTATAGCGTCACTGGGTTACCAGGCTGAATCTATAGAGCACACATTTCTGATATTTATGGAGGCAAAGGAAGGCCAGCGACCCAAAGAAATAGCCACTTGTATATTGAAAGAGTGTTACACTGCTTTTCCAAAATCTCTTGCAACAATGCTATTTTTCTGACTTTCATTAACACAGGATCAGTATCTTTAAAGTACCTGAAAGTCAAGGACAGCTTTGAAAAACTTGTCACAAGCATATCTTAAGGCATACCTGTAGAATAGATTCACATGGGCATCCAGTGTTTCACTGGACCTGGCCCATGTGCACTTACAGTGGGAACTGGTGAGCATATCTAAGCTCCTACTGGCCAGTTACCACAGTCAGTGCCCATGCGCTGGGTCCAGAATTGATCATTTTCAGTCATTCTTAGTCATTAATGTGTCCTCTATGGCGTAATCGATAACACTTTGTTTCCGAACACTGGAGGAAGCGCCGTAAGAATCAGCGGGGTTTCTATATGTGGCTGCAGGGATGAGACCATCCTTTTGTGGGACAATTGACCTTTTGTGGAAGAGTCAATTACATTGGTAGATAACAACTGTGCAGGAACTATGTTAAATGGTAGAACTAAATAAAACATTTCTTCTGTGTGTGTTGCCTTATGTCTATGTAACATTTTAACTCTTTCGGGGATTGGGTAAGAGGTCCATGAGACCTCGCTACTCATTCCATACGGTTGGGTGGAGATCCGGAGATCTTCTCTTGGAACAACTTGACATCTAATCTGACATCCTGGATTGTAAAAACATTGTTCAAGATGACATGTGTACAGCCCTGTTGAAGACAGTTGTCGAAATTTAATGCGTACGTAGTACATAAGTATTTTGAAAAATGCCTGCAAAAAGTGTAAAATCAAACATCCTAATTGGAATTTGTACAAACTGGTATTTTTTGGAACTAAAATGCCCATGTGAACCTACCCTTCGCAAAGCTGTTTTTGGAAGGACTGTCCTTGTTTACTCAACTTGGCCACAGTAAGGTTATGGAACCGTAATAATTAAAAAAGAAATTGTTTTATGATGAATTTACATTGTTATACCTTGCTACGCCCCTTTTCCTTTTGATATGGACAAAAAATACTATTCACAACAGACAGCATAAATATTAATGAGCACATTTTTAACATTTTCAAAAAAACTTACAAGTAGATTGTAATCTGTTGAAAGCGTACCTAAACTAAAAAAGAACACTAAAACTATTTAACTACATTTTTACTTACCTCTAAACTGTCCCAATAGCTCAAAGTTACTCAAAAACCAAAAAATATATATTTAGCTATCCTGCTGCCCTTTGTGGGAGCCGCCATTTTAGATTCAGTGTTTGCTTCCAGGCTTGCATGAGTTAGGGCTGCAATAACGCCGGGGGCTGCCAGATACATTGTGTGTCAATGGACACAAAGTGAAAGCAGGAAAAAAAACAACGTGAATAGCTGCTGAAGCAATGTTGGAAGCCGGCAGTGTGAGGAGTAGGGCACCACGGCGCTGAGGAGATCAATCAACAGAGGGGGAGGGGAGAACTATACAGATATCTCCATGCAGGTAAAAAAAATGTAAATACATATTGCTCCAATAATGTGGGGTTGGCTAGCTAGGGGGAAAATTTGTCTGGCAGGTTTAGGTGTGCTTTAAGTTTCGATGTACCTCTTGTTTTTTTATATTTATAAATACATTAATAAATAATTAAAACAAAAAAATCATCATACTGCCAGGGAGGTAAACAAACGCTGTTACTCTCCTAAAGATGTGAACGAGTGTTGCAGATCTTTAACAATTCTAATTGTTCCTCCTTAGAACAAAAGCTGTTCTGCTTGCTGTTTAGGCCTTTTTTATTACTGGTATTTTGCAATGCAGTCTTTTTTAACTTCTATTTATAAAAGGAATTACTTTTATGCATCATGTTACACTGACCACTATTGCTCATTGTAGCATTACTGACTATAAGCAATGTACAGTCAACAACGGCGATCATACTGAAACAACATCTTCGCAAACATCTCAAAACCACTGACACACCACAAATTAACCAACAGGAAAACCTTTTATTGAAAATGAAGAAAAACAAGTTGTTCACTTGAAGCTATCTATATTTCGAAAGAAACTCAAGGTCAGAGTTGTTTTCAAATATGGAAAGAATGGGGAGCAGTCTAATGCTAGCCATACACAGCCCGATAAATAGCCCGATCAACCAAGCCCGATCGAA
>CM070035.1:48511436-48526501 GCA_036250615.1 Ptychadena robeensis | reverse complement strand
GAAGCGCCACACAAACGAAGTCTTGTGAGACGGGCCAAAACAGAATTTTGCAACTACCGGGGCATGGTCAGATATGACCATGGGCATGATGGAAGCCGAATCAAGTTTTTGTAGAAGGGAGCGACTGACCAAGATCGTGTCTATCCTAGAGTGCGAGCCATGAACCACAGAAAAATGAGTGTACTCCCTATCGAATGGGTGCAGGAAACGCCAGGTATCCTCCAGAGCACTAGTTTCCATGAAAGCCCCTAGGGCTGAGTCATTAGGAGATCGAGAACCAGTCCGTTGGTGGGCCCGCTTGCGGTCCTCAGCCGGCACCGGCACGGCATTGAAGTCCCCCCCTATAATGATCGGAGAGTCCAGGTGAGTTCGGGCAATCGTGTGAGCCATGTCCAGGTAAAAGGGCTTAGCTGAGTCATTTGGGCCATATAGCGCGAAGATAGTGACAGGCCGTGGTGAAGCCTCCAAAGTGACAAAGGCCCAGCGCCCCCCATTCTCGTCCGAGCCATGGGCCAGCAGTCTATGAGTTAATGACTTATGCACCAATAGTATCACTCCCGCCTTCCGCCCCACTGCCGGGGAGCCAATCACTTGCCCCACCCATAGTTTCTGCAAAAGTGGAAATTCAGCAGCCCGGAGGTGCGTTTCCTGTAGGAGGGCGACACCCGTACGCAGGGATTTGAGGTGGCGAAGTACTTTAGTGCGTTTGGTCGGAAAGCGGAGACCTTTCACGTTCCATGTCGTGACCCGTAGGTCAGACAGGGGTGATGGGGGAGGTGTAGTCAAGTTATGCCAGGGTGATGGCGTTGGACAAAAGGCAATAGCACATGCAATTCAAGGGGAGGGCTCGTGTCCCAAACGAGCTCCACCCACCCCTCCGCATACATCGAAGGAAGCAGCTGCTGTAGTAAAAATAGGGGCAAGAACCAAGGTGCGCAGCAAACAAATTCAAACCCGTGGCGCCCTTCAAAGCCCACGTTCAAACAGTAACATTCACAATAACAAGTGGGGGGACAAGGGTGACTCCCTCCCCCCCCAAAAAAAATAGAAGAAAAAATAAAGTCAGTTCCAAATGGACCTACCACCTAACTAGACACTTTGCACTGCTGATAGGCAATCACTGCTCAAAACGTAAAAAAAAAAGGTTACTTACAGCAGGAGAGGCAATTCTCTGGCTCTTACCTCCCACTGCATGACATACCCGCCGCGGCAGCTTTTAAACATTGAGAAACAGGGACATCTGGGATTAAGTCCGTAGTCTCGTGTGACTTTAAATGCAGCTTCACATCTGCAGAATGTAACGTGATGTAATCGAAGCTCCATCTAGTGGCTGTTTTATAGAATTACAGCCTCATAGTCAGAATAAAGTATGGGCGGAATTGATTCTCTCTCTACCCCGGAAATAAGAAAGGTAAGAACGTTTTCACAGATGTATACTGCTGACAGGTGAGTATTCTGTATATGTAATATAAGTGTTTTGTTTTATTTTGAGTATAGAACCGCTTTAAGCCCCAGAAGCATGGCAGATAAGTAAGGAATCTGTCATACGATTTCACGGAACAGCAGGTAAGTATACAATTTTAGGATCATGGAGCCCTAAGCCACCATCATACCAGCTCAGAGGTAAGTTAAAGCTAAATTTTACACATATTTTTGTACATATTGAGTATACATCCGCTTTAATGTTTTTAAGGTCTAAGAGCAGTGGTGGCCAACTAAGTTGATATATAGGGCCACAAGTGCGGCCCTTAGCATCACTAAAGGGCCGCACATAACATTTTAAACCTATACTACTTATAAAGGTTACATGCCCCTATTCTCAGGTTTTGTGCCACAATATATAATATACAATCAACCCCGTTCATTTGTGAAATAGAGAGAGCATATGCACTCACCAGTCTGCTGATGCCCCAGCAACACTAGAGGAGAAGAGGCGAGGGATTTGCTCAGGCACAATCTGGGTCGTTGATTGGCTTTTATGTAACCTATCACATAAGTTTATCGCCTCTGCTCCTGGCCTATACAATAACAGTAAGGTTTTTTAGAGAGCACGAAGGGGGGCCACCATAGAACACCCAAAGGGCCGCATGCGGCCCCTGGGCCACAGGCACCTGGGTCTAGAGTATAAAAGGTATAATGGTAAGATAGGTCCGCTAAAATTCTTTCAGTATATCTGGATTCAAACTATAATCCAATAAAAACAACATGCAACCAAACCTTTATTTCAGTTCCCCCTTTCAGACTACGCGACAAGCACAGACTGAATTGAAAACTGACGTCAGTTCGCTCTCCAACATTGTGATACTGCTACACATGACAAGTTCTCTCTTCTTCTATGACAAAATTCTTATTTACTTACATTTTTTGTACTCTAATGATATCCGTTTGGCACAAAAATAAACATTTTATCTAGATGCTGAAACATTGCCTACAAGCCAAGGAGACCTCAAGCTGGATTAACATCATAGCTGAAATAATCAGTTTTATTAAGCTGTAGCAGCATGGTAATATCCCTCCTGCACTGAGCCGAAGTGACAAGTACAGTTCAGCCGAGCTGTAGCAGTAATATTAGTTGTGAACTATGTGCTATTCATACAGCCAGTAATATAGCTTATCCTCATAAATCACTTGGAGCAACCACATTCCAGGCTGTGGGGTTGTGGAGGAACCTGTGCAGGCTGCAGTATAAATAGGAAATATTTAGCTCCATCTAATGGCTAGCACTTACATTCATCTCAGGGGGTTTAAAGAAGAGATTGGGTCAATAGAAATATTGTTTTTATTGAAGTTTAAAATGCTCCTGCACAGAAGTTGAATGCAAAAAAGTTACAAAAAGTTTCTGGGCTCTTTCACAGTAGCCACGATGCGCTATGTAATGGCAATTACATACATTACATGCATTGGCCATTAACACATAACACACAATGAAGGCAAGTGTGAAAGGTACAACAGGTTTTCTATGGAAACGTGTACCTGCTTTAAAGTGGAGCTACTTACCACATTGTAGGTCACTTTTCAGCTGGTTACTGGGGAGACCAAAATAAAAAAAAAGGCAGAAGGGGCAATTCTTCAGAGACCTCCCATTCCACTGTGTGAACGGCGTGCCTTGGAGTGACGTCATACAGCCGCAATGGCAAGACATCACGCCTGCCCAGTTCCGCGGGATTGTGACGTCAGCATTACATCTGCAGGACTTTCTGTCAGGTACAAAACCAACAAAAATCCACCCACCCCCCTTCCAGCAGTGGTTCTCTCTGTCCTTATTTTTCTGTCCACACCCCTCATCACTGCAACCCCTTCCACACTCTTAGGGGGGCGGACCTCTCCCACAAGTTGGGGGGGGGGTTGGCTTAAAGCTCTCAACTTTGTGACTGGTTGGTTTATGCAGTCACAACTCTAGAGACTCTGAAGAACGGGTGGAAGTAGATTAGTTTTGCCAGTACCAAACATGCTGGTGCCAGGAATGTAAATGTAGGGAAGGTAAGTATGGTTTTTCTTGTGTAGCAGTTTTCCCAAATGTAGACTGCTGACACATGAGTAATATGTCTATTAATTGTATGTTTCTATATACTGTATACTGTATTTTTCAGACTATAAGACTAAAGCATTTTTTATGTTATATATTTATTATATATTTTCTTTGATTATATTTTCTTAGTTTCCTGATTATGATGTCATGCCTGCATCTAAACAAAATGTACAAAAAGGTTGATTTCTGAAGAATTAAAACCGTTTTGTTAAGTAAAAAAAATACTGAGACATAATATGTTAAATAAGCCATTGCATGTATAATGTATAGGACACTGAGTGTGTGTACTGTAGTGTACTGTATGTGTCCTTGTATTCCTTTTCACCCCTAAGAGCAGTGCTTTGATTTTGGTAATATGTTATGTCGTATGGAGAGAGAATAGATGTGATCTTATTGAATAAAAGTGTGTGCTCTGCCTGTGAGGGCAAACAAGAGTTTGTGCATGTCGGGATAAAATTAGAGAAGGACGATTTCCAACACAGTCAGAGAAACTAGATTATCTACCCTGTGGTTAATTAGCAGAATGAGCCGTGTTGTAGTACATGAAAAGCAATCAGGAGGCTCCCAATATTACTAATCTAATAAACCCTTATGTGAATTTCCTGCTGAGAAATCTATAATTTACTGTATAGCCTATAAACAACATTCTTTGGTTTACATTTACCCCATTACCGCTCTCATTATATGATTTATGTGGCGGCATCCTAACAAATGTATACATGTAAAAAAAAGGGGAAAGAGTGGACAGACAGATGGATACAACTACCTTTCATCTTTAACCCCAATTTGGAGGCAACAATGCCAGGACGTTTAACCCCCTGGGCGTTACGAGCTTTTTGCGCCATTTTTTATGGCACGAAAAGCCGTTTCCCCGGCAAATACTGTACTCCCACGCAATTGCGGTCTCTCCCCAAGGCCCTCTACACACCGCCAGTGTCAATTCGTGGGGAGAAAAGCGGCGCCCCTCATTGTCATGAAGGTCTATGGCACCGCCCCTTCGGTGTCACCGATGACGCCAAAGACACGGGCTGGAAAGGCTTTGTGTGTCTGCAGCTCTGTAGAAGTGCTGCAGGCACACAGCGGCGGTTGTGCCCGATCCCGGCACAGGTGCAGTTTGATTAGCGATCAAACTGCGCCCGTACTGGCTTTGCGCAGAATGCCAAGGAAGTTAAGGCACCACTTTACAATGATTTTTTGAAAAGATAAAATATGTAAATTTTATTTATATACAGCAATACATAATCAAAGATTAAAATAATTTTACAACAATTTATAAAAACAATTATTTATATATACCGTATATACTCAAGTATAAGCCAACCCGAGTATAAGCCGAGGTACCTAACTTTATCTACAAAAACTTAATGAGAAAAATATAGAGAAAGCACCATTGCCCTAGTAATGAATCAAACAGGTGAATCTTAGTGCCACAACCTCAATAAATTTAAGAGAACACAGGATTATTATCATTTGAATTGAATTGTATTTAAACTAGTAACCGGCCACCAGGTGGCAGTGTGGAGTTTGCTTACATTGATCAGCTGTCTGTCGGGAAACATGGAGCTCAGGCAAGATATGCAGCTGAGGGGAGCAGTTTCTGCTCCTTTTTTTCGGACTGAAAAACTCGGCTAATGCACGAGTATATATATATATATATATATGTATATATATCTTGTATCCTATTACATTGTCACAGGGACACTTCATGACTAGAGATGGTCGAATGTTTTTATCCAACCAGTTCGGAGTTGATTACGAAGCCACCGAACATGGCAACCTCAACCAAATTGCTGGACATGTAGAGAAGGGTCCAGGGTATACTACAAAAAAGAAAGTATTGCTGTTACACAAAAAAGTTTTGAACTTAATTTCTGAAAAACTTCATGTGCTAGAGCAATACTTTTTAATCAACTTTTTTTTATCAATTCTTCCACAACTCTTTTTAATATCTCAAGAAATTTTGGTGAAGATACCAAGTTCAGGGGTTTTGGAATTGACTCTCAAAATCACCTAGTCAAAAAAATCTGACCATCTCTATTCATAATGCATTTCGCCCTCTTGCTTCCTCAGGAGATCCAGTGCTCAGCATTATGCCTCTGGGTGCAACAGAGGCAATGTATAGTTGACTGATGGCCTACCACAACAAGTGGACCCATATGGTTCCATGCATTGCCCCAACCATCCCACTGCCATACAGAGGTAGCATACAAAAGATAACAGGGGACCAAGTCAGCTCATCTACCTGTTTCCCCTATTTTCAATATCATAGCTACACATCTGGAATTCTTTGATTTGAAAGGTAAACTCTAGGTATTAAATCAAAGGGTGCATAAAGCATTTGTGAAGATATTCATATATTTGCGCAATATAGTATCGGAAATAACCTTCTGAAGCTCTATTCTAACAGCATTTAGTTCCTTATTCTATGGTAGGTCTGTAGTCCCTTTTAAGGTACTGTTAAGGTACTAATTAAATAGGACCCTAATTGGTTATTTTATTTATTTATCAGTTTTGGTTTTCTCCGTTTCACAGGCTCCACATCCCTATATATATACATACAATTTGGATGACGTTCACTTCCTGGTAGTGTATAGGTTTTTTGAACTGTCAAATAATGGGTACCCTCAAAACCCTGGGACTTTCAATGGAGCCGGAGAAAAGATTTCTATTAGACTCTCATATGAAAAAAGGTTCAATATTTTATTAAACACATAAAGTGCAAAAATTGGTGAGTAGAGTGAGTCAGTGCAATTGACTCCTCATGTACATGTTAAAACAGAGATTATACATAGACAATATTACATGAAAACAAATATTAAAATATTATTTTAAACTCAACGCGTTTCGCCCATTTATTTGATTTTTGGGCTTCTTCAGGAGTATTTGGCTAAATGTATATTTTCATATTACCTAGCAGACTTTCTATCTGTTCCTTCCTTTACATCTTTCCTTGGAGCTGCTGCCTATCAAGCAGGGCAGGGCTGTGCATGGGTCATTGCGGCTAAGCTGACTATAGCACAATAGGCACGGGGACCTGTTGCTCTGAGCAGCAATGCTAGATGTGCAAATTGAAACACATATCTACTTGCTGTGGACACAATAAAAGATGAAGAATGGGGAATTTGCAGTATCAGAATGTGTTTTTAGTCATTTACAGAGAATATATAAAAGGTTAGCAGTACAAATATTACTAAAATGTTAAATTCTGAGATATTAGAAAAATGTAAACTTCTATGGATAAACTTTAATGATGATAACTTTCACAATGGCCAATGATGGATGAAGCTTGCAGAGTTCAATTCAAGGTTGAGTTCATGAACTTGGCTAAAAAGTTTGTGAACTTACATTTGAAGAGAGCTCACTGAAATGAATGGAAAACATTTATTCTGTTCTATTGTTAAATAACGTTTCTATACTACAGTGAAACAAAAAGTATGGGAAGCTGGAGAATATCTCAATGCCCAAGAAGTCTTTCATGCATTTTCAAGACCATTATTGCACATACAACAACCAATAAAATTAAAGCCCCCTATGGAACGAGTATACACATCTCCCTGATCTCTTACCTATTCCTAAAGTGTTCAAAAAATTAAGCTCCAAACATCCTGGGAGTAATATCTCTGGAATTTGTCTCATTCCTTCAAGCCAAGCCAAATGGCTACTGCCAAGAGGAAGATCTTAGCTGTATTATCACTCACTGTATCCATTTTCTAAATGAACTGCGGCTATTTACATGAGTGGAGAGATGAGGCTGTGTCACATATAGTGAGGGCCGAAAAGTTTGCCCGGCAGACAGTTTGCATGGAACATAGAATGTTCGTAGTTCGCAAGGCCAGCCTGTGTATATATGACTGCATAAATACTTGTATCTTTTGATTTGATTCAGATATGTCAAGCTCATTTATACCCCTGGTGAAGTGGGAAATCCTCTGAAACGGAAAGGGATTTCACTAGTCTTGATCTAAACCTAAAATTGATAGATTGAGGGTGGAGGTTCTCCTAATCTCCACTTACAAACTTTATTCTGGTATTTACTTTTTATGTGAATAACTGTCTCTGACTCTTTATTTCTTAAAATTTAAAAGTAAAGCTCTGCCTTGGTAGGAGTAGTGTTGATAGTGAAATTTTAAATTGCAAATATTGGCAGAATTTGCGAACATCTTGAAGATATAAAGCTATATCTTTGTAATTGCGAATATTCTAGATTTGATACATCAGTTCCCTGAACTATCATGGCGATTTGCGCAATAACGATAATCACTGGAGAAATTCTCTAATTTATGAACTAATTGCAAGTATTAGGACTTTTGGTATGTCACACAGTAATTACAGTAACATAATATATAATATAAGTAAAAACAATAATATAACATCACAAGACAATGGGTTCAATGTACCATGTATTTATTTTATTTTTTTTATTTGCTAGACACATACGTTTGTCTTTATGAGGAAGCAGTAGCGAAACGCTCCAGGACAACCCCAAGTATGATATTAAAAATCTTCTGTTCACCTTAAGGTAGGAATACACGGGTTGATTTTTCCCATATTTCTGCACAGCCGAGCGCCGTGCTCGCTCATGGCCAAATCTGGAAAAAAATCGACTCATGTATGCCGTTTTCCGAGTGAGATCAATAGATCTTGCTCAGCCGAACAGGTTACCAATATGTTGGTAAACCTTGTTCGATAGCCTATACTTTGAATAGGGACCCGCGGTTTCCCATTCATAATATAGACCGGCTGACAGCTGGCTCCCGATACCTGGGAAGCCACGCAGTAGCGTCATGATGTCATCATGCTACTGCTGAGCTCTCACTATCGGCTCAAAAATCGAGCCATGTATCCCAGCCTTTATATTGTTGTTTTTAATTGCCTACACAAAGTAGTGCTGAGTGGGAGGACCACTGGGAAACAAGTCACCTCCTGAATCCCCCATGTTAGGCGAATGTGTTGAGGTTTTTCAACACATATCGTTTTTTATGTTTATTTTTTCTGTCTATACAATACTTATTTATGTCGTTTTTAAACTTGGTTATCATTAAATAAAATATGTATTTTTAAATGTAATATTTTTGTGTTCATGCACCACAATAAAACCCCCAATTTATCCTGCAAACTTGGTACTCTGAATTATGTAGTTTTATAGTTATTATAGTTTAATATATTTTACATTGCAGCTGTCAAGTTTTAATATTTTACCCTTGCCAGAGCATGCATGCGCTAAAGGATAAATAGCAATAGTTTTCTGGCAGAAAGCGGTAATCCTTGTGTATGTAGTGTCTCCAGGGCAGGCAGCCCCCCTGCCGGGATGATGTTCCTGACAGCAGAAGCACAGACGCTGAAAAGTGTCCACATTCATTGCTCTTGTAGAATGAGCGAAATGCAATCAGGCTTAAGTCTCTTTATCAAACAATGGCAGATTTCAAATGGTCAAATAAAGTGTTTGCAGGTTTTACCTCAGTATCCGGAACAGTAAATTTCATTTTGTCAGACACATATTGTAAAATGCTCATGTCGATTCTATAAATTATAGTAATTATTCAAATATCAGAGAAGAAAAAATATGTATGGAAGTAAAACATTAATGGACATCTACAGAGCTAATATATGGTTTGCAGATCAAGCGTTTTTCTATAATGTCATGCTTTATATATCAAAATCTATTAAACAATATTGTACACAAGAACTCTTTCCTTCTTTTGACATCTTAAATAATTATACTAAAGGATACATAGATTAGGTCTGCATGTATGCTTTTTCTTCTATTGAAAAGCAGCACATAGCTTTACACTTTCTTCCTTAATGGGCTGTAAAATGTGTGTATTTTTTGAGTAGCGCAACTCACACAAAGCTCTCACAAAGGTCCAGACACGAAGTAGGGGATATTTACAAGTTTATAGGAGGAACGAATATTTACAGGCACTTCACCATCACCAGTTGGCAGGGATGGGGCATAAATCTTGGGAAGCTACAGTTTCAAACTTGCTGCTACTCGTGGTTGGGTACCTTCACCCTAGATAATTTCACCCTGGAATCCTGTGTCTGGGGACATGTCTGGAGGATCTGCAGTGTATCAGGTCAGCATCAGAAAAGCAGAGAAAGTTCAACGGAGCTAACATTTATAGACTCCCAGAGGGGTTGGCTTAAGGCCAGTAGTAGGGCAGATTAAGATTGATACAATTAGTGAAGAGCGTGAAAAAGGAGACAGCCATCTGGACACTACCCAACCTTATGTAGGTAGAAGGCGCACAACCCTAAAGGGACAGGCACCACACAAACATATATACAGTGGATACATATGTGTAGTATACAGGGCAGGTATATAAATACAGTTAAACATATACACAATGAGTCAATAGGCCCTGTCACTACCCTAAGCTAGGGGAAACCCATGAATATACAAGCATTTATAACAATGTACAATTAGTGCCATTTACTGGTCACTACAAGTAAAACAAGCACACTCATTGAACATATGTTTACATACTCTGCTTTTGGTTCATCACAGAAACAACTGGTAAGCTTCAATCATTGTATATTTTCTTTTGACTAACAAGTGCTACAACATCCACTGTCATATCAAGAGGTGGCTATTGGGACCAAGGAGATCTGGAAGTTAAAAAAAAACTTTCTGCAATAATAAAAGGCATTTGACTGTAAAAAGTATCAACAACAGAAGCACTAAATATTGTATAAGGCAAGTTTTTTGGGACAGATTTTATCTTCATGAACAATGCGTAGGGAGATATAACTGTAACAAAAGCCACTCCTATCTTAGCAGAACCATGATCTTCACACAACTGCTCACAGTGAAAACATGGGGGTCAGCATACACATGGCCAAAGCTAACTCATCCAGAACACAACCCAGGCAAGAGCCTACAGCCTACTGGATATCACAGGGTCCTAAGTTCTCTGGACGCATCAGAGCTGCTTGTAACAAGCAGCAGTGCTGATACCCACAAGTGGGGTGGGAAGTTAGGAAGGAAGAGTAATGCTCCCTCTTAACTTTGGAGGGATAGGGGGTTACACTTCCTCTTAAGTGACATAGTGGAGTGTGGTCTGGTATTTGGAATGAGGAAGTGACACTCTGCAACGTCACTTTTAGGGTCGCAGATCGAAAAAGGCTCTAGGTGCTATCTTCACTTATTGCAGGTAAAGAGGGTAGCCAGAGCGTCCTGACACCACACTGACAAAGGGCCAAATGAAAAAACTTAAAGGCCGGTTTTGGCCCCCGGGCCTTAGTTTGCCCACATCCGTCTTAGACCCATTTACTAATATATGTTCATCATTAGTAAAGGCTTTTATTATCAATCAATCCCATTTTAAAAATCAATCATTTTGTCTTCTTCCATCATATTGCACGTCTACAATTTTTATTATGTAATCATTACAAATGTATCCACAGTTGGCTCTTTCGTGCGAATGATGCATTTCCCTTTCTTCAATAATGAGTGCATTGTGTATAAGGGAAAAATGATCTGACAGTATTTTGAAAATAAAGTAATGAATTGAAGCCTTAGGGGATCAAAGGACGAGCGTGCAGTGTGTGAAATGCTATTAGAAGTTATAATTATCAGCTGCACTGTAGTCTGCTTTAATCCGATCTATGTGTTCATTTGCTTCAATGGACACATTATGAGGTACACTTGAGTTCATTGAATTTGTTGTTGTAATAAGTGCCCATACACTTAAAAGCAACCACTTTATACTTAAAACTGGCCATAGACATCAGAGAGCAGAGATGACTGGCAGAGCACAGGGTCAGTATAAAGCTATTAAACTACTTAAAATCTCCCAGGTTTACTGTTATGTTAAAACATAAT
Source organism: Ptychadena robeensis (assembly GCA_036250615.1). Lineage (NCBI taxonomy): Eukaryota > Metazoa > Chordata > Amphibia > Anura > Ptychadenidae > Ptychadena > Ptychadena robeensis. The sequence goes on along the minus strand of CM070035.1, from coordinate 48,515,147 downwards.
TTCTGTATATTTATGTTTAACACAGGATGGAAAGTCCATATTTCCTTTTTGCAAATATATGTGGAGTTATGTACTTAACAAAAAAGGTGACATAACTGAAAATATTATTTATTTTCTAGTTTCTTCAAAATAGCCACCATTTTCTCAGAATACTGCTTGGCTCACTCTTGGCATTCTCTTGATGAACTTCAACAGGTAGTCACCTGAAATGGTTTTCTAACAGTCTTGAAGGAGTTCCCAGAGGTGTGTAGCACTTGCTGGCCCCTTTGCCTTCACTCTGCAGTCCAGCTCAGTCCAAACCATCTCGATTGGGTTCAGGTCCGGTGACTGTGGCGGCCAGGTCATCTGCCGCAGCACTCCATCACTCTCCTTCTTGGTCAAATCACCCCTACACAGTCTGGTGTTGTGTTTGGGGTCATTGTCCTGTTAAAAAATAAATGATCGTCCATGCTTCACAGTGGGAACCAGGCATGTTGGATCCATCCGTTCACCTTTTCTGTGTCTCACAAAGACATGGCGGTTGGAACAAAAAATCTCAAATTTAGACTCATCAGACCAAAGCACAGATTTCCACTGGTCTAATGTCCATTCCTTGTGTTTCTTGGCCCAAACAAATCTCTTCTGCTTATTGCCTCTCCTTAGCAGTGGTTTCCTGGCAGCTATTTGACCATGAAGGCCTGATTCGCACAGTCTCCTCTTAACAGTTGTTATAGAGATGTGTCTGCTGCTAGAACTCTGGGTGGCATTTATCTGGTCTCTGATTTGAGCTGCTTGGATGAAGTTGGATGAACTTGTCTTCAGAAGCAGAGGTTACTCTTGGTCTTCCTTTCCTGGGTTGGTCCTCATGTGTGCCAGTTTCGTTGTAGCGCTTGATGGTTTTTCCAACTCCACTCGGGGACACATTTAAAGTGTTTGCAATTTTCCAGACTGACTGTCCTTCATTTCTTAAAGTAATGATAGCCACTCGTTTTTCTTTAGTTAGCTGCTTGGTTCTTGTCATAATATGAATTTTAACAGTTGTCCAATAGGGCTGTCGGCTGTGGAGTAACTTAACTTCTGCATAACACAACTGCTGCCCCCCACCCCATTAATAAAGCATGAAAATCCACAAAATAACCCTGATAAGGCACTCCTGTGAAGTGAAAAACATTTCAGGTGACTACCTGTTGAAGTTCTTTAAGAGAATGTCAAGAGTGAGCCAAGCAGTAATCTGAGCAAATGGTGGCTATTTTGAAGAAACTAGAATATAAAACATGTTTTCAGTTATTTCACCTTTTTTTAAGTACATAACTCCACATGTGTTCATTCATAGTTTTGATGTCTTCAGTGAGAACCTACCAATGTAAATGGTCCTGTACTGTATATATGTATATGTTATGGCAATGCATGGCCATACATGAGAATTTCATATTTCTGAATTTCCGAAATTTAAGTAGAATTATTCACAAACTATTCAAAGATTGTCTATGCCCCTCATCACTATAATGCAGAGATTGTGCTTTACTGGTCCTCTAAACTCAATACAAGCTGGTTATTTGACTCCAACAATGGTTCCCTGAAAATCATTACATTACCTTTATATAATATGTTTTCCTTTAGCTATGAATGCTTGTCCTACTGTCCAAAGTACAGGCAACCAGTAGGTGTTCAAGCCTCAGTTATGAAAATTATATTATTGTACATAGTGTACAATATGTCCATACCAATATTTCCTTGGTGGGTGTCTGTTAGTGTTGAGATTGAATATTTGATTTGCCAATATATTCGGCGAATATTGGCTATTCGAGATTTAGCAAATATTCACAATTTCGAATGTTCGCGATATTCGCCATTGGGATGCTTAAGGGCATGGATTGCAAATATATATTTGCAATGCGAAAATAAATAGCAAGGCGATTATAATTGTGCATATATTTTCGCAATGCGCTCACCATAGCGAATATTCACGAATATCTAATCCAATATTAGTAGAATTATCTGTGAAATATCGCGAATTCGAATATTGCCTATGCCGCTCATAACTAGTGTCTGTACATCTATACAGATCTGTAATTACACAATTCCAATTACCGCATATACTCAAATATAAGCCAATTTTTCAGCACCTGAAATGTGGTCAAAAAATTTAATTCGGCTTATATTAGAGTCAAAAATCGCTGCATTTTGTAGGTGGACTTTATGAGTGAATTGCAAAGCGCCTGAACATGCTATCATCACCAATTTGCTGTTCCCACATCCCTTCTCTACATCTCCAGCACTTCTAGGGATGATAGCATGTTCAGGGGCTTTGTAATTAAAAGTTTACTGAATTAAATAATAACATATCATAACTAGAGATGGTCGAATTTTTCGACTTGCTTACTTTGTGAGCTTTTGCTCTATCACATGTAGTTTTTGCATAAATTAAGTTAAAAAATAAAGTCGAAATTACGATTGACTTTGAACCTCATTTGTGCAAAAACCGTTTGTGTTAGAGACATACTTTCTTTTTTGGAGTATACCCCCAACCCTTCTGTACATCTCCAGAAAGTTTGGTGTTGATACCATGTTCAGGGGCTTTGCAATTAACTTGAAATCGGCGAAATGCTTGAATTTTTTAAAAGAAATTCGACCATCTCTAATCATAACTAAAGCACATTTGCTGTGTGTTTCTGAGCCTTAGCTGCTGCATTTCCCCACCTAGGCTTATACTTGAGTCATTCAGTTTTTCCAGATTTTATTTCTAAAATTGGGTACCTCGGCTTATGTTCGGGTCGGCTTATATTCGAGTATATACGGTATTAGCATTTGAGAATTTTAGTATTTTATATAGTGATTTTGTTGTTGCTGTATCATTGATAAATAAACATGTGTTGATGCATCTTACACATCATCGTGGCTTTTTTGAATAAGGTAAATTTAAATATTTTGTTTGAAGAAGGTTAATACTTTAGAGACTTCTTCAGGCATTCCATGCTCAAAGGTTCATCACAATCTCTGACTTAAACTTTATATTAGCATTTCATACTGCTTAACACTTTATCATTCACTAATGTAACTCGGCAGTAGATAGCCAATATCATAACTTAAACCAACACTATTTTATGAATAGAGAGTGTTTGCAATTGTGTGTGTTTATCCCAAGTCTGTCCCCTATCTCTGGCACCAGAGAAAGTTCCTAATGTGTACATATTCCTTTGACAAATAAAGCGCGACCCCAGTTTACAGCATACTAGTGTGTGGTCATTCCTTTATTCACTACAAGTCAACTGTGTCTTGATTATACTGATCACAACGGATCTGTGCAGAATGGGGAACCACTGATCGGCTGCCCAGTACCTAAACCACACTTCAGTACCCAAGCCACGTGCAACACCCAACATGGCTGCCCATAGGGGATAGAAAAAAGGAACAGCGTACAAGAGAAGGCAGAGGTCCTATTGCACCTGGTGTCCCGAGTCACATATTCCTTCAGGGTCCCGCACCTGGCAGGCTTCACTAAGATCATCCCTTAACCTTCCTAGCACTTCTGACGGCTCCATCTCGTCCCTGCACTTTCATGTCAGTGTTGCAGCTGACGAGATGGAGCCGTCCAGCTAATCTCACATCCCCCGGCAGCAGCACATACTCACTATTCTGTGCTGTCTCTAAGCTGGTCTAAGCTGGCTTCGCCGATGTCACCCCTCTCCCAGCCCAATTTGCATATGAATGTCCCATGCCCCCAGGGGGGGG
>CM070035.1:48472751-48497190 GCA_036250615.1 Ptychadena robeensis | reverse complement strand
ATTGAAATGATACTGTTCTGAGACTTTTCATTTCTTTGTCATTGGACAAACTTACAACATTATTTCCTCCACTGTATATGCATTCCAGACTTCAGGCTGTAATTGACTGCAAAGGATTTCAAACCAAGTATTACAAAGAGAAGTACCAGTGAAGGTTATGGTGGGAAGGGATGAAAGGAATCAAAAAGCCCTCAACTCGAGCAGTGCATAGCACAATCAAGCCTTCTTAAAACAGAAGGTATTTATGTGCTGGATTGGGCCGTGTAAATACCTTCTCTTTTAAGAAGGCTTGTTTGTGCTAAACCAAGTATTAAAAAGGGAAAATTTGATCTATGATCATTATTCTGTCTTTTGGTCTCTTAACAAGTGGGAGGCACATATGTAAGCTGTTGTAATTCCTACACCGTTCACCTGATTTGGATGTGAATACCCTCACATTAAAGCTGACAGTCTGCAGTTAAAGCACATTGTGTTTGTTTCATTCCATGCATTGTGGTGGTGTATAGAGCCAAACATGTTAGAATTGTGTCGATGTCCCATTATTTATGGACCTGGCTGTAAATAAAAGAAAGTACATTTCCTGTTGAAATTTATGGCTTATAGGTCTATTCAATGTATCTGTTTGAGCATATATTGGTCAATATCCTGAAATATTTATATTCGTGCTGAGAAACAAAGAAGTATAGATAAGGAAGGAGAAGTGTTGAAATGATAGTTCTGGAGTTCCATCTAGTGGAATATATTTATAAAGCAGTCACAATGACATTCACCAATGGGATTTTTATTACAGTGATCTATTCAACTGGAGGGGATGTTTGGAATATCCATTGTATTGCTTTATAAACATAAAAATCGTAGCAAATACTTCGTTATATTAGATAATTCATTTTAATATAACAGGCAGAGAGTAATGACACACGCTCAACTCTCTTTCAAAAATGACAAAATGTACTATGCATATAATGCAGAGCCACTGCCTGGACTAACTATGTGTTATGTTATTGGGCTTGTCCGCACATTGGTGGCTGGCAACGGGGCTGCTGACACACATTCATTTTAATGCAGCCGCCCCTGGATCGCGTCCATAGAGAATTCAAAATTTTGACCGTGCCCATTCATGTCTATGGGCGTGATTGGCTACAGCCGCTAGCCACCTGCCTGAGTGGGGACAAACCCATATACAAGAATGGAGGTGGCCGTATACATGATAGAATACATAATTATTGGAAGGTATATATCACTGCTATGTAGTGCTGGGTCCTCCCTGATAGAATACATAGTGATTGGAAGGCTTAGAAAGCTCTTCATATTACATGGTTTTGGTAGAACAAAATTTGATTGTACAGAAATTGTATGGAAAGATTGTAAGGTGTATGGGGGGCCTTTAATTGCCAAGGAACTTGAAAAAAACATGATTGGATGATTGAATTGCCCTTAGCTTCTTATACATTTTAGTAGATTTGTCCCAATGAATCACTTGCAATAAGTATTTTAATACCGTATATTCCCTCTGTCAACCAATGGGATTCTCCCTTTTATTTGCTTATCTGTCCCAACAACAGTAAAGTGAAAAGCTGATTGCTAAAGGGAAAATACAGTTCTTTTATACACGAGCTTAACTGTCCTTCCAGCTTTTGCTGAGACATCTTTGTACAGGAAAATGTGTTCCTAACTGTGAAAACAGAACAAAGAACACTGAAGCGGATCACTTAGCCACTGTTATAGAATAAACGCTTACAAATTCCCTATTTTTCACATGCAGAAGGTAATCCTGTTCATAGAAGATGAAAAAAAGTGAACATGGCATTGATAGATTAGATGGACCTGCGTTCTAACCTACGCTGTGACCCATTAAATCCTCCATACCTCACCCCTTTCATACCCCTAAAATAATACACTGCACAGTCAAAGAAGAAGGGGGAGGAAATCGATAAATACTAACACCCTCCAGTTGTCCCCCCGGGGTTAGCCAGGAGCAAGGGCACTTTTAGGCCACACTTAAGGGCTTGCTTCCATTGCAGCCGCGTGGCTGAACGCATGCCTCAAGTTGTCACGCGCTTTCGCGATGCGATTTTTTTTTGTATTGCAGATGCGGATGCGGTTGGGGCGCGGATGCGTTTCTAAATGCTGCAGCTAGCGTTTAGAAACGCGCCCTAAACCGCATCCACACCCGAACTCGCACAACCGCACCAGTGGAAACTATATTGAAGTTTCCAATGGATGCGGTTGGCGGCGGCGGCGGACGCCCTGAATCGCAACAAGGGAAACAAGCCCTAAGAATTAACAAAAATAATGGTAATTAAAATTGTACATCATATTTAATACGCTTCGATGCAGAAAGAAATGATACAAAACATCACAATGATTGCTGGTGTTTTGGCGTACAATGATGTAAGTGTGCCTATGCACAAGCAATGGATACAACGCATAAGTTAAAACTGCAATAACAAAATACAGTTAGGTACGCCTAAAACGAACTCTGTGCATGAAGTCCACCCCAACGTGCGTTTCAATTGCTTTCTTCAGAGGGCATATCTTCATCCAATCCAAAGTCTGTACAAACATCAAACAACACATAGTGCAGCAATGAATAGAAGAATGTCAGTCATTGTCCAGGTATTTTCTCAAACAGTATTGCCTTCAAAAGTTAGGGAGTAACTCACATGTTTATGCTACGGATACAAATGTTTCCAAATCGGTTTAAAAACAAAACCAGCAGTCAAGAGCCCCAAATGGGGCAAATGGGGAACGAGTGGCCAGACAGCCCGGCATCCAGGGCACCACCTGCACACAAGAACATCGTGCAAGATTAAACTCTCCACAACCTTATTCTGCAAAGCATTAGGAAGTGAATGCAGCGAGATGTGTTGTTTTCTTTCTCTTCGTTAGGGTGGCCCCAGGCGGTTCGTTTTGTGGGCGATTTCGCAGCAGAGCGACCACTGTATGCGTTCGTGGCAAACAATCTGCAGCAAAATCGACCGCAATATCGACAGCAAATTGACTGCGTCCACCTTAAATTGGGCCATAAACCGGCCCAGAAATAGATCTAACAAATTAGGGACATGGCCGTTATTTTTAGTTTGATCTTCTTACTTATCCAATCGAAAATAAATACCAGCACACAGAGGGTGCGCCGCCGATTCTTGGAACGATCTGCAGCAAAATCGGCCGTCCATCACAACATCTATGCCCAGCTTTAGGCTTTATCGTAGGTGTATTATACTATCTGGTCCACTCTCTGACACAAATCCTGAGGAAATTTTGTCTCCGTTATAAATATTATTTATGGATGGTGAATATAGACACCACTGGACACCGGCCTTGCCATCCTCTTGAGACAGTAATGTTATACAGTATGTGCAATTAGGGACCTTTCACACTATATGTGTTTTCTAAAAGGCATGCACTTTCTATTCTCTTTCTCTTCCTTCGATTATGCTTTTGATTGATCTAACCAACATCGATCAAATATCATGTATGGGGACCTTTAAGGCCTTGGTTCGATCGATCAAACCAATGATCAAAATTTACGATCGAATCTGACATTGATCGTAGGGAAATCTAAGTTTGTGTATGGGGGCCTTTAAAGAGAGGCTCAGGCAGCTGGTAGGGGGATATTTACAGTAAAGCCTGGGAATGGGGCACACACTTTAGGAACTACTGTTACAAGTAAAGATGGCTACCAGCTGCAGGGTGGTAATGGTTTCACGTCCCAGTGAGAGGGGTACAGGTACAGGTACAGTCCGGCGATTAGGGCAATAGGGAATAGAGGGCAGGTGAGGTGGAGAAGGGAGGAATCCTGCGTCTGCCTAACTTTAGCACCTACCAGTAGCCGCAACCATCTGCTCGGGCACGTTCGAGGGAAGGCAGTCCGGGTCCATGGGACAAACCCTTTCGGTCACCACGGAGGGGGTCCTTGGTCCAGGGCACTGCTATGGGATTGGCTGCGGGAGAACCCAAGAAAATGTAGGAGATTGCTCCAAATCAGGTTGCAACACACTGGCTGTGGATGGTTCAGGAGCTAACCCAACTCTGGCTAAGGAGGGCCTAGGGAGGTATATTTATACCCTCTGCTTGGAGGAGGGCAGTAAGTTATCTCCAGGTGGAAACCAAAAGCTACATTGTAAGGCCAGAAAAAGAGCGGGAAGCTAGAAGCCATTAGTCATCCCTGCACCTGCTGCTGAGGAATGCAGAGAAGATTTAAAGTCATATACACATTTTCACAGAAACAATGGTGACACAGGGCAGTATATACAAATCAATAATTACATACAAATGTGGTGTAACCCTGGTCACTACAGTTTCTGAACCTTTCTGTTGCTGTTTTTAGCTCATTTACTATGTTCTTGAACTAAGCTTAATAGTGAACCTATCGCCTCCTCAATATAATTGTTTACCTTAAGGCTATGCTCCCACATAGGCAATCAGCTGTGGGGCCGACACGTTTTACAACAGGAACGATTTTAATCGCGTGCAACACTTATGGGCGGCCAATCGCACAGATGGCTCATGCGATCGGCCACAATCGACCAGGCAATCTTCACCCGAAATTTTGTTTCAAAATCGCCCCATTATAAAAGAAAAAAATCACTTCCATAGAGAATGAATGGATGGGATTTTTCGATCACGTCCACATGAAGTTACTGAAGTACCTTCCAAGTTAACCCTTTGCTAAGTGGAATAGTAAACATCAGCGCTGCAACCTCCATATGACACCTAGGAAGGTTGTATGGCTACACCCCCAGTCATTGCTGAAAGGACCCCCTCACCACCATAATACTTCATGGTGTGTTAGTACAGAGGTGTAGTGCTGGAACGGAAGGTAGGTAGAAGATATACTTCAGGTAGGTGTAGGTGTGTAACCCTGACAGGAGTATGTGCTGTGATAACTGAGTCTCCATTGTAGTCCTGATAACAATGCTCATTTCCTGGCTGTCCATTGAGCACCTTTTGGGGGAGCAGCTTTGCAGGCCATTGCCCACACTCACTGCAGAGATATACATAGCTATTCCCAGTGAAAAGACACATGCTATATGCACCGTCACATGACCATGCCTTGCACACTCAAGCACAAGCCACGCCCTCCATTCATCAGCACCGCCTCTGTCGGAGGTGTGCGGAAGTAAATAGCGCTGGTTAGCTGACGTACACAGCTTGTAGTCCCGCCTCTGTTCTTTGGTTTCCGGTTCCTTTCGCTAATGCTGACGAATCAGTAAGGAGGGTTTGGTGACGGCGGCCGAGGAGGGTCAGTCAGTGTGAGACGTGTCGCTTTCCTGTCTACCTCGGTCATGGCTCCCAAGAGCAGCAACAAGCAGCAGTCCGAAGAGGACCTTCTCCTGCAGGACTTCAGCCGCAACCTGTCCGCCAAGTCCTCCGCTCTCTTCTACGGCAACGCCTTCATCGTGTCCGCCATCCCTATCTGTAAGTGTGGCAGCCTGGGCCTCCCTCACAGCCCATTCATCCGACAGACGTGGCAGTGCGATGTACTGCGCCTCTGTATGTGTGTGTGCTTCTCGTGTATCATCTGCTCCACAGACCGAGGCTTCCCTGCTTGTGTGTTGTGTGTGTGGGTGTGTGTGTGTGTGTGTGTGTGTGTGTGTGGGGTGTGTGAGAGATCCCCACCAATGTAGCATGCCCCAAACAACGCCCCCCCCCCCTGTCAGCTCAATCATTCTTCCTGCATTAGAGTATAAAATCTCCCCCCTACATGGTCAAATCATATCTTCATCTCTACCCTGTCCCCTTGGTAGAGTCATCCTCCTTCTTTTAGTTACAAACCCCATTTTCTTGGGCCTTCATATTGCCTTTCGATAAGGTAGCTGCTGCTATTGGTGAACTGCTTCTGTAGACTATGTTTGTAGTATGTTGGCTTAGCTTTCTTTACATGAGGCTGCTTACTGACCACCCAATGTCACCATTCTGCAAACTTTACGAAGGCTTGGTCATCGCGATATGACTTGGATTCTATAGCCATCATGACGTCATTAACCCATGCTCCCAACGGGGGGGGGGGGGCAGAGGTATTCCAGGCGGTAGGGGGTACAGCTAGTATGCTGAGGGAGGGACAAGCAAGAAGCCAACCATGGAGGAACTAACTGCAGGCAGTAAGTAGAGTGCATGTGATATGTCTCTCTGTGAATGATTTATGTCTCCTGCATGATTGTAGTGTGTGTCTCTATGTGAATAATGAATGTTTCAGTATGATTGGTGTAAAATCCATATACAGTTGTATTTCAAATAAAGTCTGAGGACCACTTCACACTAGTGCTAGTACACAATACTGCAGCACAAACACGACTAGTGTGTAATGTCCTCAATCTGAAACTGTGTAGTTTGATTGGGGGGGGGGGGTATAATGTTTCTAATCTAGAAAAGGGAGGGTCCTGCAGGGAAAGTTTGGGAACCACTGCATTCTGATGCTGGATTGGTAATTTGTACACAATGAATTGTGTTCTTATGCTATTTTTCATGACAGGGCTGTACTGGAGAATATGGCACATGGATCTGGTGCAATCTGCTGTTCTGTACAGTGTTATGACCCTTGTCAGCACATACCTTGTGGCCTTTGCTTATAAGAATGTCAAATTTGTTCTTAAACACAAGTAAGTAACTTTCTTTGCTATGACTTTGAGCTTCTGCATATCTGGCATGTTAATATGTTTGTTTACAAGTAAAATATCTTAATTTTTTTTTGAACAAATACTGTATTGCCTGTGTTCAAATTAATAATTTAATAACACATTGACCTAAGAACCAGGCCACAAAGTTGTCTATTGTCCTGAGGCTTCACAAATGGTAACCATTCCTTGATACAGATCGGATTCAACCTCTACCAATTGTATTAACTTTTATCTAAACGCATTGTGCAAATGCGGACATATATTGACTAGAAATAAACTGTACAGTGCCCCCATCCCTGTGTGTGCGGTGTGTGTACTTTGCTTTATTCCAGACCAATCCTGGTACCCCTCTCCCCAGCTCTGCCTTCCTGGCAGCCCCCCTACCAGGAGCACTCACCATGCCTTTGTCTTTCAACTCTGGGAGGAGAGCACTACAGATCCCAGCCTACTGCAGACAGTGCATGCTCTGTGATGTCACTGAAATGCATTGGTCCGCAGCCAGGACATGTAGTTCTCTTCTATCAGAGTTGGAGGACAGAGAGGTGGTGAGTGCCACTGGTAGGGATGTTGCTGGAAAGGCAGATCCAGCAAATCTGCCATGGGTCAGAGGACCAAAGTTGTTCAGCATTGCAAAGCAGGAAATGGTTCACCTCATGTATTGTGCACATGCTTTAAGCATAGTTATGCATACATTTTAATAGAATAAATGTTACAATGGCTGCTTTTTTTTTTATAGGGTAGCACAGAAGCGAGAGGATGCTGTCTCCAGGGAGGTGACCCGTAAGCTTTCTGAGGCTGACAGCAGGAAAATGTCTCGTAAGGAGAAGGATGAGAGGTAAAGCATTTGAGCAAACATTTGCCTAAAACTGTATAATCAGTGGTGGCTGAAGCCCAACTCAATGTACAAAAATACCCCTATATTTGGGCAATGGTTGGTTTTGTCTAGGTATGTGAAAAGGGGTGCTAATCCCTTGTGGTCTCCTGTCTTAACCAGTCTGTGATTACAGTCGCAGCCACACAGGTTGCAGGACCTATTGCCCTTCCCATTATCAAACATAATCAAGTGTTGATCTTGATTTACAGAAATAAGTAGTTTAAGTTGGAATTTACATTTATGCTAGCCATACACATGCCGATAAACGGCCGGATTTTAATCTGACCGACGGGCGTGCGTGCTCTCGCCGTCGGTCAGGTTAAAAATCGGCCGCTAATCGGCATGTGCCCACATGGGGCGACAGATCCCTGTCGCCCCACTTCTCGGCCGGCCAGAGATCCGACATGTTGGAAAATCTTTGGCCGGCGGGAGCCGATGCCATAAGCTACAATGAAGCGGCGGCTTCATTGCAGCTTATGGCCGGCACACAAAGGGTGCCCAGCCGATTGAAGGGCCCCAGAATGCAATGGGAGGCTAACGTGATGACGTCATCACGTTAGCCTCCCGGAAAGATATCGGCGGCAGATGTGGGGGTAAGTCGCCATGTGTATGGCTAGCATTACAGCTGGTGGTATCGCACGATAATAATTTCATTACCAGTTTGAAAGTGTTCCTGGTTTCCCAGATTTTCGATTTTGGATAATGAATTCATGACTTTCTGTAAATCCATAGTCAGTGTTTGAATTTTAAAACATTTTTTGTGTAAGTTTATTATAAACAATTTTTTTAATCTAAATTTAGGATTCTATGGAAAAAAAATGAAGTTGCTGATTATGAGGCGACCACCTTCTCCATTTTCTACAACAACACACTCTTCCTGGTTGTGGTTATTGTTGCCTCATTCTTCCTCTTGAAAAACTTCAACCCTACAGTGTATCCTTTTTTTCAAAATTTGTATTAAAAAACTGGTTGTGTACTAATATATTTCTTCACTTTTAGGTCTAGAGCAAGAAGGATTTACAATGAGTTTATCGTTCAATAACAATATGTATGTGTGTAGAAACATGCAAGTGTGTTTCTGATTTGGGGAGCCATTTAATAGTATGCTTAAGCTTCGTTTGTTAATGCAGCTTGCTGTGTGTTGTAGTCCGCATTGGATGAATTGTCTGCCCAAACCTCAGTAGACTCCAATACACACACTTCCGGGGGTGCACTTTTGGAGCTGCAGTGAGCTCTCTGCAATGAACCCTTAATGTGTCATTATTGAGGGATTTATATTGGTTTACCAGCACATCATGGTATGGTCTCTCATTATAGACTCTGTAACAGAACACAGAAATGCAAGTAACTTGGAAACTCATAAGTCATAATTTACTTTATGCAAATCATAACCATAATATCACTTTTAGAGGTTTTTCTCTGAAACCTGAATTTTCTTAGTTAAGGTGTTCCTTTTTTCCCACTCTGAGCTATAATTTTTTTTTTTTTTATTTAAACTCGAAACTACCACCCCTCAAGGCTTTGAAAGTTTAAAAGCAAACCTAAACAGGACAAAATTAAATAACATTTTTATTTCCTAAACCATCAGAATGTCAGAAAAGCATTCCATAATCCTTAAAAATATACTTGGATATTCCCTCGTGCTCCTGCAGTCGCCATGTTTAATCCTCTGTAAATACATATAGGCAAATAAATTAAATAATTGAACCTGATGAAGGAATCCTGTACACACAGCTTATGTTTATTCATTGTTGACTGGATTAGTTGTAGATTATATTTCAAATCATTAATTATTTAAAATTTTGCATGTAGTAATTTTTAGGGATGACAAATCTTTGTTTCCTTTTTTTCCACCATTTTTATTTTCCTTAACTTCACTCCACAGAAATTACATTTTGTCAATAAGTGCTTCTTCAGGACTTATTGCTCTGCTGTCTACAGGATCAAAGTAAACTGATTGGCAACGGACTGGTGCAAACATTTTATGGATTTTTTTTGTTTTTTTTAAGTGTGCATAATGTACAATAAACATCAATTTGGATTTCTACTCTTGTCTTTGTGTTACATTTTAATCCTTATTTTAAGTTTATGAAGCCAAAGAAAACTGCTAGTACAAGAAAGAAAATTTACAAAACTCACCATAGTTCCTAATTAACTAATAAGTGCTAGGTATACAAAATATTACGCTTTGGGATCTCTAAAGACCACTGTCCTTACTTCCAAAATTTCCCTTGTGCTGCAGTTTCCTCCAGTGCCCTCCCCATCTCGGAAAGTTTCCCATGGGGTAATCAAGCAAAAAACAAAATGAGCAAAAAAAGTTGCTTCTTACGGCAACTAGGGTTTTCCAAGGGAAAGTAACAAAAAGGAAGATCTTTTCTTAATATTAGGGCTGGACAATATCTTGATAATATATATCCCGATATCATCTTATCATATATATATATATATCATCAATATGCTGTGTCACTGGCAGGCAGATCGCTGTGCATAATAATAATGTGGAGATTATCGGGGCAGTTATCGCTATAACAGGTCCCTAAGCAAGAATGCCCCAGGCATGTTACTATGTGTAATTTATTTAAAATAACATGTTAAAGCCCATTTTAGATTTCGTTTTTTGTGTTAACATATCCACTGATCAGATGAACTATAAAGCAGGTAATACACGGCTCGATATAGGAGCCGTTCAAGGTTCCCTGCAGCAGCGCGATGATGTAATCGCTCTGCTGCCCGATATCGGAGGAGCAGCTCAGCCGATGCTCTGCATGGAGACCCTGCGGTCTTCATGCAAAGCATTGGACATCAACCGTGGTTTACGGTTATGTCCAATATCCCTGTTTTCAAAAACAGGGATGACTGCATTAGATATGGGCCAGATATATTGCCGTGAGCACACACTGCACTTGAATCAGCCATCGATCTGGTTCATATCTATACATGTGTTCTCAGCTTAATGCTTTATCCACTTTCCAGGTTCCGCAGCGGCCTGAAAATCACTTGAACACCATGCTTATCCTGTTAAGCAAACGCATCAATATCGACCAGGGAGGGGGAGCTTAATGGCATTTCCAGATGACCATGTGAATTGTCCCTTTAAAACCACTAACATAAGATGTAAATAATATCTCTCAAAATGTCAGCTGTGAAAAGGGTAGATTAAACAAGGCAGATAAAGATTAATACATTGTTGGTGTCTTGGGAGCAGGAAAAATCGGAGCATAAGGTCCACAAGCTTCCCGTAAATAAAGACCCTCATCATACCGGCATTCAGATTAGCGGAATATGTAGGGAGCTTTACTGAATGGGTTTTAATGGCAGAGAAGCTGCATCCTGGCTTGCACCACCAAGTGCAATGGACAGTGTCGGATGATGTGGTGTAAAGCATGCTGTCACTGGTCTCATGAATGGTGTGTTTTTCTGGGGGCTGGACTGAATGGATAATAAGACATTTTGTTACTCATGCTCCCAACTCTGTAATAACAGTTGATAATGTTCCCTGTTCTGTTTCAACATGATCGGTGCACAAAGCGAGGGCCATAAATATATGGATGAGAGTGATGGAACTTGGCCAAGTTGAGATATTTTGGAGCCAGGCTTTTATTCTCGTACAACATCAGTGCCTAACTTCACAACTTCTGAGGTGGAGATGTCCACATTGACAAGAACATTAAAAAGCCGCTTTGGGGGTTGAGAGAAGGATGTTCCATTTACAGCAACCTCACATAAGATAAGAAGGATGTTGATACTGCCTCCACTCCGTACAAATCTCAGGTAGATGTCTTTGTAGAGGGTACATGATGATCTTGTGCTATCCAGAGGTCTCTGTCAACTTTCCAACAATGCTAGTGGCTAAAATCATGCTTTCCAGACTGACATTTTGAGCAGCAGAGGTGGAGCAAGCACACAGTCTTAGTCTGAATACTCCAAGCATTGTGGCCCAGAGGTTGGCATCCTAATAAAGCAATGGGAACAATGGTAGACCTGCAGTGCTTTCTGTCTGTCTGGCTCTACACTAGGTTGTGTAAAACTTTCTGCATTACAACATCTTGTGCAATTTCGTCTAAAGGAATATGATTCTTTTGTGTTGTGATTTTTGTATGTCAAATATGATAAGTACATTGTAGGTGCCTTGCAGTAACACAGTGGTTCCCAAACGTTCCTTGCAGGCCCCCCCTTTTCTATTTAGGAACATTATCGAGCCTCCCTTACCTATTCAAACACAGATTAAGAATGAGAGCCCCCGCCCTCCAGTTTGGGAACCACTGCAGTAACGCATCATAAAAACAGTTTGGGGATTATAAAGTACATTGAGCAGATAAGAATGTAACACTACCATAATAATAATTCTCATTTGCTGTGGCTTATCATTCATGCAGTACAGCTAGTCAGTAATGTTCTTCCTCCTAGCATTTATTCCTATTTTCAATGGTGTACACAGCGGAATAGAAAACTTTTTTACTTGGCGTAAAATAATATTATTGTAATTGGGTCTGAGCTTAATTCAGATAACAGATGGGAGCTTCACTAGACAAAAATATATTGCTTTGAATTAATGCCCGACATGAGGGTGTTTTAGTGATTGACAGCAAATAGCAATATGATCAAACATTTCCTCAAACTTTTTTTATTTGTAAACTAGAATGGTCCAGGCATTTTATTGTATCACCTCCTAAAACCAAAACTTAGCATTCTTCAACCAAATATTCCATCCTCCTTTCCCCTATGCCTTAGTTTACTAGAGTAGTCACTAATGCCACCAACAGAGCTGGAATGAAAGACTAGGCACCATCATGTTATCTGCTTCTAGGACAGAGGGTACTAGTAATTATTACAGTAAACGTTACCATTATGATCTGTGGAGGACATAAAATAAAAACGATATTTGCATAGGACTGTCTCCACTTACCTACAGGAATGGCAGTGATATGTTAACCTCCCCATAGCTTCACCTTTCAGTTAATGTGTCTCCTGCAGCACTGAAAGCACCAGCTATTGTTTTGTTTGTTCTGTTTTTCCTGCCCACTTTTGGTCAGTACAAAGCTTAAGTTGTAGGCCAAGAAGACATTGTTGTGCTAGATGGCTCAATGCCCGTGCGATTGAGGATATCTTCGATATCTAGCCGCAGCACTTCTGCATCATCGATCCTGTCCAATGATTCAGATAGGGACCCTCGGTCTCCATCCAAAGTACTGGAAATCAAACAGGGTTCATGTTGGTTCCCTGTTTGACCAAGCTTTCTTCGATTCTAATCTTAGATTAGATCACAATCGAGTGCCTTGAGTGCGCACAGCGTGTGATTGTGCTTGAATCTATAATAAATCTGAGCTGTGTATGCCTAGCTTAAGGCAATGGAACTCTCTTTTTATGCCCTTAAAGCCTTGGGTGACTATGGAGTTACCAGGAATAGAGATGGAAGGAAAAAAGTTAGGAGAAAGAGTGTTAGAACTTCCAAAATCAATTTGGTGGGAGCTTCAAGGCAGGTAAATGTTCAAGTAAGGTCCATTGGTTGCTTGAACACAAGTGTGTACTCATGTACCAAGCGTGATGAGAGAAGGTTTTACTGTCTTTGCGTCAGGTTTCTTTTATTCCTGTGTGGCCGCTCTCTGTTACCTTTGGCATACCAGGAATTAGTCAAACAGTAGCACCTCGAAGAAAGCTTATTTTTTCCCTGGGAAAACTTTTGCTGACAAGTCTATGGTGTTACCGATTTCTCCTTGGTCCCCTAGCACCCTTGTCTATCCTCCTGACTCTTAGTGCAGGCCTCTGTAACCTGTTCAAGGGTTGGCATTGTTGGGATCCTGAAAATGGAGTTACCAGGTAGAAGTTTGGGTTTTCAGGACTTGGGAAGTATTCATGTTTTCCACATATGTACTGAATATTTTTATATATAAATCTATTTCTTTTACTTATACAGTAATGATCAGAGTCCATCAGACTGCAAAGCTAGCCATACATGTGCCGATTCCATGGACGATCGATCACCCATCCGATGGATTCCGGCAATGCCAGAGGGAATCGGATGTCCGATCGATCGGC
Source organism: Ptychadena robeensis (assembly GCA_036250615.1). Taxonomy (NCBI): domain Eukaryota; kingdom Metazoa; phylum Chordata; class Amphibia; order Anura; family Ptychadenidae; genus Ptychadena; species Ptychadena robeensis. The sequence goes on along the minus strand of CM070035.1, from coordinate 48,483,660 downwards.
CAATTAAGTCTGTGCCTACCACCTTAGGCCAACGATTCCTGGACGATCCTGTGCCCGATCGATCACTTCACAAATGGCAACTCCCCCTGATGTGTGCTGAATCGGATCAAAAAGACCAGCATGTTGGTTCTCTGGCAGATCCGATTCAGGGGGCCATGTTGATCGGGCAGGGTCGATCGGGCAAGGTGGGCTGCACTCAATTCTTAGCCGATCGATCGGCGTGCACGCGCCCGGTGATCGATCGGCCAGGAATCGTGTGCGGAATCGTCCCGTGTATGGCTACCTCAAGAGACATTTGATGATATTCCCTAACCACATATTTCATTTTCCAAAATTGCAGACTAGATTCTCATGATGTAGCCAGGGTCGCACGCTATGTTATGATGCTGCCAGTGCACGCATTATGCAGTATATATTGTACATATACACTGTATGTCTTTTTGGATGTGCTGGTGTTTGTGGATTGTTACTGTGATCTCCATTACATCTAAATTGCATTGCACAATGAATTGTACTTCAACTCACAGCATAGCAGTGTGAATGTTACACAGGTTTCCCCATGGCCCTTAATGCACTTTTTATTTTTTCTTGTTACCTGACATCCATCAAAGAATAATATATTGCATGTCTTTTGAACACCTTCTGATATGAATGTCTGGTTCAATCATCTTCAAAGTAAAGTAAGTTCCCCTGATGCTCTCAACTGCCAATTCCCAGTATTGGTCAGTGAGCCTGACCATTAGAGTAGTGAGCCAGTAGTTAGATATAAGGAGTAAGAAGGCATGGTCAGGCTCCCATCCAATTAACTCAGAAAGTGTGTTTTAATGTGTTTTATGTGCAGGACTTGGTAGTACCTGCTTTTATTACCAGCACTACATTACAAAAGTAGATAATGCTTTAAGTTTCATAATCATACTTTACAAATGGTAACATGCATTTCCCATAGACCAAAAACAAATCAATAAATGCACAAAATGCCTGTGATATTTGCAGTAAGTTTTACTTAGAAATTACACCAACTGCTTTCTCTTATAAAATATACATGATCAAAAATACCATACTGTAGTCTTTACATTAGTCAGTACATCCAAATTCTCTTTTATTTTACAGATTAGGTACATTTAAGAAAAAAACGCATATCAAAAGTGAGATCCCAGTATCCTCATAAAACCAGCAGCCGTATGCAATAATTCTGCCATTTAGTAGAACTAAAAGATTGATGGGAAATGGTGAGCTTCAGCCAATGATATTTTTTTGGATAAAGGTTTCCTATTGTTGGAGTATTCAAGTACATTGCCATTATTCATTGTGCCCCTCTTAGATATGAGAACTGACCTTAGCAGTAAGTATGGTGGACCAAGTACAGCTGTAGTTTAGGTGGGTGCCTGGTTCTGTACACAGCGGACTTGTTCAGTAAAACTCCTGAGTTTTCACCCCAAGTGCAGCTCAGGGTAAGTTTGCTTGCACCACAAACTCACCCAGAGTCACACTCACGGATACTCACCTTTTCTCTGGCGACCCCCACAGTGATGGAGAGTAGACCATCATGTTATGGAGGGGCCCCCTTTGCTTTTCAGCACATGTGAAGGGGGGTAGAGAATCACAGCAGATTACATTGTAGTTACACTGAGCTAAATTTTGCTTCATTTGATCTCAGCTCTGCCATGATCTACATACTTTCCATGCATAGAACATACATCTAATACATCCACTTTTTTTGCTCCAAGCTCTTCCAAGATTTAAAAAAATTTGAATTACAAATTAAGTTGGGAGCACTGTATACCAAGCTCAGGCAACAAGGATACCAGTCACCATTGGCTGAAAACTGCTAGATATGTGCAAATTACAAGAGAGGATGTGTGAAATTGTCTTTGTAAGGGGAGCTCAGCTGTATGATTTGTTGCATTTTTATTTCCTGAGTTCAGGAACACTTAAGGCCTCCATACACGTCTCGATTTTTCGTTCAATCGGCTTAATTCAATCATTTTTTTGTTGTTGATTGGTTGAAAATCTATGGCAGCCCACATGGTTAAGCTAGGCACATACAGGTAGATTCCTGTGCATTCGACCCTTGATCAATTGCAGCATGGAGACGTCACCCTCCTATGATTGAACGGGGATCAATTGAACGGAAATCAATGTGCACCACATGGGCACATCGATTCCCGTTCAATGGGGACCCTGGGGACCTGTTCTCCCTAGCTCGCAGCACTTGTGAATTTACAACACGGGCTGCAAACTGGGGAGAAAGGCAGCTAGCCTCACAGCTTCAGAGAGAGAAGTGCTGGCTCCGCCCCCTTCACACTGACAGTAGGTCCAGGCTGCAGCAGCACCTCCAATACTTTGAATGTAGACTCATGTCTCTATTCAAAGTAATGGAGATTGAACAGGGTTTTCCAACATGTTGGACCCCTGTGTGCCTTCCTTTGAGCGGGCTCTATTGATCCAGTGCACATTGCTGGATTGTACACAAATCTTTTTACAGATCTAATCGTGTGTGCCTTGCTTTAGATTGACCTTAAACTATTAAAATTGGTAACATTTTCGATCGAAAAATGATTGGACATGCTGGAAAATATTAATCTGTATTGAAAATTAAACCTTAATTTCAATAGATCCAAAAAAATGTGATCAAATATCTGTTACTACAGTTGCTATACATTACAATCATCATCGATTTCCCTGACCCCTAAAAATGTATCTTTTTAAGTGGATTGAATAGAAGATCTAGACATGTGTGGGGGCCTTAAGTCTAAACTACTGCTGAAGTCTGAGTAGGAATCATTAACTCTCAGGGGTCGTATGCACTGTCAAACTGCACCACAAAGCACACGGGCCATATACTGACCCAGCAGAGTGCTTATAGTAAGGTACACCAGCAAGCTCCTTATGTGTTCCAGGGTAACATTACAATGATAAATGTAAATTACATCAACAAGGAAATAATTGCAACCGAAATAAAGATGTAAATGCAGAAAACCTCAAGCTGTTCCAATGCAGTTATAGTGCATTATATCTATAAGCAATAAGGTCAATAAAGGCAAACTGTTATTCATGCATTTAAGTGACAGTCCACCCAAACGTCATAGCTATAGTCAGAGTCTGATGTGCTGAATAAGCTCCAAGCTTCTTTGTCTTTGGATTTTAGAATAGTAAATCTTTGTGACAACATTCCCAACTCTGTTGCTATTACAATGAGAGTGATGAGTTTTCCCTCTATCCCCAATAATGCAACTGGGATGCAGATCTAAAAGCTCAGCACATATTTGACATCAATACTGCTCCCAGGACAATCTGCTAAAATGGTTTTGGGTGGACTGACCTTTAATTCGATTCTGCTATATAAAGTTTTTCCTATGTATAGGATTAATTGGCCATTCCACTTAAAATTTGTTTCCTCCTGCCAAGCAGTGTTCAATTGAATGTTGCATTTCTCATCATGTCATATATATTATGAATGTTAACTGGCGAGTATTTAAGAATCTTAGATAAGAAATGAGCAGAAAGTTTAACAACTGCAAGCTTCAGGTGGAATGACCCTTTAACATTTTTTAGAAGCAGCACATGCATGTCTTTACAGTATACAGTGATGTTAGCATTACAAGGTGTTGGCTGCCATGTTAAGTGTCGCACTTGGTTATCCAGGTTGTAGCCATACATTGTTTGCCTTTAATTTATGCTTACTATATAGGTTATCTTTAATATGACATCAATAATGAATGCAGAAAGATCATCTTTCTCCTGATATTCACAGCACTATAATAATAGATATATTATAAATGAAATGAAAGTGTTCATGTAGCAAGCTATGTATTAGCTGGGCAAACCATGCAAAGTATGACTGGGTCCTACTGCCTCTCCTAAAGCCCACTGACCTGCTATCTATTATGCGGTTTGTCAGGTAGGTTCAGACTAAATAATGTCTTTATAACAAATCTTTGGCTATTTCTTAAAAAATTTGGTTCAATAATGTTTAAAAATACAGAATGGGTAATTACATGATAATAATGGATTATAAATTCCTCATTTTCTTTGTTTCACAAAATAGTGTTATTTTGCAGGGAAAAAAAACACATTAGTTTCATGTCTCTGTCTCTCTGGAAAGGGCACTTTCACAGGCCTTGTGTAGACAAACTATCACAAGCTAGTCCCTGCCACACAAAAACACTCTCATAATCAGGGCTGGGCCGACACAGAGGCTGAAGAGGCTCCAGCCTCTGGGTGCTGGTCAGGTCTGGGAGCTGCTCCTGCACTTTCTTCTCAGTATTGCAGTAGGCGAGATGGAGCCGTCCAGCTAAGCTCAGATCAGCTCTAAGCTGGCCGATGTCACTCCTCTCCAAGCCCAATTTGCATATGACTGGGGGGCGGTCGCAGGGCATTCATATGCAAATTGTGCTGGAAGAGGGGCACACTTGGGCAGCTCAGCCTCTGTTGTTGGTGGACCTTGTATCGGCCCTGCTCATAATATAATGAAGCCAATACACCCACTGGGCTCTGGGCTTCTCTGTGACTTGGGAACATCCTCACAGGGCACTGGTATTCTCTATCACAGGGAAACACTCTCACAGGGCACTGGCAGTTTTTGTCACATGGGAACTCTCTCACAGGGCACTGGCCTACTCTGTGACTTGGGAACACCCTCACAGGGCACTGGGATTCTCTGTTACATTGGAACTCTCTCACAGGGCACTGGCAGTTTTTGTCACATGGGAACACTCTCACAGGGCAATTGCCTTCTCTTTGACAGGGCAACCCTCTCATAGGGCACTGTCATTCTCTGTCATATGGGAACACTCTCACAGGGCACTGGCCTTCTTTCACATCAAACCATCTCACAGGGCAATGACCTTCTCTGTCACATGGGAACACTCTCACAGGGAATTCAAGTTTACTTGAAATGTAATAAGAAAACACTACAAAGGGCAGAGTAGTGCAAAGTAAAGAATGTATTTGTAATAATGTGTGTGTTTTTTTCACTAAAGGTTTAGGCTCCACTGTCCGGTAAAACCCCTGCATTGATGCAGGAGTTTTAACAGAGTTCACGAGCCGCCCATTGTCGGCAATAGGGCTTTGATAGGGCTGTCTTCACAGCCCATCAGAGCCCAGGATCCACTGGTCCGAACCTCTATTGCCTTTAAATCGATGCAGCAAGCTACACCTGTTGGAATGCAATGGAGGCTTCAGGGACAGTGGAGCCTAAGCCTAACACACTGGAAAGGTGACACAATTCCTGCATATAACAATTCAGTCAGAAATATCATCACTGTACAGCTGTGTGACTAATTTAGGTAGATTTATTGTACAATAATAATATTAAGTATACTAATGTCACTAAGGGTCGCCATACATAGGGTGACAGCAAAGTAATGTCGATTGAACAGCCATTTACCAACATTTTGGTTCCCTGTTCGATCAACCTTTCCTCGAGTGGGCATGCGTTCGATTGCCACGAATGCGCATGGTGATTGATAGTTAGGGAATCAAATTTAAAATCCACCTGTGTTGCATTGGTTTTAAAGAGTGTGTTGGGGGATCTCCAGTAAATATAGCTACAGAGGTCTGGTAACCATTGTTTCTATTATACTGACATATGTGTGACACCAAGTCACAACTCTGCTTTTGTATTGGCTCCTTCATTGTACTGGAAAACAAATCTTCTGAAGTATGCCTTAAATTCACTGCAATTCGATACTATTGTTTAGTTAATTGCATTCTTCTGTGATTACACTATAAATTATAAATTTTACACTATATATTACACTATACATTTTGTTATAGTATTCTATACATTGTAAATCGGTTCCTTTAAAAAAAGTTACTGCACCTTTCAAAGTTTATGTAAATGCTACATGATTTGTTTACATAATGTACCTTTGCCTGTGTTGCTAAGTTTCTGGGGATCCTGCCGATTACAGCACTTCATGTTCACAGTTGGCAACTTTAAACCAATAACTCTATTTATCAGCAAGGTTGTCAATCTCTACAAGTTGATTCGCTTGGCTCTTGGGTTTCCTTTCTGATAAAACTGATGGGCAGCTGAAAATGCTGCTATTAAGGAACATGCCACAATGTAGATTTGATGAGGTGCAGGTACTGGCGAAATTTCCATGTAATTAATTATAAAAATAATTTGTTTATAGTGAGAACTGGTGGCAAATTTACTGGGAAAAAAAGATTTTTTGTATATTTACAGTTTCATGAAGAACGGAACCTTTGGCACCAATACCATGAAAATGTTTGACCTGCTTACCAACACACACACATATATATATAAATGATTTTCTTTGGCATTGAAAGGACAACCATATCTAATGTTATCTTTTAAAGCAGCTTCCTGGTCTTATTACCCCCATAAATCAGTGGGTTCATGTTTAGAAATGTCCTTTTGGATCCTCAGTCCAGCAGTGGTTCCCAAACTTTCCTTGCAGGGCCCCCTTTTCTACTTAGGAACATTATCGAGCCCCCCCTCCCTATTCAAACACAGGTTAAGAATGAGAGCCCGCGCCCCCCTGGAATACCTTCGCGCCCCCCAGTTTGGGAACCACTGGTCTATAGAGAGCTGTACTCTGCAGGATCATTATAGGCTACATAGGTACTTCTTCCCCAAATAAATGAATGGAGCTGAGGTCCAGGCTTCACTAGACCTTGCCAGGAGATTTTTAGGTAATGAAATATCAGACATTAAGATGGCTGCATTGTAGAGGGATTTGTGTATATCAGTTGCTGCATTTATTAAATGGTAACTGGGGTACAATGTTATTTATGTTAAAAAGTTACAGTTGTCCTTTAATGCATAAATAGACATTTTTAAATATATACCAGTGTCAATAAACAGGTCATATTTATTCTTCTGCATTGGTGCCATTCATGGTAAAAGTGATAGCTGACATTAAAATAAAAACATAAAAATAACTGTTTCTGAAGCTGATGCATAGTATTTGAACCATTTCCTGATATAATACATAATGTATTTCCCCCACTCCTCCTGCCTCCTAGGACAACAATCTAGTAATAAAACATATTACAACTGTCTTCTAAAAAATTGTTCCAAGGGAAAAATCCTAGAACCGCTTTTGCCATGTTAAAATGGCATTTTTAATATCCCAGCAATAAGCAGTATGCATGAAGGTAATGTTAGGAAACATGTACAAAGAATAGACAAGTTTTTCTTATGTGCTTCTAAGTTTAGGAGTCAAGTGGTAGCAATCTCCGGTCATAACAAGTACTGGAGTGAGGGAATCCATTAAACATAGGCTTCCAGTACTATATACAGGGCACTATTATAACCATGCAGTCCGCTCTTCATGCATTGGGTTATGATCTGTAGTCCTTTTTGCTGTATGGCTTGTTTCCCAAAATGTTGTCAACTTCATTTACAATGTGTGATGTCATCTTTGGAAGAACCTGAAAGGGCAATAAAACATAACAAAACAATACAATTATCGTTATTTAATTTGACAAGCACAAATGTCCAGTGTGGACCATACTCCTAACCTCTATAGGTGGTGTTACTATCATGGCCTCCTGAGAAGTATGCATGCTATCAATAAGAAGTTTGTATCTATCAGCAAATGACCGATCTTCATTTCACCAAATCTTACTGAGGTTCTGACCCACAGCTTGTTTCACAGACGGTCTATCTTATCCCTTTGAACCTCAAATTGGCGATTGTCAGCTGTTCTCCTCAAAGGTGCATCTGAGGGCCACAACCTGGGAACCCTCTGCAGCAAAGTCCATTACTACTTGTGAGGTGTTTTCATGAACAACAGAGGGTTCTTAGACTCTGGGCCCCACATTGCACTTTCGCCAAATGTGAAGTTAGCCCAGTGGGTCCACTTTCTTGAATCATTGGTGACACCAGTCATTCCTGTGTTTGTGTCACGGGCCGTGACCAATACCTAACAGATCATTATAGGTCAACCTTTGAAGAAGTTTGGTTAAGAATCAGAATTAGGTATAAAGAGGGGAAAAGCATTGGGGCCTCCATTGGACATAGTTATTGCTAGATTATATGTCTGACTCCAAAGATTCTCACAGATCATAAAATAAACCTAATGTTACATTGTTTGATGTGTCAAAGACCACTTCCCTGCCTCCTTTACCTCCTGCCGGTCAGAGCATTGACAGCAGAGTGGAGAAAAAGCTGAAAAGTTTTTCGGCCATCAGACTCTTATGTATAGGGTGTGTCCTATACAAAGGAGTTTCTTATGGGCATAAAATATGGTAAATAAAAATACCTAATGCTCCAAATGAAAGTAGACATTATTCAATAGAAATACTTGCGCATGTGGCGCACTTTTAGAAAAAAAGCTATTAGATTGCTGCCGCAATTATCTGCTCTCTGGAAGGTCCTGAATATGACTTCGCTATTACCGGTGATGTCGAAGGTGTTTTTGGAAAAAGCAACACCGCCTCCATTACATAGAGGTCAATGGTGCCGCCTACCTTAGACATCATATCTGACGTCATGGGGAAGGGCATGGAAGCAGAATCGGTGGGGAAACTCAGCGGACAAGTGAGTTTTATTGTAGTTATTTTGGGATAAGTTTTATCAACTAAGAAACTCACCCCGAGATAACTCGGGCAGAACACCCAGGAGGTTAATGAGATGCCAAATTTCAACATTACCATGCAAATTGAACGCAGGCGGAAAATAAGCAGGTGCAGGGTTTGATTGGTTACACTTCAGTCTGTATGTTAGCGTTGAAATTCTGCATCTTATTAAGACTCTCTAGTATTTCTTTATTCATTGTAATGTATAGTATATACATATGACTTTTCAATATTGATAAAAATCCTCTGTAAATCTCAGTATAGATGTATCATATTCATTTCTCTGTGTGGTATTTGTACACAGTAAATTATTCTTGGCTAATATTTTCCTCGGATTTGTATTTTATTTATAAGACACAATGATTACACATATCGGTTCTACCTATGTAGAGAAAACTAATACAACAGTCAGCTTATGTATGGTGATTCTGTTCTGAGGATGTAACCTGTTTTCTTTTGAGGATTTGTTAACACATTTTTTATGGCAGACGGTTGCTGTGTGCCATGCACTGATTAGCAGAGAATAAAAGAAAAGAGAACTCTGAGCTCAGCTGGGGAGCAGCCACATATATGTTTCAACAAAAGAAATGCTTGTAGGCAAGTATATTTCTGTTGTTTAAGGAAGAATCACAAGCTACAAAACTGAACATTGTACACATATCTAGTTATTCTCTGAGCAGCTTATTCAGAAACACAAATACATGTAATGTGCTAAGACCATATATAGACCATATACAGATTTTTCATGAAGGTTCTCAATGTTTTGCCAGAAAAGCTCAAAACCCTGTTGTGAAACAAGCATGAAACTTTAAGTACTTGGGTACATCATTATTACAGAACATGCCATAATGCTTCTTTTCTACCTTTCACCAGAATGATATGCGGCTGCATATCTGCTTCTCATCATAATTCTGATATTAATCATGTAGTTTTTCGTTTAGCTTGGCAGGGCCAACTTTTGGCCTCCTTTGACAATAGTTCTTATAGTTATGATGAGAGTACAAGAATTAGAACCACACTACAGAGGTGCCTTTTTCTTCTGCAGAGTAGTATAGTATAGTTATATAGAATATTTTAAATACAATAATAGCTGGAATGTAACAGGATCATGTATTATAGCCATAGCATTGTATCTATGAGTGTATTGCTTAATAGGGGAAGTATGGGTTTGTGTACCCAATGGAGTTAGGCTCCAGACAGCTTTAACCTCCATGTGATTACAGGAAGGTGACAGTTTCTGTACCAATAGCAGTACACAAAACTTTTTACATGGTGACGCCAGATCACAAAAAAGGGGAAGGCCGAAGAGGGGCACCTGGCACTGGACAAAAGTGAGTAAAGCTTTGTTTACATTGGAACTAGTGATAGCCGAAATTCAGCCAGGTCCATCTGCAAACAGGCAGATCGGACCTTTATAAAAGTTTGACGTCTGCCTGTTCGCGGAAAGATTCAAATTCTCCGCCTGTTCGCGGGGAATTTGAATAGAAAAAAACTACGTCACCTACGAATAGTCACCTTCTTCCCGCTGGTGAACAGGGGGAATACACCCGTACTGTTCGCCGGGGGATATTGCGGACAGTTTGGCCATCACTAATTGCGACTGCCAGAGTCCAGCTCAGCCTGACCACTTTCATCACTTCAGAGTCAAGCTCTTTCTGCCAAGGAGGTTAAATAGTCATCTTCTCACGTCTACAAGTCATCCATCCAGTAATTATTCCAATAAATAAACATTTAGTACATACAGTACTTCACCTACCTGAATAGCCCCCAGATTCTCTACAAGTTGTTCTGGATTGGAAGAACCTAACAGGACAGAACTTACTCCTTCATTCCGTAGACACCAAGCTGCAAATTCTACATTTAATTAGTCATTAGAACACCAAATACATGAAGGCTGCTTGTTCCTGTTCCGCGCAGGGGGAGGGGGAAGATGCAGGAAAGGACAGTTCCCAGTTCTAAGGAATGGAACAGTGCCACTCTACATAATGTGAGGTCACTCCCACAACTAATGTGTTTGAAGCAGGATTTTGCGGAGACACCTCCACTAATGTCACATGGAAAACAAGCTCCCGATTTTTCCGTGTCTTTCCCTGCTGCAAATCAATAGGAGCAAACTGCCCTACGCAGTGGGAATCAGCCCTGCAAAATGTGCCAGTGTAACCCTGATTCATGCTGTGGACCGGTTTACTGGGCTAGATGGCAATGTCCTTGGGACAGTCAGCCAACGAACAGATTTAACAGAAGGAATACACACCATATTCACAGAAGAAATATCCTTGCCACTTCCAAAGCTACATTTGTATCTGTATTATTTTATTTAAGATTTTTTCTGAAGTCATATTCTCTGAAAAAAACC
>CM070035.1:48441021-48451275 GCA_036250615.1 Ptychadena robeensis | reverse complement strand
CTCGGAAAAACTCGTCTTTCCTGCTTTAAGATTTATTTATTTTTATTTTTGGACAGTGATAGTGCAAAGTGACCTACAACGTGGTAGGTCCGCTTTAAGCTTGCACATTTGCATGCCGCTCTTATAATAGCTCCCTGTTGTACACAAGATGAAAAAAGATAAAATTATGCCAACTTCAGGTACTTACACCAATTATATTGTATGTTCTCTTTGGATCTAATTAATGAGCATTAATAATAATTAACCTCCCTAGCGCACTGCTGAGGTCCAGATTTCTGTACCAAAAGTGCACCATAGACTTCAATGGTAAACTTTTCTTTATGTTGTAGGCCTGTAACTTCCCAAAATATGTCCGTACAAGGGTCTAATAGACATCCTGTCTATAATAATGTTTGAAACAAACAATTATGTAAAATAAAAAAATAAATAAAAATTAAATAAAAATTAAATTAAATTAAAAATAATGAAAAAAAACACAAAAATTAGGACACAAAACTATGCTGCTATGTACTAAATATCACCAAAATAAAAAGTCTCTGGTGTCCCAGATGTTCCTATTTGCACTTAACCCTCTCTAACCTGGTGTGATAAAATCACATCAGGGAAGAAAGTGTTACTGCAAATGGGCACATCTGGGGCATCAGGGACTTTATTCTGGCGATATTTAGTACATAGGGGGAGTTTGAAAGCAGTTTTCTACATAGAAAACTGCTTCCATACTATTTACTGTTCGAATCTCCCGCCGCCTCCCCGAGTGATGTCATCACGTCACTCGGAGCGGGGGGGAGAAAGACACAAGCAGCCGAGGAGACAAGTCGCATCGGGGACACGGGGACAGAGTATACGCTCTCCCAGAGCCCCGGCTTGTACTGGACGGCAGCACCGCGTCCAGTGCGATAGCAGAAGTTGGAGCGCTGGACGAGGTGCTGCCGTCCATAACACTAGGGTGGTTAATAACTCCATTGGCTTTTTAGTTCTTTGGCCCACTTGGCAAGGGAAATCAGGCTGCTGCAACTAAATCCATCATAAACATTCTTTGAATATCGGTGAAAAGCTTAACATTTTTAATCTATATTTTTTCTAAAATAGAAAATGGCATCAATTGAGGGATTAGACAATGCCATGTAGGATGACAGCTCCTTAGAGAATAAATTCATTAAAGATTTAAAATTCCCAGGTGCCCAACATACGGCCCTTTGGGCATCCTTCATCGGCCCCCCTAGGTTCTCCACTTGTGGCCCCCAAACTCAAACTGTTAATGTATATGCCATTGGAACTCACCTGTCCGCCAAATCCCCCGCTGACGCGTCTTTCATGTATATTGCGGCACATGACCTCAGAATAGGGGCACATGACCTTTGAATTAAAGATTCAACGGCTTTGATGATATCTATGAGGCACATAACCTTTGATGCTATATATCACACAAAATGTGCATTAACATACTACACGTGCCCTAATGCTTGAAGTATAATTGAAAACAAGTTGTTATTTTAAAATTAACACAATAACTCTCACCAATTCTCACCATAACCTTCACGGGTACTTCATTTTAAAATTAAAAATGTCTTCTAGCTCTGCCTGCTGTAATTTTTTCATTTGAATGCATTAAAGACCTGTATAGTTGGCAGGCAATTTATGGCAAAACCAGATAAAAGACAAGTTCCAAAAAAAGATAATAAATAAATAAATCAATACTTTTAGGTACACTTAAGTTTTATGTAAGTTTTATGTTTTCTCAATTGCCATTCCAAAGTGCTTTTGTTATGGGATTTTTGTAGACATGAACTTGTTAATGATTTTTTTCTCTCTCCAAAAAGACAATAGAATATTAACAGCAGTACTGTGGTCGACCAAGGGTCCCTATCCAAAGTATTGGAAGGGATCAATGACGCAGAAGTGCTGCGCCTCGATATTGAGGAAGCTCAAACTGCCCCTAGATCGTACTGGCATCGAGCCGTGTATGCCTTGCATAAGAGAGAGTTCAGATACTGATTAGAAGGTCATATGGTGGTGAGATCGAGGTCAGACTCAGGTTAGAAGCACCCTAAAGTATCTTAGAGCACCTCAGTGCTGGTTATTTTTTTGTTGGCAATTTGTACACACCTTAGTTCTTACAGGCTCTTTTGTCATGATCTTTACCATGGCTATTTGTGTTAAAAAAAGAATGTTGGCACATCTCCAGTTATGCGATACTAGTCTGTGGAAGGAATGTCTGGCCATATTTAAAGCAATACAGCTGCCATTACCTAGAATTTTCACACTCAGCAAGTCTTTCATGAATTATGAGTGTAAAACCACAGGATCTCACATACAATGAATGGCGTATTTCTGGTCATTCATCAACTGAATTGCTTGATGCCATGATGTGTTTTGTTACTAGTTGTCCTCTAAGTATATAAACTCCCCCTAATCAATAATGGAGACGTTCATTACTTATGGAAAGCTTTGAAAACAGTTACCAAGAAATCCAGCTACAGCATTTTGGAAGGTATCCACTCTTGTTACAAACTTTCCCTTTGCTGAAGTTGCCTCCAGGCCTCTCCCCTTAACCGGAAGAATCTCCGTGGGGTATTCATTCAATCCAAAGAGAAGCTATATACAAAAAGGTTGCTTTATCACAGCAATCAAACCAGGGTTTGTCAAGGGAAAGTAACGAGAAATAGTATCAATAAAAAAATCCTTCAAAAGTCACTTTCCCATATTGTATACAAAATTATGATTTTTTTAATGGAAAAAGTTTTTATAGAATTTTGTAATGGAAAAAGTGTTTATATAATTTTGTAATGGAAAAAGTTTTTATGGGATATTTTGAATAAAATATGTCATTTTTTTAGGATCAAGTGACTTTTGAAGGATTTTTATTGATACTATTTTTCATTTCCTTTGACAACCCCTGGTTGCATTGCTGTGACAGAGCAACCTTTTTGTATATAGCTTCTCTTTGCTTTGAAAGCAGTTGTCAATATACAGCTTTGGGTAGGAAGACAAGTTACAATTTTACTTAGTAAACATAGGATGATATGTTTACCTTGAAAAGCAGATAAAAGTGAAAAAAAAATGGCTGACCCAAATTTAAACCAATGGTGCTTAGGGGGAGGGCCTTATGCATCTTGATCCAGCCATCCAATCTCCAGTGCAGCTTCTATATGCAGTAATTTAAGTATTGATCACTCATTACTGTTACCTGGAGCTTTAAATGATTTATTCAGTGTTGTATCTATAATGGAGCTGAATGAGTCATCCACAAGACTAGATGTCAGTAAGTGTAATTAACCATAAAGATAACAAAAACAGGTTGGAAAATACAGAAGTAGAAGAGGAGAAGGCTTTAGCAGCGCAAAATACATTGTGTCTAGATTAAAATGTGATATGTATCTAAATGATCTAAATGAAAATGATTAAAGCTGGGAAAAGACGGTACGATTTACCGTATCTTCCTTATCCGATTCTCTGCACTAGGAGCGGCGTGCTGGCGTAATCACACCCGCCTGCTAGTGCCGAGAATCGGACGGCACTCTTAATGTGCAGCTCATTAGTTCGGCTGGGGGCAGCCGTTTCCAGCCGAACTAATGGGATCGGGTTAAAATTTACCGTCCTGTCGGATAACTGTGTGATCCGACAGGACGGCTGATTTTAGCCCAATCCTCGTTGGTTGCATCCTCCAATTCCTGCACTACCCGATCCTTAAGGCATGCGGGAGCGCACACAGCATCGGATCGGGGATCGGATCATGCAGGAATCGGACCGTGTATGCCCAGCTTAACACTTTTAGAAGGCAAAAAATGTTCCCTGTATTTAAGTAATATGTTTGGTTCATTACAACAGGTCTTAAACCTAATTAACTGTATTTAAAAGGAAAGCAACTATTAGTCCAATTGAGTTACAGTCAAATGGGCAATATAAACAATTATATGCATCATGACATATATTTAACACTTGTGAAAACAATCACTTTGTTCCATTCCTGCTCAGACTCTAATGTAGAACAAATTACAAATTAGACTAATGTTCTTGTGATGGATATTGAAACTAACAGTCCATTTCTCGCAGGACACAATCTATCAGTTGCACAAGCTGTTTAATTTTTGTGTATCATCGACAGCAGGGAATTATTGCTGAGTTTGTAGTTGAACAAAGTGTTTGCAGATGAAGAAATAAGAAAGACTTCACACTACATTCTGGTCCCTAGCAAGGGAAGCTATAGTGTGACTTGTGTAGCTTTTTCAAGATTTCTCATGTATACTTTTTCCCGGATACGACCGAGCAGATGGTGCAGCAGATGCAAAGATCTGAATTACAAGAAGAGCTAAAAACCCTTCTAGCATACAATAGCTGCGTACAGTGCTTTAAGCGTTCTATTGTACCAACATGTACTCTGCTAGCTTTTGTCATCCACAATGAATTCATTATATTTTGAGATTTCACAGAAAGGCTTTTCCAAACCATAACTCCACACATCACCCCAAAATCACTTTTCACATGCATGTAGAGTTTGCGTATATCAAATGGTGATAAACCTAGTTATTTCCATACTAACAGAGCTTATACTGTACTTCATCATATACATAGATCCCCTGCTGCCTGTCTAGTACTAATGCCATCGCACACAATGAAGGACCGCATTGAATGGGGCATTCCAATTTTCAGCATTAAGGGAATTTAAGGACAGGAGGATTTCTAAGAAGCATGAAACAAGTTAAATTAAAAAATTTAAGATGATTATTTATTATCACCTTGGCATAACAATCTTATAACCATTGTAGAGCTGTGGGGAAAATGTCTGCAGTTCAGAGATTTTCATTATAAATTTACAGTGTTCTATTAAATACAAATATGCCTATGTGATGGCTAAATGTCAACTCACATTCAATTACAGGAAACACAGGAAAATCATATGTAAAGTAAGATTTCTAGTTAACACAGTGCTATGGACATAAACTATGATGCTATTACAAAAGCCCAGTAAAGTGTGTATGGTGCGTTAAAAATTAAACAATATCCCCAATGCAGCTTTGCTCTGAATTTTTAATGGACTATCACTTTCTCAACATAACGATGGCTTGTAATGAAGAAGATCATTCATATTATAGGTTTATACTCATACAACTCACATTTCAGCAGATATTCTCAGATTTGTCCTGATTAAATCCAATAAAATGATATTAAGCAAAGGAGATAATAACATTCTGCAGAGGTCACATACAAAATAAATTCCATTGTCATCAAATGAAAATGATCTCTTGACATAGTTTCCTCTCTTCCTAGAATGGATATGATTTTGCTGTTATTACATTTAATAAATGTGAAAATGAGAAAGGCTTTGCGATAACGTGTCTTCGCTATTTATCTATGGCAGGCTGCCTGGCTTATATTCTTCATAAACAGAATTTAATTTTCTTGATTCAGGTGACAAAGATCTGTAAAGCAGAATCAATCATCTCATACTAACCTTCCATCGGGGTATTATTGTCTGGACGGTTTGCAAACACCACATCCACATACTCCAGCTGTAACCTCTGCAGAGATCCCTTTAATCCTACAAGCAGCAGAAAAATGAAAACATACGGTGAGAGAAGAGCTTAAATGAGATATTTACCAGATATCTCAGAAGATCACTTCATCTGTCCTGAATTGCTCTGTCTGAAAGACACTTGATCCTAACAGTCAAGCAAATCAAACAAAGTTTGGTCAATTGTTTTGATAACTGAAGAAAAATACATAAGCTTGTTTAAAATATTAAAAGACTATTAAAGTTTTTATTTAGATTTTCTATAGACTGAACTGCACCTTTTTTTTTCAATATGTCTGAAACAGGAATGAGATCAAACAGAAAGTTGGTTACTTTAAATCCCAGGTTTAAATTCTCAAATGTCAGGAGCCAAAAAATATGGTTTGTGCAAAGAACTACACTCATATATGACTAAAGCTATGCATAAACGTTGGGATGGGCGGTAGATCGACAGCACGTGATGACATCATCATGAACGGCCGGTTGTTCTGAGAATTAGCCGCGCACCCTTTGGATATACTCTGGCGTCCCCATCCAAAGTATATAGCGGCACACAAAGGGTGTGCGGCCGAATGAGTTCGACCTAAAAAATATGGACCTGTCCGTTCTTTGGCCGATCAGTTTATAGATTGATTGATGGTGGGCATGTTAGATTTGAGGCCGGTTGCATGAACGGTCAATCTTGACGACGACGGTTGATTGTCAGTTCAATCTGCCACAGATCTAAGCGTCAGAGATAGAGGCCACAAGATGTTTGAACTTCTTCAAGTTTGGCTAGCAACTTATAGTAGAGCAAAGCATCTGGTGGGATCCCCAATTGATTTCTTAAAGGTCTAGGAATAACATAGCAAGCAGAACCCCACTGAGTCTTCCCCCATTAGAAACGATTGGTGATCTGCCCTGCTGGATGGCTAACCAACTTCTACCAATAGCTGTACAGATGACATATATTTCACCCTGACAATTATGATAGGTCAACTCCAACAACCTCATTACCCTGTACAAGCCTTAACACAGAAGATTACAATAGTAAGGTAGAAGTAAAGGCTTGTAGACAAAATCTGATATGCATCTGTATTATTCAGAATATAAAAAAAATTATTAGTTCCTTCTCTTAATTCAAAAAGAACATTGTCACTTTATATATAAATTCCCTAGTGTATCATGCAGTTCAGAACTACATAGTTGTAAAACAAAGTAATTTTTTCTAAGTGTTAATTGTATTGTGTATATATCAGTTCAGCCCTGCACTTGCTAAATAGATGGATGCTGTGAGGGTTGGAGAATGCCCTTTCTCTATTGATTTAGTTGCAATCTGATATTTTGCTATTAAATTCTTATAAAAACAAGCTATTTCTAACCTAGTAGTATTCAAATCTGGTCCTTAATGCCTTTTATTATCTACCTGCTGTCCGCATTGAAAATGCCTGTACAATACATATTGTTCGGACAAAAAGGAGATTTAGCTTCCTGTATAATGAAGCAAATACATCAACAATTAATGACAATAATAATATTTCTTAGTAGTAGGTGGAAGCGCTACTGTAAATGATCTAATACTTTTGTCTCCCTTTCCTGTTATTTTTAAACATTATCCTGTTGTGTTCTCCAGCATGTCACTGCTGTGCACTGTCACCCTGACATAACTCCAACAGAATAGACACAATTATCTGACATGTTCCTTTTTAACTTCCAACCATCCTGCTGTGCTTTTTAAAAGAAATAAGAACACATACTCTGACAATAACAGGTAACAGAGCTGACTAAGACTATTTAGTAGCCCTGGATTATAAAAAGTGCCAGGCAAAAGTACGCAGCCACCCCCAACTTATCATATCAATGTCAGCAAAGACAGAAAAGAAAAAAACACATTTTCTGGATATGTCGTAGCACTGCTGAACATGTTGTAGAATTGCTGTTGTGTGTAAGGACTTTGAAACAAAGGATATAGAACATACTGCCTATACATTTGGACACAACAGTCCTTTTGGTAATTGCCATTAATTACAAGGTTACATAAAAACATCAAATTGATTAAAGGCTTTTTAAAATGATCAAATTTTTTATCCACATTACCGCGATTACCCACTCTAAACTAGGGGCACAAGGAGGTCACGTGCCCCCCCCCCCCACTTCTTAGATGTGTGGCCTAAGTGTCACCTGTTGTGACAACACTTATCTGAAACAAATTTTGTAAAGAAGGTTGCTCAGTCTCTATTTTGGTAAATTTCTGTCTTACACTTCTGGATGAGATTCTGACATTCTATGAGTCACACAGCAGTTTGCTCTTTATATTGTGGCAACAATTGACCAGAAAGTGTAAGAATAAATGTAGTCAAATTGAACCAATCAGGGGAGCATGTGGTATTTTTATATGTCAGGGGTACTATAAGGGATTAATATCCTGCTTTGTTTCTCTGAGGAACATTGCTGTATGCACCCAGGAGATGAATAGGAGCTATATATCTATACTCACTCTGATCATGACACTACACTATCTATTGGAAAGGTATGATCTGACTAGATCTGAATAATGAAAATTACTCATGTACCACTGGATTCTTACTTGTATGAAGTTTTACTGACAATAATGTGTTTTCTTGACAAAGCGACTTTTGGTCATGAAACACGTCAAGTAGAGCATGGTTCAATAAATTACACCTGAACATTGACTGCTGTAAGGATACACATTATGTTAATGTGCTTTGAATATATTACATGAGATAGTAGAAATGTTACATATGATGGCAATAAATTACTGTCTTTTCAATCTTTTAAAAAATCAGTTTCTATATATCGTTTTGCCTTTAATAAGTCCTATTGTCAGGCGTTGAGGTCTGACATTAGGTGCAAATCTGTGGTTGTTACTTTAAGGGGCTACCTGCTCTCTAAGCAATATATATATACATTAAAAAGCACTTCACATTTTACTTTCTCCTGATTACTCCTCTGAGGTCTACTGAGAGAAAAGTTCTATAGCCCCCCATAGACAGGCAGACTCCTCCATACAACTTTCATGAGACTTACCAACAACTATGTAGTATAGTGACCTCCCTGATAGAATACATAGTGATTGGAAGGTGTAGAAAGGTCCTCCTATTACATGGTTTTGGTAGAAGAAAAGTTGGTTGTACAGAAGTTGTATGGAGGAGTCTGCCTGTCTATGGGGGGCTTATCAGTTCTATCTGAGTCTGCCAACTCAGTAGATTTATGAGGGAAGGTAGCAACCACAGCATCCATCAATATGTAGATACTTAAAGTCTATTGACGATATAAGCAAAGAGAAAACACATTTGGATGGATGCCAGGTAAGAATATCGGAATTGTTGCTGCTTAAAAAGTATTTTTTCCCTTTAGGTACACTTGTGTTGGCCACAATGGTTTAATGAAACTTTCAGAAGTATTTCTTGTACAGATTAGGACAAGCACATTATCAATGTCCTGCTTCAGAACCAGAGGCTACATAGTTCTTGGTGTGTGATCATCAGCTTCCTTAGGACAGAAATTAACCATAGATTGCTAGATGTATTGACTGAAAACTGAATATCCAAGCCCCATTGACTTGCATGAATTGTGCATATTTGATCGCAATTGCGATTTTTAGATCGCAATTCATGTCCACAAGTGTGGATATTCGAGATTACAAATATGAAATCAAATATAATGGCGGATATTCACGAAATTACGTGAATTCAATATTGCCTAGTCGCTCATCACTACTTCTTACATCTTTCTTGATGAACTCCTTGGTGATTGGATTAAAATGCCTGTGTTTTAAATTCAGAGCTTTTAAAACCAGAGATTACTATTAAAATAGAGCTTAATAGGACTTACACCTGCACTTGTGGTAAGCTTAAGCTGGCTATACACCTTTTAGATCTCTCTGTCAGATATCAGTTAGATCTACCAACAACTATGTAGTGCCGGGTCCTCTGCAACTGAACACAGGGAGACTTGATTGTTTAGAAAGTCCCTCATATTACATGGTTTTGGTAAAACAAAAGGAGATCTAAAGGAAAACTGGCTTTCTAAAGGTGTATGGTGATCCCTAAGGCCCCCAAACACGCAACGAGCGCGCGGCCTATTTTGCCTGCAACCGCTGTGCGTGCCAACTCTCGGGTGTCCACATGTGGCGACAGATCCGTCACCTCCAAGCTCGGTTGGCCAGAGAACAGACATGCCCGTAAATCTCTGCCGATGCCATTAGTTTCATTGAGAACCGGCGTCCCCATCAAAACTAACGTCCGGCACACAAAGGGTGCCGCCAAAGCGTCAAGCAATGGAGAGCAGCGTGATGACGTCATCACGCTGCTCTCCACAGCTCATCTGTCGGTCCTCACTCGATGCATGTGTGGTGACCTTTCGAGTTTTCCTAGCACTATTCTATCACTATTCTCTTGTTGATAGCAATAGTCTATATCTATCTGACCACTGAATGTTAACCATGTATTAGCCTCAGTGATCAGTGGTGATATAAATAGAACAGGATTATTTTATAGTTTAAGTAAAAAAAAAGCCTTGCACTGCAGTATTTGTGTTAGCAGAAGGAAAAAATGCCTTATAATCTGTGGCATTGGACAATATAATGCTTTAACATGGGTAAAGTGTCAGTGGGGAAAAAGAATGCACCATTGCTGGTGTTGGTGAACGACCAAACATTTGTTCCATCAGCAGCATGGGGTTCCACTTAAGCCCCCCATAGACAGGCAGACTCCTCCATACAACTTTCATGAGACCTACCA
>CM070035.1:48428600-48440921 GCA_036250615.1 Ptychadena robeensis | reverse complement strand
GTTGGTTGTACAGAAGTTGCATGGAGGAGTCTGCCTGTCTATGGGGGGCTTTAGATTTATGTGTTTTTAATTGTAAATTTTACATCATTCCATAAGTTGAAATTAAAATGTTTAATCAAGCTGGCGTCATAACTGATTCAGCTCCAGGCTTATTGTAAAGTGATTATAACCTTTTTTTCTACTTCATTCCAGACATCATTCAGAGACACTTGAGGCCATCTGCAAAAGAATAGTTAGGCTTTACAGTTTTTATCATTCCTCAACTATGGCTTGCTAATCGACATTGCAAAATTTTCGCTTGGCAAGAAGTTTTCCCTTTCCCTGACAGGTTAAGCTTGCCATCACACAACTCCAGCTCCTTAACACAATTTACCCTATTCATGGCAAGTTTCTGGAAACAAAACAACAAAAGGCCTGCTACTACCACCAGTGCTAAAAACACTCCTAGTGGTCGTACAAAGTCAGGAAAAATCCATCTGGAGGGCCACAGCAGAACTGCACCCATATCATCTGGATGTTCAAAAAGTTCAAGGGGAAGAATATGTTACAAATGTGTAAATGTTTATATCACCCCAACACCATTGCCAAAACAGCATTTGGCTTTTGAAAACAATATGGTTCAGGCACGAGATTATCTTTTATCTGTCTGGTTGGGTTAACCAACACAATTGTTGAATTTGGAGAAAATCCAAACCATCGCAATTCTCAGGCATAAACCAGATTCGCTAAAGCTTTGGTGTTCAATTTCAACTTGGCTGATTGGACCATTAGCCTTCCATGAGTTTGCAAGGTCACAAATTCAGGTCTTTGACAGTGGCCCTGCCTTCATAGCCTTCCATTTTCTAAACAACCTGAAGTCATTATGAGTGGAGCATTTTTCCCCTGAATTAAACTTTTGTTGATGAGGGTGCATACCGCTGGATGGATATTCCCTGGCTTTACACAAATTCCTGCTCCAGAAGTGCTGGGTTTTCATGGTTGATGATGATTGGTGGTGACTCCATGTAACTTGTCAAGGATAGCATTCATTGTGTTTGTTTGTTTTGCAGTCAGGGAATGAAAAACTGTCAATGATACTCCAATGTCAGTTTACAAGCCATGGTTATAGGATACAATTAGAAAAACAGCAAAACCTAACTATGTTTTTGCTGATGGCCTCAAGTGACCTGGATCAATATAGAAAACACATTTTGTGGTGACTTTTTCTTATCTGCCTAGGATTTTTCAATAGTAGATCATACCTGTCAACATGAAGTACAGCAAGTGACGTCCCTGATGTCACTTCGGTATTTGGATCGTGGCTCTTCCGTGTTCCAAATGAAGAAAGTTACACCATTGACGTCACTTCTGGTATCAGAAGGGCTCGCTTCCATTTTGTTGTGGGCTGATTTAGGGTGGAGAGGGCATAACACTCCCTTCTAACTTCCTGCACATTATCAGCACAATCGGGGTGGGAACTTAGGAGGCAGAGTAACGCCCCCCTCCCTCTTAAATTACCCCAATTAAAAAATCCAGGAAATCTAGTGGCATCAAATCCTTAAACATTACAAAAGAGCTAAAATGCATTTTCAGTCTTGTTTCCAAGAGGTGGGATACACCTGCTGCCAAGTTCCCATTCCAATACAAAAACAAATTACCTTCAATGATGTGCTTCCTCGATAGACCTCTTTCTGTTTCAGCTCTAAAAAAAATACATACAGATCATTAACAAAATTATTTCTCATCCATAGCTGATGTCACACAAAGACATCTTTTATGTTTTACATTTTATGTTTTGTACTTGTTATACATGTTTTGAGTCTTCTTGCGCTGCCTACTTCTCCACAGAATCCGAGACTTCCTAATTAAATTTGATTAGTGCTATGATTTAAGTTTGATTGTTTTTCTACTCTAGAACATTGCTTTCTAATTGTTTTCCCATAATGGCTGTAGGAGAAATTAGTCCAGGGAGTTCTTGCTGAAATTATTGTCTTAGCAGGTTACTCTAAAAATAAAAACATTACAATAAATAAAAACAGCAGTTAAATCGTAATATCCATGGGGTTGGCATACCACTTGTGATCTACTAGTGTGAATAACAGATGGCTACCCAGATATTTTAGATTTTCAATCACATGCCTGCCAATCTGACCTACCATGCCAACTCAATCTGATCCTGCTTTCTCAAATGGATTATGCAGCATATGAGCTCAGCATTTTCTTATTAAAGGCTGGTTTCATAGACATGTTTCCTCTACTACAGGAGTATGGGTGTTCACTTAAAAAAGTTATATAATATAGATATTTTAAACATTTGAATTTTTACTAGTAAATGAATTCAGGTTTCCTTTATCAGCATTTACCTTTCCCAAAAAGGCCCCCATACACCTAGCGAGCCGTGGCCAATTTTTTGGCCGACCCCGGATTGCTGGTGTCCAAAGCCAGAGGACGGACATGTCCGTAAATCTGTGGCCAATGCCATTACTTTGAAAGGGGACCAGCATCCCCAACAAGTTACGGCCAGCACACAAAGGGTGTCCGCCCTTACTTGCCCTTACGACGGAGTGCAGTGTGGTGATGTCGCTCATCTATTGGCCCTGGCCCGTCAGGTGTATGGGGGCCTTAAGGTGATTTTAAAATAAGAGGCCAAACAATGTAAAATTGTAATAATGGTTGTAGTTATAAGTAGGTGTAGTTACATGTGGTTGTGACTTCTGAATAGAAGAGGCCAAACTCCAAGGTTTTTGCCGGTTTTAAAAACATTATTGTTTGCAATAAAACTTTGAAGCATCAGGAACAAACCCCCCACAAATACCCCTTTTACATATCCTCCAACCCAGCAATAACCCCTAGCCAAACAATGTGTGTATATTAACAATAACAGTGGTTTGCCGCACTGTCCGTTTTCCCATTATTGGGAGGCATGGCTCCAGCTGTCTTTATATCTGCCACAATTCCTCACTCTGCTGCCCTCATGTGCCGGGGCAGGGGTACATTAGCAAATGCAGGATTCTCTACCAGCTTAGCAATACTTAAAGATGCTCCTGGATGATATGAAAGTATATTATCTATGAAGAGAACATTTCACAGTTAAGACTGCTCGGACATTGGAGGTACATCATTAATACTCACTTTCCTCCCCAGTATAATTTGGTTGTGATGACCAGACTTGATCTCCTGTAATAAAAATGCATTTGTGAAATGCAGTCCTTCTTTTGCCATTGACTTCACATTATAATTGTTATTTATAAAATAAGGATAATCTACAAGATAATCAGTATGTATTTATGTTGATGTTTCTGAATATAAGGTTAAGTCTCAGAATGTTTTACAGTGTTTTTTCAAATCTAAAGGCCCCCATACACCTTACAATCTTTCCATACAATTTCTGTACAATGAAATTTTGTTCTACCAAAACCATATAATATGAGGACCTTTCTAATCATTGCAATCACTATGCATTCTATCAGGGAGGCAACTTTACTACACAGTTGTTGGTAGATCTAATGTAGATTGTATGGATCGATCTTAAGGTGTATGGGGGGCTTTAGCAATCTCATTTAAAAACACTAAAATAGCATCTCCTGAGAATGAGGGTAAATCTTAAGCCGGCCATAGGCACCTCAATCCATGGCCAGCTTGTAGAAGACTTATTACGTCACCATGCTGTGAAAAGTTGGCTACAGAACTGACGGGAAACCTGTGTGCTCCACTAACACAGAGATTCCCGGCAGATTGTAGCCAATTAACTTGAAGGGGGAGGAAACTCCTCTTCCAAAATTACTGACTACAACAGGATCTGCCACAAAAAGAATCAGCAGGACAGATCGCCGTGCGATCCGACCTGTTGGCTTTGTGGGTTGAAACCTCAAGGTGACCACCATGTGTTCAGCGTGAGCACCAACGCTGGTTGAATGCCTGCAACTATGGCCGGGAATCGGCACGTCTATGGCCAGCTTTAGGGTGGTGGTTTCAGCACAACTACAGCAAATTCTCTTAGGCCCAATTCACATGTATGCACTGTGGCAATGAGCGTTGTTGTGATGTGGTACCATTCATGAATAGAGATGGGCGAACACCAGCCCGGAGTGTCCGCGAACAGGGCGGGTCGAACTTTTAAAGATGTCCGCCGTCCGCCCTGTTCGCGGACACATTCAAATTCCCCGCCTCTAGGCGGGGAATTTGAATCGGAAAAACCGGATGTGACGTCAGCGACGTCACATCCGGTCCATGGAACGCATCCTGGAACGCATCGTTCCTGGTTGCGGGAGCCGGATGTGACGTCACTGACGTCACTTCCTACTCTGAGCCGGAATCTTCACTACAAGACCGGCTTCATGCCCGGTCTTGTAGTGAAGAGATTCTTCCTCCGGCACGATCTCGCAGGTTCTGATCCTGCCGGAGGAAGAATTTAGATCTTCTTCTGGCCGGCGAACAGGACGGGTCGAACACCCGTACTGTCCGCCGGCGAGAGGATCGGCGAACATGCCGAGTTCGCGGCCGAACTGTTCTCCGGCGAACAGTTCGGTCCATCCCTATTCATGAATTATTATGTTCTTATGATTTGTTTTGGCTGTTCTTGTGAGAATTTCAGCCTTGAATACATTAACGTTGCTGCATCATAATTTTTTATTTCTTTGGACTTGTAAATAACAAAAAAAACATCCATAAATGTGTCCAAAATCCAGTTGCACAGACTTTTGCACTGGCTTAGAATATTTAATGAAGGGTTGCTATGCTTGTTTGTCAGTGGACAATTGCTGAACCTGGACTGTTGGTCTCGGAAACAGTGCATGCTATTTAAGTAACCACCGCAGAGCTGTGCATAGTAAGATATAGACTTTTTCCACA
This sequence comes from Ptychadena robeensis, assembly GCA_036250615.1. Lineage (NCBI taxonomy): Eukaryota > Metazoa > Chordata > Amphibia > Anura > Ptychadenidae > Ptychadena > Ptychadena robeensis. The sequence continues at coordinate 48,436,091 of CM070035.1, read as the reverse complement.
ATGGTTGCTTGGTGGAGCCAAAAAGTTAAGGCCATTTGTATAACTGTTGCAGATGAAGGCTATCCCTTAAGCCCCCCATACACCTTTAGATTCCTCCATACAATTTCCATCAGATCTACCAACAACTATGTAGTATAGTGGCCTCCCTGATAGAATACATAGTCATTGAAAGGCGTAGAAAGGTCCTCATATTACATGGTTTTGGTAGAAGAAAAGTTGATTGTACAGAAATTGCATGGTAATTGTATGTGGTGTATGGGGGGCTTAAGCTTAGTATGAGCTATGTTTATACCAGTGCTCTACATTAATGCTAACTGTAAATTTGCTAGGACAATAACAATAACAACAGTTCGCTGAGTATACCTAAGCACTGCATTTCTTTCATGTGCAGTCATGAGCAGAGATATGTGACATAACCTGCGGCTCTCCTACGTCTCAAGAGACATGTTCATTAAAAAGCAAATCTTGTAACTGATAATGCAGAGCTTGCAAAAAGATGCATGCAAGTTTCATGGAAAGTAAATCTCCAGAGGCAACCTCTCTGTGCAGTATCTTCACTCAAAGTAACCTATATCTTCTACAGAGACTAGGACGGGGGAAAGAGAGGTAATCTTACCTCCAGCATTTCTTCCTGATGATATTTCCCAAGATAACTTCTGCCCTGGAAGATACAAGGTTCAGTTTTACAAAAATGCTCAGAGCACTATGTCTGCAAATGAAACATCCTCAGCACAGCAGGCTGCATATGTTAAAGAGAAGTCCATATCGAAAGACATCCTGGGCCCACCTGCAAAAACTACTAGGCATTGTTTTTAAGGGCAGAAGTGTGAATCAGGCTCTTATAAGAGGAATCACAAAGTTGTACAGGTACTTTCAGATAAACAGCTTTTCTAGCATCTGCTTGAGGTGGCAGACTGCCAGTCCAGGCTTGTGTTCATGGTATTTATATAGATAAATCGAAAGATGACAGCCAGGTAGAGAATGAAGGAGAGAGAAATAAATAGGAAGAGAGCACACCTGTTCTATCTCAGCCAGACAGCCATAAAGTTATACTAACTCTTTTCAAGCTGTCTATACAAATGCTAGATTATATACATTAGATATTTCTAAATATCCGGTATGCCTGAAAAAGGACAGATGCTACAGACTCCAGACTATACACTGAGAAAAAGTCCCTTTCAAAAGATGAATGTTTGGGAGCAAAGTGAGAGCTAAAATTAACAACATTTGAAGTAGATAGTAGAATTAACAAAATGTAAGAAACAGCGATGCCATTTAAATAATGTTTAATAGAACATTTGATAAAATGTATTGCATTTTCCAAAGGTTAGTTGTTAGTGCTATCTGTTAGTAATTCCCTCTGACAGGCCAGGGCATATTTATCAGAATTTTTAATAGACTGAATGTTCCTGCTAACGGCATTGTGTTGGTCTTATGGGAGTGATCCATTTATTGTCCCACTAGTCTAATATTCAAAATACCTACATTATGTTGAAGGGTATTATCATGAATCAAGAGAGATAACAAGTTAAGGAACAGTCTATTTTACAAAATTCTATTAGTACTCAGTTGATACTACTTGGTCAAATGTGATGCTCTGCCATGTGTGAGCTGGCAAAGGATCAGTTACTTCTCTAAGCTAATATCTGCATGGCAGTAGTTTGTTCAATATCTTAGTTTTTATTTTAAAAAAGGCGTCTATGACAGAATCAGTCAGTATATATATATACATATACACACTTACTTTCCAGCTGCATAAACCTCTGCTGTATCAAAGAGGTTGACTCCATTCTCATATGCAATTGTCATTAGTTGCTCTGCCACCTGCAGATGCAAAAAACATGCACATATTAATACTAGTTTACATATATACTAATATATTTAATATATAGTAGCATCCCTGCTCACTTCCTTTGCAACTTTAATATAAGCTACTTTGGTCTTAGTAGCCTACACAGTTATCACCTCTGCAGCTTTCCCCTAGTTTTGGATGGGTACGACATATAATCCAGACAGACATCTTCAGATGACAGTTGTGATAGAGTCTTTGAGGTAGATTGTTACAAATTACAATATCTGCAACAGCCTTCTTTTCTCCATTTGGTAGATGCCTTTGGTGTCAACACAAGCAGTTTTAAAAATATGGCCTACACATTACTTTTTACAATGCTAAGAATAATAAGTAATATGAAGTGTGCACACAGTCATTCCTAACTTTAACACCAAGGCTTTCCCACATTTCCCAGTTACGGAAATTGGCATGACACTCTCTAGAGTGCTGTCTTTCTTAAGGGAACACTCAACCTTGCACCTACGATATATATGCACTGGACACTTTATTAGGCCCACCTGTCTTGCCAACTGCAAATGACGGATCAGCCAATCACATGGGGGCAACTCAATGCATTTAGGCATGTTGACATGGTCAAGATGAACCGCTGCAGTTCAAACCGACTTTCAGAATGGGGAAGAAAGGTGATTTAAGTGACTTTGAACGTGGCATGGTTGTTGGTACCAGACAGGCTGGTCTGACTATTTCAGAAACTGGGATTATCACGCACAACTGTCTCTTGGGTTTACAGAGAATGGTCTGAAAAAGGGAACACATCCAGTGAGCAGAGGCAGTTCTGTTGCTGCAAATGCCTTGATGATGCCAGAGGTCAGAAGAGAATGGCCAGAGTGGTTTGAGCTGATATAAAGGCAACAATAAGTCAAATAACCGTCACAACCAAGGTATGCAGAATAGCATCTCTGAACGTACAACATACTGAAACTTGAGGCAAATGGGCTACAGCAGCAGAAGACCACACCAGGTGCCAATCCTGCCAGCTAAGAACAGGAAACTGAGGCTACAATTCACACAGGCTCACCGAAATTGGACAATATAGGCTTGCAAAAATGTTGCCTGGTCTGATGAGTCTTGATTTCTACTGCGACATTCGGGTGGTAGGGTCAAAATTTGGTGTCAACAACATAAAAGCATTGATCCTTCCTGCCTTGTATCAACGGTTAAGGCTGGTGGTGGTGGTGAAATGGTGTGGGGGACACTTTGGGCCACTTAGTAGTAATTGGTCATTGTTGCAATGCCACAGCCTACCTGAGTATTGTTGCTGACCATGTTCATCTCTTTATGACCACAGTCTACCCATCTTCTGATGGCTTATAAAACATAAAAACTAGAACCGATTATTGTGGATTATTTCACATTTAAATGATTATTTCACATATTTGTTCAAATGTTATAGAATGAGTGCATGTGGCAAAGGACCTTGAGTGAATGAGTGTACTTGAGAAATGTACATATAAAGTTCTATCCTTCTGCTAGATGCAGCTCTTAGGTGAAGGATATTTTTAAATGTTATCTATGATAAATAATACATTAGCCATTATTTCAGGATTGCAAGACAACAACCAAATCTTGTCATCTATCTAAATCTTGTCATCTATCTAAATTTAGACTTATCATGTTTAAACTGATGGTGCATATGGTCTTTGGGGAGGTATGAGTGGTGACCTGGAGATTGACACAAGTAATAAATGTTTATGAGAGGATGAATGACTGATGCTAAGGAAACATGATTGCTTCCCAGGGTTGGCAAAGCACATGTCACTTTCTGCTTGCAAAAAATCCCTGACAAGACAAGCCATTAAACTACTTCCCTCTATAGATTCTCCTGACATAAACAACATCTGGAAGCTTGTTTGGAAGAATCATGTGATAAGTTTGCCTCAAGCCCACTTCAGGTTGTGAAATTGTGATCACAAAGGACTGTTTTTTAGCTGCTGAAACAAGCAGCGAAGCTGAAATCAACATTAACCATGGATGATGTGCCACAAAAAAGTCAAGCTAAGGTCACTAGTATGTCCTGTAGCTAAATTAAGGCCCCCATACACTCCCCAATTTTCCGTCCGATTGATTAAAAACAATCGATTTTTTGCATCGGTCTTCCAAAAATCGGTCAATGCCCACATGGTTCGACCGAGTAACTTCGATCGAAGTTTTGGGAATAATCGGTCGGACTGTGATCGGACATATTGGAAAATTTTTCTCGATCGAATCTAAATTGTATTCAATCTGCTACTGTTTCTTATGACCCGACCAATTTAGGTCCGATCTAAGTAATTATCATACTTTTACTTCCTGTTTCAAACATTGTGGTGTGTGTAAAATCATCTGCCAGGTTGTGTTCGGATGTATATATGTTTTACCATTCTCCTGTATTTCTCTTTTATATTTTTTATTCATGTGAACTAACCTGAAGTTGAGACCCTGTTTCCCCTATGATTAGCCATCCCCATCAAAGGCAAAGCCCCCCCCCACCCCCAGAACAGACACCCACAGATACCTGGCCCTGGCCAAAACTCCCATTCGGGTGGTACAATTGTGTGCCTCAAGCTGCTGATCCATGCCATAACCCTTCCACTTCCGATCAAACATAAAATCGGCCGATGGAAAATGTTCGAAGTAGGTAAAATCGGACAATAATTGGTTGCTTTATTTGGGGGTATAATGAAATACAGTCCGATCGATCAAAGATCCTCGTATCGGAAAACATCGATTATTTTTAATCTATCGGACGGAAAATCGGGGTGTGTATGGGGGCCTTTAGTTAACTAATCTACATCTCATGGAGTTACCAGCCCTAAGGCCACTGCTTTTCCCTGCACTAGATACACGTCCATTTGGGTACTTCTGGTGGAGAGCTGCGTCTTGCAGACACATCAATAGACACGTTTCCGGCAGCATCGGGAGTGCGCCACTTCAATAACGTAAAGTGGACTATGTTTCAACTTGTAAGAGAGGGAATTATCCTCTGCTGTTAACTGATGTCCTCATAATTGATGAGGAAGTATATACAAGAAGAGGTGAAAAAACACAAAATCACAAGAAGCCCTTGAGTACAGCTTTCTCTCCAGTAAAACCCAAATCTCATGAGCATGCAGGTTTAAGGTTATTGATCTGGCCAACTTTTGTGAAGGGTGTTTTCTTCACCAGGGAAATAATTCTTCTGTCATCCACCACAGTTGTTTTTGATGGTCTTTTGGTGTTGCTGAGCTCACCGTTGCATTCAGTTGTTTTGGACACACCTTAAGTTTTTTCTATCTCTCTGATGGGGTTGTTTGTTTTTTTCAGCCTAATGATAGCTTGTTTCACGGATAGTGACAGCTCTTTGGATCTCATCTTGTGAGTTAACAGCAACAGATTCCAAAAGCAAATAGCACACTTGAAATGAACTCAGGATCTGCATATTGTAATTGGGATAATGAGGGAATCACACCTGGCAATGGAACAGCTGAGAAGCCAATTGTCCCATTACTTTTGTTCCCTTAACAAGTGGTAGGCACCTATGCAAACTGTTGTAATTCCTACACTGTTCACCTGATTTGGATGTAAATACCCTCAAATTAAAGCTGACAGTACATTGTGTTAAAGCACATTGTGTTTGTTTCATTCCAAATCCATTGTCGTGGTATATAGAGCCAAATATGTTAGAATCGTGTTGACAATAGTTATGGCCCTCACTTCACTTTGCAAAATTAAAGCTCTCCCACTCAAATTTCTATTACATAGAGACTACATTTTTTTCAATATAAAAACTAGGTTGACTTTTTTTTTACATGATGTTCACTGCACATCTCTGAATATCTTCCAGGATCATCATGTATTTTAATAAATTTATTTTCAAAAAATACTTGAATGGACTATTTACTGTTACTGCAAAATGTTTTAAACATAATAAGGTCATTGTTGGGGTTTGCTTTACCTCCTCCTAAACCCCATACCCTTTGACACTATAAACATACCATAGAATAGCATATCCATAGCACATGAATGGTGAAGGATGAGCAAAAATCCCTGAACCAAACGGGTGGACCTAGTAAATAACCTGCAGAGAACTTGAACCAAAGTAACAAAGGCTACCATTAGTAACACACTACACTGCCGGAAACTCAAATCCTGCAGTGTCAGACGTGTTCCCCTGCTTAAGCTTGTACATGTCCAGGCCCATCTGAAGTCTGCTAAGGAGAATTTGAGAGGATTGGGAGAATGTCATAAGCCCCCCATACACCACATACAATTACCATGCAATTTCTGTACAATCAACTTTTCTTCTACCAAAACCATGTAATATGAGGACCTTTCTACACCTTCCAATCACTATGTATTCTATCAGGGAGGACCCGGCACTACATAGTTGTTGGTAGATCTGATGGAAATTGTATGGAGGAATCTAAAGGTGTATGGGGGACTATATGGACAGATGAAACAAAAACTGAACTTTTTTGTTGAAAACTCAACTTGTCACATTTGGAGGAGAAATCCTGTGAAGCATGGGGGTAGAAACATCATGCTTTGGGGCTGTTTTTTCTGCAAAGAGACCAGGATGACTGATCAGAGTAAAGGAAAGAATGAATGGGGCCATGTATCGTGAGATTTTGTGTGAAAACCTCCTTCCATCAGCAAGGGCATTGAAGATGAAATGTGGCTGGGTCTTTCAGCAGCATAATGACCCCCCCCCTTCACTGACCAGGCAACAAAGGAGTGGCTTCGTAAGAAGCATCTCAAGGTCCTGGAGTGGCCTAGCCAGTCTCCAGATATCAACCTCTTAGAAAACCTTCAACTTTAGTTCATCTGGATAGAGACTTTAAACATAAAAATTTTGAAGATGTTGATAAGCTAGGAGATAAAAAAATTTCTATCAAAGTCTGATATTTGCAAATGTTCTCTTCAACATACTATATATTGTAAGTTAATTGTGTATTCACTGACTGTGGCTAATTGCAATCTTCTGAAAGTTAGTAATGACAGTAAAGCCAGCATATTTTATTAACAGATGGTATGTATTTAGCAAGAGATATAGAAAAAAAACTGCAATATCACAAGGGAAATTATAAGGGACAATAACATTTCTACACAAATAATAAATATATACCGTAATCTGATAATTAAAGCAATAAAATCGTTTTATTGTATGGCAAACATCTGCAGATTACTTATTTACAACTATACAGCTGTGCATGCATTTTTTTTACTACGGTTCACTATAGACATTTTCACATAGACTGGCTACATTTAGCAAACATACAATAATGTCAGTGGAAAGCAGTTTTGGTTCAGTAAACTGGTATGAAAATCAGCAATGAGTGGTTGGTAAGTTTGAGTGTTTGTATAGGTATGTACTCATTTGTATTATTCATCTAACATGTTTACATGTTAGATGAATAATGAATAACCAGATCAGACACATATTCCTCCAAATATTCCTCCAAATATCCATTCATTGAAGACAATACAATGCACTCACACATATGTATGTCAGCCTCACGAGTAAATAATATTGAATTTACTAAAACATTTCTCGAGTAGTGTTATGTTGTTACTGCTGGTATTATTGCTGTCACCATATGTATTGTTTTAAAATGTAAATTAAAAAATATATACCGTATTTTTCGGACCATAAGACGCACTTTTTCACCCCCAAAATTGGG
>CM070035.1:48418500-48428500 GCA_036250615.1 Ptychadena robeensis | reverse complement strand
TAAAAACTGGGTGCGTCTTATGGTCCGGTGCGTCTTATAGTCCGAAAAATACGGTACTTAAAACTTACCTCATCAGTAATCTGGCCTCCAAATGTAACCCAAGTTCCTGAAATGAAAAAAGAATATATATAATAGTAAATAATATGTTATTATTTGTGTCAGTTTCAATTTGGTGAAATATGTTAAACAGGTATTGATAAAAATGTGGAGGAAGGCAGAGAGAATAAAGGCATTGATAGTGCCAAATACATAGGTTTTCCTGGATAATTTTCCTGGAAAATTTTTACTATCTATACAATTGTATATCTGAAGAAGGGAAGACTCCAGACAAGATCTGCCTTACAACAATCATGTCAGAAGGTTATGCTTACTCCCAGGGAACAGCCGCATCATAGTCAAAGCTTGAGTATGACTCTAAAGAACACATCCCTTTCATCCTTGTAGACATGTAAGCTCATCCCAGTTAAATGTAAGCAACTGATGTTTAGAGATGGTCAAATTCGACCATTTTGACGATTTCGAATTAATTGCAAAGCCCCTGAACATGGTATCATCACCAAACTTGCTGGAGATGTAGAGAAGGGTTATGGGTATACCACAAGAAAAAAGTATGTCTCTAACACAAATAGTTTTTGCACAAATTAAGTTCAAAGTCAGGTCAAAATTTCTAAAATCTGAATTTCAACTTTAAATTTGAACTCAATTTATGCAAAAAATACAATTTTGGTGATGATACCATTTTAGGGGCTTTGCAATAAGCTCACAAAGTTAGCAAGTCGCAAAATTCTTACATCTAAAGCCTGAACTAAGCATTGGCCATCAGGAAATCTGCCCCCCCCCCCTTTGGCTAGCAGGAAACCTGGCCCAACCAGTAGCCAGTAGGAAGCCTGGACACCCCAGTGGCCAGCAGAAAGCAGGGACCACCCAGTGACCAGCAGAAAGGCTGGACCCTCCAGTGGCTAGCAGGAAGCCAGGACTGACCAGTGACCAGCAGGAAGCCTGAGTGGACCAGTGGCCAGTAGAAAGCCTGGACTCCCCATAGGCCAGCAGAAAACATGTACCAACCAATGGCCAGTAGGAAGCCTGGACTGACCAGTGGCCATTAGGAACCCTGGACTGACCAGTGGCAAGTAGGATGCCTCTGACAGGACTGACCAGTTTCCAGTAGGAAGCCTGGATGCCCCAGTAGCCAGCAGGAACCAGTGGTGCAGAGACACATGGTGCTGTTTGCTGAACAGCTTCTTGATTACACAGAAAAAGAATGTTAAAGGGTCCCCATATGCAGGTCGACATCCGCTCGATCGATGGCTAATCGATGTGCACCAAGTAATGGCGAACAGAGATCTAAAAACATGTTGGTTCCCTGTTCGATCTACCTTTCCTCGAGCAGGATGATTTTCAAAGAATGGGCGACATCGTTCGATTCCCTATCCAGGATCGAACGATCAGGAATCAAACAAAAAATCGAGCCGGGTGTGGGTATCTTTGTGGGTGTGGGTATCTTTGTGGGTGTGGGTATCTTTAACGCGTGCTTTCACACACAGGACTAGAACCCTAAATAGAAAATAGAAAAATGATGTAGAAAGCCAATATGAAAATGTAATTCAGACTGAATTTCTGTCCTGCTGATTTTCCATTTCAGCTACCTCAGAAACTCCAGTGGCTCAGGAGGTCTCTTTGCAGAGGTCCTGCTCTGCACTTGATGGAAGGCTGTAGAAGTTTTAGAAAGTACATTACATGAAAGCACCTCTTGAACATGTATTGGAATATATTTAGCTAATTTAAACCAAGAGCTGAACTCCAGTGTTTATTTAATTATTGGTCAGTAATAGAGACTTCTCACCTATGCTGAAACCATATAGTCATTTTTATCTGAACTCTGTGCATGCCACTGAATATGCAATGGAAATTACAGTGCTCTCAGGATCTCGCCTCAATTGCAGAAAGATAGACCTCACTCATTATCTGTTTCTTTTATAGTTTGGGGTTTTAAAGGTGCACTAAAGCCATGGTTAAAGAATAAAAAAATAGATTTTTTTAGAATCCATTTAAAAACATTGTCAAACATATTAAAACAAACAATAGATGCAGTAGGAGGGGCCCACATGCTGGTCCACCTCATTCCAAAAAGCAAGGGTGTAGTGTAGTGGGATACACTTAAATTGTATATGTGTTGTTCCTGCCATGACATGACATGCCCTATTGAAATGTGTGTATAAAATGTATCTGCATTCCTCTGTAACAGGTGCAGGGATGATTGATGGCTCTCCCGCTGTTTTGTCTTCCCTTACATTGTAACTCTTACAATCTGCCTGGAGACTAGCTACTGCCCTTCTCCAGGCAGAGGGTTAAATATACCTCCCTAGGCCCTCCTAGTCAGAGTTAGCTCCTGAAACAAGTTGTTTCCAGCCAGCGTGTCTCACCCCTCTAGAGCACTGGGCTCCCACCTTTCCTGGGTTCTCCATCCCATCGTCCCTCTGCTAGCACCCGGGATCCAAGAACCCCCATCTGTGGTGACTGAAAGGGTTGTCTCCTGGAACAGGACCACCTTCCCTCAATTGTGCCCGAGCGGATGACGGGGAACACCGGTAGGTGCTGAAATATGCAGACACAGGATTCCTCCCTTCTCCACCTCATATGTGATCGCTCCCTGTTTCCCCAGTCCTCACACTGGGAAAAGAAAGTCACCCTGCAGCTGGTAGTGTGTTTGGAACTGTAGTCCCTAAGCTGTGTGCCCCATTCCTGACCAGTTCTCGAGCTGAAAGCAGCTTGAGAACCGACAGTCTAAACTTAGCCTAATGCATCTTTATCCTTGTTTCTCTTCCAAGTGAGGCACTACTCAGAAACAAAGATGAAGTCAGTAAAGTTTTGGGGCACCTGGCCTGTACTTTTGTTCTCACTACACTACCGGTAGGCTCAAACAAAGAAAATAACAGCTTTGCAGAAAATCAGAAAAAGCTGATTCTGGCAGGCTCCATTTAATTTGCAGGTAACCAGAGACCCCTAACAAGCCAAATGGTCATTATTGTCAGGTTTTATAGGAAGTTATTTAAGAATAATCTTTTCATTTTAAAATATGTTATGTTATGGCTGTTAATGAAATGTACAGCAAGGATATAGGACAGTCACCAGATACGTGCAATTCATTAGTGAGAAGTCTAGACACTATGAATTGGATGATGCAGGATATGTTCATGACCCATCTTTCTCCGAAGTCTCTATCCTCATCTCGTGCCTATATATAACAGCAACAGGAGTATGTAAAAATATCTATCTATATTTGCCGCACACAATCATTACAGCTTCTCACCTTATAAACGTGTTCACACAAACAAATTAGAAATGATCCCACACAGACTAAAAAGTGTGTCTGACTCTTTTAGTAGAACTCTGATTAAAATGTAAATTAATTTCAGGTCTACTGCATTTTCAGCAGTAATCTATTTATAGAACTACTCCAAATGAAAAGAGCAAGTTAGCAGAAACTACGCATTTGTTATAGGTATGGGGTCATATGAGCAGTGATTATATGAAGCAAAGTATTACTATTTCTGTGAGGTAAAAATACATTAGCAGAACGACCTGAAACTTCTTTTATTGATTTTGGCCATTGTAAGTATGATTCATAATATTGAATGAATTGAAGTAATTGTCATCAAGCTACATTGTTTGCCAAAACTATCGGTTTTCGGTCACTGAAAAACGAATAAAAAATTATATGTTCAAAAAAAGTGTAAAGAATTTTCAATATTTTCCTTTTTTAAACGGTGCCGTGTAATCACAGTTTTTTGAGTGTTTAGATATTTCTATATATCTAAAAAAAAAAAAAGTTAACACAAAATGGAGTTAGGTGCCCCTAATCTGCAGAAATGATTGCTAACCCTTTACTATAATTTCTAAAAGAAAAACCCCAAAAGATTTAAGCCCCCCATACATGTTCTGGCCGTGCCAGAAGGCAGTGCAGTACGGCAATCTCCTGCTCAGCAGAACGAAAACAGCCGCTGCTGCAGACAAGTATGTGGATCGGCTCTGTCAGGAAACAGAAAATTTTTGTGGAAATCTAAGCATGTATAGGGGGCTATGCTTGTAGTTCAGAAGACGCTCATTGACTGTGCACAAATTATGTGACTGCTTATAATTATGGCTACAACAGTCCCTTTAAATTTATATTTACAGTACACATGTGTGCTCCCTACAGATTAACGTTTCAGTGGGATCCTATATATAAAAGATGAGAGCAAACAAAACATAAAAATAGAAACAATAGATGGACAGCAATAAACCATTTATTACTAGACTACAATTTTTCTTATAGCACTAAATTGCAACAAAATACACGATGATTGTAGCGGCCCTTAGATTTGTAACTTAAGTGCTGGAGGGCTGCATGTGGGCCCCGGCTCTAGTTATTCATGTTGCAAAATACAGATGTCCAACTGTAGAGATGATGGTTATATACTACTGTAACTTTTACCTAAAGCATAATTTGACGGACTGTTTGTCTGTCACTGGGTAAATGGACCATATCCAGCAGTGAAAGGGTCAGATGTATCCCAAAAAGAGTCCAGGATAGTGTTGGACAGCAACAGAAGGTTGCAGTGCAGTTTTTGTGTTATAGGTACCTGGACTCTGGAATGGGAGGGAAGGAACTAGGACTTCCCCATTCCACCAAGGTAGATCTGTTGGACCGTAACAAGGTTACTGGGTGTGTTTTCACAAAGGAGTTGAGTTCATTGTGTCAGGGAGTAGCGGATACCAGAGAGCACACAAGGTGTGTGGGCCCAGGCCTGTGACTACTGAGAGTCAGGCAATTCATACAGATGTTCCTGAGGAAAAGGAAACCATTTTTGTTTGGACAGCAACAGAAGGTTGCAGTGCAGTTTTTGTGTTATAGGTACCTGGACTCTGGAATGGGAGGGAAGGAACTAGGACTTCCCCATTCCACCAAGGTAGATCTGCTGGACCGTAACAAGGTTACTGGGTGTGTTTTCACAAAGGAGTTGAGTTCATTGTGTCAGGGAGTAGCGGATACCAGAGAGCACACAAGGTGTGTGGGCCCAGGCCTGTGACTACTGAGAGTCAGGCCATTCATACAGATGTTCCTGAGGAAAAGGAAACCATTTTTGTTGATGCCTGCAAGCCAGGAGGCTTGACATTTTCGCTGGACTTGTTTTGGTAAATTTTTTTGTTTTGCTCATAAATATGGGCAGGCCCCGTTAAGAGATGCAGATTGTGTGGACTTGTGGACTGACGTCATTGTGTGCACACCTTTGAGGCTGAATCCCCACAATAAGTACGAAAAAATCAGACCCAACAAATATGGACCCTTTTATGACCAATGGTAATTGTGTTTTGTAATAAGAGTAAAAAAGGATCATGTGCAGTATCATTTTACTTTACCTGCCATGAAAGTTTAGTGAGCAGACACTGCCATTCTTTTATCAATAAAGTGTTTAGTCTGTTAATAGTAGCACCCATAAAAGTGAGTAAATACACCAAAGATGCATATCATAAAGCCATCATGAAAGGGCATAAGAAGTATGCATACAGTGGCTTGCAAAACTATTTGGCCCCCTTGAACTTTTCCACATTTCCACATTGCAGCCACAAACATGACACCCCACTTTGCAGTTATTTATTTGTAAAAAATTTTTGGAATCATGTATGATTTTCGATCCACTTCTCACGTGTACACCACTTTGTATTGGTCTTTCACGTGGAATTCCAATAAAATTGAGTCATGTTTGTGGCTATAATGTGACAAAATGTGGAAAAGTAACTTTTGCAAGCCACTGTATAAGCTGCAAAAAATATTTAATGCTATCCTTACCTTACCATACTCCTACATGTGTCTTGTGGTAAATGTGACCTCAAAACTACCTTGTGAATGAGTAAATGAGGTTATGTCTCCAAGGCTACATGATATGGAACTTTCATGAAGCAGATCTTGGAAGAAACAGTTCTCGCTTCTTAGTGCCTTTCTAGTATTAACAGTATGCTGTTCAGGCTTGTTTAAATAGAATAACCAAATATTTATAATACAACATATATACGTATGCAGAGTGCATCCCCTCATACTTTATTGGGAACCAGAACTTACAAAACTTCATCCCTTAGATCCAATTCGTAATGTTGTTTTTCTAGGTAGAAAAGTGTTCTCTCTCGCTGAGCATTTACTTTGTACTTTAGTGTCTAGGTCATTTATGAAGTTCCAAGCATACACTTTCAGCTATTTGCACAGCATGAACGATTATTACTTTTCCATTTTGTTCATCATGCGGGGAATGAAAAAAATGTGTGCTACAAGCAGTTCACCCAATTAATATACATCATTACCTCTATTTTCTGTGTCAGTTAGGCTAGTTTTAGAATAGTGGATCCTGTGTGTAAGATAAGAACACATTCACATCTCTGCACGGTGACTGTGGTAGATAAAATGTAGACTACGCCATATACCACAAGAGGCTCATAATCATAGTGAGATTCTGCCAAAAATATTCTGTAGCCTAATAGTGCAGTGTGCTTCATATAGCATGCCAAACACAGCAAGTCAGATTGAAGGACCTATTTTTCTTAACCCAATTTGCCTAGTTTTTTTAATTACTCACAGCATGCCCATCAGGCATACTCACTCTTTCCAATCGTCCTGATTCCCAATAATGTTGTAAAATTAAAGTCATGGAAGTTGAAAAGTTTAAAAAGAAATATAGGATACACTTTCCAATCTGGACACTTGCTGTGACCATTGCCTAAAAGCGAAAGATGCCCTCTTCTTAGGGCTTGTCCCCACTGGTGAAGCTAGCCGCGGGGCACCGCTGTCCCGCTAGCGGCTGAACAAATTCACCAACCCGTGGGGCAAAACGCGGGTGCCTGCATTTCAAATCAAATCAGCCGCACAAGTGGGGACAAGCCAATTGAAATTCATGGAAGCGGCTGCCCGCGGCTCAGAACCGCACCGCCTTGCGGCCAGCTTCACCAGTGGGGACAAGCCCTTACTGGGAGTTTGTACTAAACACACAGGTCCAGATGTTTTTGCCAGTCAGGTCTTCTTCATTTGTAGAAATACTAGAAGTTAAAAGTTGTACTTGTGCTTCAAAAGAAGTCTTCCAAACTATGGCCTCTAAAGGAGACCATAAGAATTATCCTCTAGGCATTATCTACACTTATTGCAGGGTAAGTGAAGGGGAGCAAAAGCATCTTGACTCCAAGGTGACCAAGGGTTGGATTGAAAGACTAAAAGGGCCAGATATGGCCCCCTGCCCGTACTTTGCCCACATGAGCTAAGGTATGCTGTGGTCACATGAGAATATGAACACATACTGTATATGAAAAAAAAAAACACTGTAGCCGGCCATAGACGTCTCGAACCATGGCCGACTATAGTGGTTTTCTTTTACATTTTATTAAGGAAATTATTGGCACAGATCGCCAATAGCACATTTTTTAAATACATAAGGCCCCCATACACCTTACAAACTTGCCATACAATTTCTGTACAATCACCTGTTGTTCTACCAAAACCATGGAATGTGAGGACCTTTCTAACCTTTCCAATCACTATGTATTCTATTAGGGTAGATCTAATGGAAATTGTACAGAATCTAACTTTCACGCTAGCCCTGTGTTTGCATTTTGCGGCCCTGCAGCATGCATTTTTGGTGCTGCAAAGCAAGCATCTCCCACACACTTGTATGGGAGATGCAAATGCTCGCAATGTGAAAACACAGTTTTTTTTACTAATGGACGCAACACTAATGTGTCAATAAACGTGAAAAAACACAGCTAGTGTAAAATGGTCTCTATTAGAAGATTAGGTGTTTTATCGGGTGTTAATGTCAATGTTATTGCCTGCATGGGGCTTCCTACTGTCTGTCCAGTAATAGGGCCAGCCAAGTCCCCAAAAAGCAGACATCTCATCATAAGCGGACTGTCACAAACCAGCCAACACAGGATCCTCTGTGGAAGGGTTTGATAAGCAGTCTACTTAATCCACAAAAACTTGTGGGCAAGTAAATATGCTTAACAACATAGAAATAAACAATTCTTTATGATGGGACAAAGTGGGGACGTTTTGAGTTTTGCCTGATGATAAGTTTACTACTCCAGTGTACTGATAGAAACGAAGACATATGGACAGGCAGACAGAAAGGCATGTACAAAGATACACTTCTTTAATATAATAGATTCTGCATTACTGTGAAAACGTCCCAGTTGGTTAAGCAGTTGAGCTAAAAGAGTAATAATAACCCAATTTGTGCAGAAGCTGCAGTTATCCCAAGTGGACATTTAATTCTAAGGTTTATTATCTTTATACTGGGCAGAAGAATATAGTAGAGGCTGCACGCATGATGCATAAGAACATATTTCTTATAATATAGCCTGTGTTATTCTTTTCAAGACCTTGTGATATGTGTAAAAAGTGTTTCTTTAATAAGCAGAGAGTCAGACACATTCTGTCACCATAGTTACCACACCATAAAAATCATGGAAATTGTCTTGTTTTCTTCCCTTTTTTCCATCCTTGGGGCTTCCCTTTGATGTATTTACAGTTTCATTAGAATTCAGTTTATGGTCTGTTGCAAATCCCACCCTATCCCCTCTTTACTAATATTTAGGAGGGTAATAACATAACAAGCCTCCCCTGGTTTTCTCAAATTAGTCCCCATTCCCTTTATGTAACAAAGTCCCTGTCCCATGTCAATTGCTGACTTTAAAGACACATTTGACCAGGGAAATAGTATATCCATAAATAAACTGTATTAACAAATTAAGGGTGATAAGCCTAAAAAAGTATACAAAAAAATTGACTTGGAGTTTATTGTTTTCTAAATGAACAAAAATACAGTCAATAATTATATTTATTCCCATTGCTTTCTGTAAACCCAAGAACAATGTATTGTACCTACTTGAGTATAACCAGAGTTTTTCAGCACGCAAAACGTGCGTATAATCAAGTCAGAGTAACTCCAGATTTGCCCTGCCAACCCCCAACACACCATGGTCTTTGTGCAGGAAATGCTGGGCTTTGTGCGGGTGATGGCCTTGCTCTTCCCCATGCATGACAAAGTTACACATACAGATACCAGTGGTAAATGTAGTACCATATGTAGTTAGGCTGTATGGGGTCTGAAAAAAAATGGAGGTTACAAAAAAATGAAAAAAAGGGAGGGTTAAGAACCTGTGAAGAGCAGAAGGATGAAGTTTTTGTGGCTACTTCACTTACTTTTTAGGTTGCTGGTTTGTACAGACCCAGGTAGGGGTTTCTGCTATTACCAGCAGCCACTTGTAGACTGTAGGCGTGTGGAGATATTTTTGGTACACTCTTTCCACACAGTGTATATCTAGTTGGTGCTTGTCACGCTCAGGTTTCCTGTGGCAGACCAATAGTGTTGGCTGCTTGGTCGGACATTCGTCCAAGCTAGGAATTTAAAACCAAATATCTAATGCTGTTATCCTGAAGAAGTGACCCGTTATTAGCGTTGATATTTGTCTGCACTATAACCTTCTATGACCAAAACATATATCTAATAAAGGAGCCTAATCGCTAAGGGTGTCTCTTTGCGAGCCTTTTTTATTAGGGAATCCACCCCATACCTTTAAATAAAGTACCATGCTATGTATCATAAACAACAAGGATCTTATTCTAAAAAATTATGCCCAGAATGGTACTGTATTTACCATATTGGTACCTGTATGAGTTACTCCATCATGCTTGGGACAAAGTGGCATGAGCTTTTCCAGTTTCCGTTGGTAAAATAAGGTACCTTGGCTTACATGCAGGTTGCCTTGTACTCAAGTATATACAGTATATGGTGCAGCTTACCAGTCACTGAATGTGGCGGCTGAGCTTGCTTTTTTTTGCAGCTTTTTTTTCCATTTGGTGATCTTGGTGATCTAGTTATACACTTTCCATGCTAGAGAAACAATGCTAAATCCCTGCATACAGGATTATTAGGCAAATGAGTATTTTGACCACATCATCCTCTTTATGCATGTTGTC
>CM070035.1:48371656-48386284 GCA_036250615.1 Ptychadena robeensis | reverse complement strand
GATTTAGTAATAAGATGATGTGTAGGCCAGACTGTAGGGGTGGGTTTTCAGGGCTTTTTTTAAAAGTGCTGAATTTAGGAGCAAGTTTAATGGGGCAAGAGTTCCAGAGAGTGGGGACAGCCCTAGAGACGTTTTGAAGCTGTGTATGTGATGATGTTATGAGCAGGGTTGCAGGTTGGAGGGGGTGGTTAGGGGTGTATTTATGGATCAGGTTGGAAATGTAAGTGGGGTGTGGAGTGGCATAAAACTTTGCATTTGATTCTCTGTACAATTGGAAGCCAGGAAGAGGAGCAGCAGATGAGGAGCGGTTAGAGGAGTAAATGAGCCTAGTAGCACCATTCATAAAGGACTAAAGAGGTGAGAAAAAAAATGAATGACTCAAGTATAAGCCTAGTGTGGGAAAAACAGCAAAGACAGAGAAACAAACAGCAAATGTGCTTTTCATTGCATGCGTGTTATTATTATTATTTCAACAAACTGATTTGTGAGTGAATTGCAAAGCCTCTGAACATGATATCATCACCATAATTGCTAGAGATATAGAGGTGAGTTGGGGGAACATTGTAAAGAAAACAGTTTGTGGAGTTTTTTGCAAAAATTACCATATACACTTGAGTATAAGCCGGCACGAATATAAGCAGAGAAAATTCTGTAAAAACCGAATGACTCGAGTATAAGCCGGGGGGGGGGGGGGGGGGGGGGGGGGGGGGGGGGGGTTGCGACAGCTAAGGCTCAGAAACTCATAGCAAATTATAAATAATTGTTATTATTTAATTTAACAGATTTGTAAGTTAATAACCAAGCCCCTGATTATGATATCATCACCAAAATTGCTGGAGATGTAGAGAAGGGTTGTAGGAACATTGTAAAGTAAACAGCATTGCTCTAGCATATGAGGTTTTTGCACAAAATAAGTTCAAATGAAGTCAACTTTAAAAACTTTGACTTGACTTTGAACCTAATTTTTGCAAAAACTACATGTACTAGAGAAAATTTTTCAAATGTTTCCACAACATTTCTCTACATCTCCAGCAAATTTGGTGATAATAGCATATTCAAGGGCTTTGCAATTCACTTATAAATTCTGCGAATTCCATTTCTTGATAAGCCAAATATCATTTTTTACACTTCACATGCTGAAAAATATATGGTAAGTTCAAACTAAGTCAACTTAAAAATTTTGACTTCACTTTGAACCAAATTTATGCAAAAATAATTTTTTTAAAAATATTTTCACTGCCTTTGCCTACATTTCCAGCAAGTTTGGTGATAACACCATGTCCAGGGGCTTTGCAATTTACTTACTAAGTCCAACTGCCGCGATTTTTATTTCTTGACCCGAGTATAAGCCAAATTTTTTCCAAATTTCAGGTGCTGGATGATTTGGCTTATATTAAATTATATACGAATAATGCATGTGCAATGAAATGATGTATGCAGTAGACCTTAGGAACATTATCGAGCCCCCGTCCCTATTCAATTTTAAGAATGAGGTCCCGGCCCCCCCCCGAATACCTTTGCCCCCCCCCCCCACTGCAGTAGACCTTCCCTAGGACAATATACACATGAGTTGGTGCTGGGACTTTAAAAAGCAGCCTAATAAAACTTATAATTACGTCGCTGGAATCATTTTATCTTAAATGAGGAAAATATGGCAAGTTTAATAGCTAAAATGCGTAAATGTGCGTGCGAGCTGCATTAGGGTGATAAATTAGAGTTGTTAGAGGAAATTGCAGACGATTAATCTGTTGTTAGAACAAACGCTATTTATAACAGATACATCACAAAGTAGCGATAGGAACATGCAGGCAGGAGTCAGAGCAGGGGCTGGTTTGAAAGGAATTTGCAAACAAGCATTTAATGCTTCTAATCTGAAGAAGATTCTAAATTTACCTTGTTGTTGGCATTGCATTAGCAAAAAAAAAACATTTAGAGAAATCTCATTGTGTTCTGCAGATGCCCTTCTAAATCTTTCAGCGAAGGCCCATTCTACTTTATGTGGGTTCAGTAAAACACATGATTTTTCTGTGCAATGCAATAGTGTGAGATCAACTCATTCACCTACCGCATTGCAGCACGCAAAAAAACACTCAGTGACATCTGGGCAGATGCATCCCCCAGCACGCTTCTCCGGGGAGAGAAAAGATGGTTTGGAGGAATCACAGTCTGTAAATCTCATTAGCACCCCGCTGGTGGGGGGAGGGGCTCACCTATGGCACCGATCTCCATAGGACTGCCCTGACCCAGAGGAAAGATGCTGGAAGAAGAAGCAGCATAATGATATATTTTCATGAAATCCTATGCCAATAATAAAGCCCCCCCCCATACACAATTCGATTTGCATTCGATCGACCGCAAATGAAAATAAATCTAAGACATTACGGAAAGGTTGCACCACCATTTCTGGGCACAACCGGACGTGCGTGATGACGTCATCACACGTGGTGGATCTGCTGGGAAATCGACAAGAATTTGAAACGCCTATGGGGGGCTTAACCCTTACTATTAGAGATATATTGCCCACATATGGCTGGATGTATCAGAAGAGATTCTTCACTTGGCTCTTCACTTGAGATTCAAATATATTTTCAGTTTGGCAGAGGAAAAAATGTGCAGGTAATTAGCTGTTTCTCTGACGCCCACCCACAGCTGCAATTATAAAGCGAGTATATGATGTAGCTGAGATTAATAGTGCTGAGACAAAGACATAAATCCCCCTAACTAGTTTTTATAAAAGTAAATGGTGCAAGTCCCCCTCATCCGTACTTACAATGGATCATCTGTTTGATACCCATAAATACACTTTAGCATTTTTCATCTAATATTACTGTTTTACTCTCTTGTTTGTACAGGGAGTGCAGAATTATTAGGCAAATGAGTATTTTGACCACATTCTTTATTCATGTTGTCTTCTCCAAGCTGTATAGCTCTAAAGCCTACTACCAATTAAGCATATTAGGTGATGTGCTCTCTGTATGATAAGGGGGTGGTCTAATGACATCAACACCCTATTATTAGGTGTCATAAATTATTAGGCAACTGTCCTTTCCTTTGGCAAATGGGTCAAAAGAAGGGAACTTGACAGGCTAGAAAAGTAAAAAATAGTGAGATATCTTGCAGAGGGATGCACGCACTCTTAAAATTGCAAAGCTCTGAACGTGATCACTCGACAATCAAGCTGTTTCCATTCAAAATCGTCAACAGGTCGCAAGAAAAGCTGTGGGAACAACGAAGGCCGCAAATAACTGCCCCGAGGACTTAGAAAAGGCAAGACGTGCAGGCATGCCCAAGCATGCCACTGCCAGCCAGTTTGGCATAATTTCAGAGCGCAACATCACTGTAGTGCCCAAGCACAAGGTGTGCAATTACTCAGAGACATGGCCAGTAAGAAAGGCTGAAAGACACCACCACTGAACAATACCCCCCAGCTGAAACGTCCAGACTGGTCCAAGACATATCTCAGACTGATTTTTTTCTAAGGTTTTATGACTGATGAAATGAGATTGATCTTGATGGCCAGATGGATGGGGCACGATGGCTGGATTGGTAAGGGCAGAGAGCTCCAGTCCGACTCAGACGCCAGCAAGGTGAGGTGGAGTAACTGGTTGGGCTGAGTATCATCAAGATGATCTTGTGGTGCCTTTTTCGGGTTGAGGATGAGTCAGCTCAACTCCCATTCCTACCTGCCACTGCCAGTTTCTGGAATACACCTTCTTCAAGCAGTGGTACAGGAAGAACTGCATCCTTCAAGAAAACATATTTTTCATGCAGTACAATGCTCCATCACACGCGTTCCAAGTACTCTCTCCACAGCGTGGCTGGCAAAAAGGTGTATAAAAGAAGAAAACGAATGACATGGGCATTCTTGTTTCACCTGATCTGAAACCCATTGAGAACCCTGTGGGTCCATCATCAACTGTTATTTACAAGAGGAAAACAGTAACCTCTCCTGAACAGTGTCTGGGAGGCTGTGGTTGCTGCTGCACTCAATGTTGATGATGAACAGATCAAAACACCTGACAGATCCCATGATGGCATGCTTTTTGAGGTCCTGCAAAGAAAGGTGGCTATATTGGTCCTGATCTTGTTTTTTTGTTTTTGTTTTTGAAAGTCAGAAATGTATCTTTGTGATTTTAGCATGGTTATATTGGTTTCACTGGTAAAATAAATACTTGAATGGGTATAAATTAGTTTTTTTGTTAAGTTTGCCTACATAATTATGCACGTAATAGTCAACCTGCACACACAGAATTTCCCCTAAAATAGCTAAAAACTAAAAACAAACTAACAATATTCAGCTGTGCTATTAATGTGTTTTTTTTGGGTTTCATTGGAACATGGTTGTTGTTCATAATAAAATTATTTCTCAAAATACCATTGCCTAATATTCTGCACTCCCTGGTATTGTTGCAGTGAAAGGAGATTCCATGTTAATCTAAGAGACATGTCACAACCTGTCGCACTGTGGCTGTCAGTGCCGTTTATGAGCGGGTAATGCATACGATGTTGACCAAATCTAATCATGAAAGAGTAAGTCAGGGATGTCAGCCCTTAGGAGGGCCTGGATGATGCTGATAATCATTTAATTATTACATTTCCATTCCATTACTTCCATTTCTACTACGAAAAGAGACCCACAACTCTGGCAATCTAATGCAAGCTTCTTCTTTAATATAGGGATGCCATTAAACAGGTAATTTTGAATAATGACTGGTTGGATCAGTATCCAGGGAACAAACAAAAAGCGGATGTAAATGAGAAAAACCCAAAGATAAAACATATAGATATTCCACCTACATCCCATCCTTCATCCCGACTTTCATACCTGCCACTTCTGGTAAAAACTCCAATCATATACCAGTAATACTAATAACAGGTAGATGCCGGAGGGGGTAGGTCCACTTTTAAACATTTGTAATATAGAACATATATAACAAGTGGATAAAATGTTCAACTAAGAAATAAGGACTGAAAATGCACTGCTAATATTGAATTCTTATATACATCCCTACAGACAAGAGTGGGCTACAAGCTCTCACCCACGTAAGGCCAGGGGCCACCATAGACACAGCAGAATGTCAGATGTGGGTAATTGTGGCCTGGCGTACCAGACACACCACAATGGCTCCCACGGTAGTTTTTGATGCAGCCTAGAGAGCTGGGGCAGACTTAAACCCACTGGAGCGGCAGTACGGCTTCTTAAAGAGCCCCCGACTTTCCCATTTCTCAAACCCATTACTCCCACAAATTGGACTTCTGGCATCACAACATCTTATGAGGTGCATTTTTGGCATAACCCATGGCTATATAATTTTTGGATACACTGTTGTTTGCTTCACCAATAAAAGCTATTGGAACTGTAGACAACCTGCGCCTCCAAAAATGCATACGGTAGTGTATTACAGAAATGTATAGGCCATGGCACACATTGCCGCCATAGCTGTGTGTGGGTACAAAGTTTTGAGAAACATGTGTGCCTTGCTGCACATAGGGCATGTGTGCCCCCCCCCCCTCCAACAGCAAAAAACATATTGACTCGAGTATAGCTGAAGGTAGAAAATGCCAAGTCGTTTTTTCTAAATGGTAAAAATATTGAGAAAAAATTGCCCCTATGTAAGGTCTCGTCTGGGATTCAACCCAGAACTCAGTTTCTGGGTTGCTCATTCCAATGCAGGGAACCTGTCTGTGTACACTCACCTTGCTGGTGAGTAACATAGCTGGTATGCAGGAGTGGACACAGACCCAGCCTTGTTTAATCCATGACCACTGATTTCCTTTACCCTCATTACAGTCTCTGACAGACCCCCGTCATTTTTGATGGCCTATGTTGTATCAACGTCCTATATAACACTGCCTGGGAATAGGAAAATGGCTGGTACATGTGTGGGGTTTACCCTGGGTAGCCCAATACCGGGGCCTTAATACCAACCGGAGTCCTGCTTGCTTTTGTTCGCTTGGATACCTAGAGCCTGCCGCTGCCCTTGACTTTGCTAACCTATCTTGATCCTGTTTGTATTCCTATTCCTGCCTTGTTTTGTTCTCCCTGATACCTGACCTGACTTGGCTAGCCTTACCTTTATCCTTGTTTGTATTCCTGTTCCTGACCTGGTTTTGTCCTTCTGGATCCCCGACCCTGCCTCCACTCCTGACCCGCCTTACCTGAGACCTCTGGATTCTTGTAACCTGGTATCTTTCTTGTCCACCACCACACACCCTTCTGGGGGGGTTGTCTGGGGAAGCGGGACCTGGCCCTCTGTGCAGGAAAGGCTACACTGGTCCCCCTCAAGGGGATTGGTCCCAACCCCCCTCCTGGGGGGCTATTGGGTGAGAACCCAGAGCCAGCTTAGACTCCCCGCTCCCAGTCAGTCCAGCGCTACCCCCGGTTGGTGTACCTGCCTGGTGACCCCTGCCTGGTGGGTCTCCTGGGACTGGTAGACTGCAGTAAACAGCCCAGGCTCTCAGAGCTGTCTCTCCTGTGGGCAGTCCCTGCCTCGAGCCACACCCGGGCTAACAAAGGTTACATATTCTCTGCGTATGTACCTTGAGACTCTATCCAGTGCTTGTAGCCCCACATGTTTCCCTGAGCACTCCTGTTGCGTACTTCCTGTCTGTGTCCTGTGTCTAACGCCCGTAGTTCTATGTGAATCTGGAGCTCTCCTGTTCATACTACCCACTGATGTACTCTGGGTTTCCAGTCCTCCCTAAAACCCAGAGTACCCCCAGCATCCAGTATACTTGCCATAGTGCCTCCCAGTTCTATACATAGCCTGTTCTGCATTTCCAAAACCCCATCCAGTCTGCCCTATCCCCAGCTAATGGGCTTAGCCTGCCTTGTTCCCCTAGCCCAGGCGTAACACCCTAGGAATGAATCAAACAGGATTAATCTTAGAGCCACATCCTGGATAAAGTTAACAGGTTTATTGTTAATACAAGATGCGTTTTTAAGGCAATTCTTAATTTATTTAAATTTTTTAATCATAAATGTGGAATGTTTTATTTGAATTCCTATGAAATTCCTTCTCCAGTAACAATCGGCCATCAGTAACAGTAACCACCACCAGATGGCAGTGTGGAGCCATTTGTTTACATTAGATCAGCTGGAGTCGGAAACACAGAGCTCACAGAGGCTGAAGAGCGAAGCTCTCCTGTGCCTGCAAGAAGCTCTTCTGTGCCTACAATTCAGCTACCTGTGACCTGGGACAGGTGAGTGTACCCTGACTCTGACCCCCTGACTAGAGTATAAGAATAGGGGAGCTTTTTCAGCAGATTTTTTGGGCTGAAAAAGTCGGCTTATACCCGAGTTTATACGGTATATACACACACACAAGCACACACATTATGTAAAATGTACTTTTGCGTTCCAAATGAAAGCCTTTGTTATATAGAGACTAAAATCAATGCCAGGTAATAATTTCAATAACAAAATATACAATACTGAGTTATAAGTTAGAAATTACTTCTGATGGAAATGAATAAGTTAACAGGACACCCTTTTACATAAACGATTTTATGGAAGAAATATAACACCTTATCATGAATCCACTGACCGTCCTTAGGCCTAGATATATATTGTGCCTGGCCCGTATCATATATTATATTTTAAGCACTCATTGTATTATTCTATATATATATATATATATATATATATATATATATATATACTATACACTTATACGGGGAATAGAAAAAAACACACTGTTTTATTTCTAAGGCTTTTGGACATAATGATAATAAAAAAGAAAATGAGGTAATAATAATAATAATAATAACAAATCAGGTAAACACAAACCACAGCACATGACATATTACACCACATCACTATTTATTTACCAAAGAAGTAAAATGTGTAAAAAGTAAAGTGCATAAGAATTGAGATAGTAAGTAGCAGCCAGTTTCTGCTAATTAAATGTACCTCATTAACTGCTCATCAGTAAATGTAAACACTTCTATAAAAAACAAAGGTTTTGGCAGCATTAAGGTCTGGAGCATTAAGGTGTTAACAATACACAATACCAAGGAAGAAAGTAATAGGTAATAATCTGATGTTCTTTCTAATTTCCCTGACATTATCTAGTTGCTCCAAGGGTGATACATTGTCATTGTATTTTTCTATTTTTATAAATCTATCAATTTCAGAAAATTTTGTGATGCTGGCGATGCATGGAATTTTATCAAATTTAAGAAGCCAATGTAGCCCACGAGTCAAAAAGCTTGCCCACCCCTGGTCTAGCATATGACCTACCCTTGTTGCAGGCTTTACTTTTTGAGAGAAACCTCTTTTAATGTCTCTTACATGTCAATGTTTTTGCCTGCAAAATCAGTTTGAAAGTTACCATATTTTTCGGACTACAAGACGCACAGTTTTTAGAGCAGAAAACCAGGAAAAAAATATTTAATACATTTTCACGTCAATTGGGTTAATGCAATGGATTAAATTAATGCAATATTCAATTCAGCCAGTAGGTGTCACTAGCAGCAGTACTATCACAGCACAGCACTGACTGGGGGGGGGGGGGGGGGGGGGGGGGGGGGGCGGCTGCAGTGTTTCTCTTCTCACTCTACAGCTGTGTCTGTGGAAGCTGCAGAGTGACTGAAGTTTCCACAGACATGGAGAAAGGGATAGATGGCAGTTCATCCATCTCTCTTCATTACCTATAGCAGCAGGGCTCTGTTGGCATAAGCAATACAGTTCAGATGGGAGATCCGGACACGGGCCTTGGGTGGCTTTTTCATCTGACACCTCCCCAGCTCCCCTTGCAGGGAAAGCTGGCGCTGGCAGGGCCGCCGAGGTCACACATTCGGGGGCGCTGGTCCCCATCCAAAGTAATTACATCCGTCTAAGAATTACAGACATGTCTGTAATGGCTTAGATCGATTTGGCGGATGATTTCAAATAAAACTTTAAGTGTCAGATTTCCACCTGATTTTTTGGCGAACCCTGGAGGGCATTACATGTGATGGCTTTTATCTAGAGTCAGAACCCATGTTTTTTGCGGACTGTTCACTCTGTGGGACAGATTTACACTTGTTTCATCTTGGGTGGGGCAGGATGTAATCAGCAGTGAGGATTTAGTTTGCAACATATAATTCTATTACTGTAAAAAAAGAAAAGGTTTCAAATTCATGATTAATTCTTTATTCCGGTCCTGGAGACTTTTACAGATTTCCTGTCCTACTATCAAAGGGACAGTAAAACCTCTCCAACAGGGAAAGTAAAAACTAATGGGGGGGGGGGCTTGACGATTAGTTTTTACTAACTGTCACCTAAATTCCCCTATCCTTCTGGAGAAGGCGATGAAAACAGGATCTGGTGATCCATTAGGCGCCGTGTCAACTGTACCTACTGTACCTTGTTTGGAATATCGTGTTGTTTTTATGGACATTAAATAAAAAATTTTCGTTTATATTTTGAATGCCTGGATACAACCGTCTGTATAATTGAAATACCCATATTTGAAGCCTCTAAAGCAGTGAGTTCTCGGCATCACTAAAGGGCCGCACATAACATCGATCAAGACCCCCCCCCCCTGTCGACGGGACAAGATCCCGTCGGGCAGTCAAAACCTGCCAGCACCCCCCCCCTCTCCTGCCCCCGGGTGCAGCGCTCATATGTAGACCTGGTTTCCGCGATCAAAATTTGTATGACCGCCAAAGTTGATTAGGAAAGCTGGGTCAGCGTGTGACCACTACGCAGGTGAGTTTTTGTGCCCTATGCTTTAACAGTTAGGTTTTGGGGGCCACATATGGAAGACCAAGGGGGCCACCGAACAACACCCAATGGGCCGCAGGTTGGGCACCTAGGCTCTAAAGTCCCCTAGCCTCTGCTAAGTCAGAGGACATTTATGCTTTGGGTTTGAGTTTCTCCTCTATACCGCGGGATTCTTTTGGATGAATGTATTCTGGGATGTAGGCTTCTCACCTTTTGTTGGAAGCATAAATATTATTTTCATCCATGTTTAATAAATAAACATTCAACTGCAGTTCAACAATATGCATTCATCTCTCCTATGCTGCAGACTCTTGACTGATGGGCTGTATAGTCCAACCATTACCTTGTATAAAAAGCCAACTATAACACTCTAAGATGCTTGCAGAGGTGCATCATTCTTCTATTTATTTTCTGAAAGCGTTCCGAAGTTCCGTATTTGCTCACCTCAGCCAAGATCGGTTTGTTTTTTCATTACATCTCTGCAGTTTACTGAGTTTTCATCTTTGTTTGACTTAGTGTATGATATTTTGATTTGCTTTCCAGGTAAAAATTGTAATCCCTGTTATATTAATATTGATTGTAGAACTACATTAATAATGCAATAACACTTCTGTAAACCAACTGTATTTATATATTTTAATGATTGTTGTAGGCCCCTATACCAGCTTCAATATGGTAGATGCAGCTGTGACCTTAACAGCCCATTTAGTTGTTATAAGGACCTTTATCCGGCTGGCCAGGTGTAGTTTTAATAAAAAAGCCTATTCCTGACACATATTTATCCTATAAATCTAGGCAGGCAAAAATTATAGTGCTAAGAGAACCTGTTAAACTATTAACAAACAATGTTTGCAATAGTGAAGCCACCATCATGGACAGATGTAGAATAAAAAAACAGCCCATATAATTACAAGCTTTCTGAATACTGAACTGACACATTGTGCATTGTTGATACAATTTAGGTCTAAGGCTATGTTTCCATGGCGTCCGTGAGTCCACATGGTCCCTCCGTCTAATGCAGCTATGATGCGTTAGAACATCCATGGACATCCTGTAAGGCATGCGTTACAGATGGAGGGACCCTTCTGCCCATTGTTCTGCTCCTTCGTGGTCCCAGAAGTGATGATTGCAAAGGACTGGAAGTGATGTTCTGTACGTTTTTTTTTTTTTTTTTTTTGTTTTTTTTTTTTTTTTTGTTAAAAGTAAAATGGGTATCCACTGAAAACGGACCATTTACCTTTAACTCATTGTCTATGGGTGTGTCTGCAGCTGTGTAGCAATGCTGCAGGCACACGGATTGATTCAAGATTAAACTGCGCCTGTACTTGCTTCGGGTGTAATGCTAGGGAGGTTAAAACCGGCCATAGACGCTATGCTCTGCGGGCATTCATCGAACATTCGACCGCGGCATGATGACATCATCACGCCATGGTCAATTGTTCTGCAAATTGAAATACACCATTTGCGATTGGACAACCGATACTTTGGATGGGGACCCTGGTTCCCATTCAAAGTACTGGCGGTCGACCAGAGAACGTTCATTCTCTGGCTGATCAAAGTTTTGTGCGACCAGGAGCGGTCGCTCCAGGTGGGCGCATTCGTTTTGCGATTGACCCAAGCGATTGACCCAAGCGATCACCCCGAATGCGAATGGTGATCTTTGCAAAATCGGCCTCTTAGTTTACTTTTGTTTTGATTTGGATTGGATAAAACATTTATCCAATCCAATAAAGAAAAAGAAAACAAATGTAAACTAATAAAAAAAAAAATTCTAAAAAATGTCATGTTCCTTTACATTTCTAAACTCCCACCCACCTCCGTGACATCATCACACACGAGCGCCGGAAATAGCAAGAGAGATCGGCTATTTCCAGAGGCACTCGGGGGACAGAGGTGGATCCAGCTGCAGAAATGCTCCCACTTTCTGCTAGCCAGATCTACTTTTGAATTGGATCAGATAAAGAAATGGAAAAAGTTCTGAAAATGATTTATCTTTGTCTCAGTTTTGTACAGCACACGAGCCTGACATTTTATATCCACTGCACATTCACCATACTTCATAAAACACAGAAATATTTATGGATGATTTGTTTCTGTTTGTAAATTTACTTCATTTCATTGCCCCTTTGTGTTGTACCTGTGTTTTGCTATTCATCCATTTCCAGTGCCAAGTACTGCAACAAGAGATCTGATACACAATGTCAGACACAGGCCAGCACTGCCTGGTAATGATCCTTGAAATGTTTTGTACTGTTAATGTGTTCTGCCAAAACATACAAGGGACTCCTATTAAATTACTATTAAATCACCTAGCGTGCCATCAAGGAAAACTACAACCATACAAGATATTTATGAGTCAGGTATTAAAATATTCTAAACAGGTAATTGTCTACACTTCATAAATAAGACTACGAATATCTACGAAGAGAAAGTAAGTATTGCAGAAATTGTGAAGTACATATAAATAAAATTGGTTTATTTTCTAATTCCCAAGTCATATTTGCTCACAATAGGGAGCGTGTGGGGGAGTTGGCACTGAATCACATGCCCTGCTATTAGTTCCCTGCTGTTTAGAGCAGTGTCAAGGGGATTAAACAACAAGCTCCTTTTATTGCACAGGCACGGTATCTCTGTAAAAACTCAAGTATGATATTCAAATAAAAAGAACATAAAAAAATTCTTACACAAAAAATATGGTCCACACTTTGTTTTAAACACTTACAGCTGCAGCTTTCATTATCTATATATACCTGCTCTCCTGTCATGGAGGTCCTTAATAGCTATGATGGGTTTACAATGCTCTGTGCCTGCCTCCAAAATGTGCCCCTGCTTTAAGGGTTGATGTTCATCGCTCCATCTCAGCCCTGACTCCAACCAGAACTGGGTATTTCATTTGAACGTGCGATGGACAAGGCAGTATTCCTTGTTAACAGATCAGATTTTGAAGGATTGATATACAGTCTAAAGCCCCCCCCATACACCTTAAGATCCATACAATGTCCATTAGATCTACCAACAACTGTGTAGTATAGTTGCCTCCCTGATAGAATACATAGTGATTGGAAGGTATATATCACTGCTATGTAGTGCCGGGTCCTCCCTGATAGAATACATAGTGATTGGAAGGTATATATCACTGCTATATAGTGCCTGGTCCTCCCTGATAGAATACATAGTGATTGGGAGGTATATATTACTGCTATGTAGTGCTGGGTCCTCCCTGATAGGATACATAGTGATTGGAAGGTATATATATTACTGCTATGTAGTGCCGGGTCCTCCCTGATAGAATACATAGTCATTGGAAGGTTTAGAAAGGTCCTTATATTACATGGTTTTAGTAGAACAAAATTTGATTGTGCAGAAATTGTATGGAAAGATTGTAAGGTGTATGGGGGCCTTTAGATACTTTTGGGGCTAAAACATCCACAATCACTATTTGTCTTTGTTTAATCACTGAACCAATCACAGAACAGGGAGAGACACCCCTTCCATCACCCTCTGAAATTAATTCAATATGGCTCTTTTGAGCAGTTTCAATTTGTGCTAGTAGTCAGCAAGTGGCTGTCAATCACTAGCTAGCCATCCCACGTTGTCCCTATGGATTAGCGGGCTGTCATGGTTCCCAAGTAGCTGAAAGAGGTAAATGAGGTTTCCCTTAGGCTTTGACTCCACTATGCATTGAAATTCAATTGATTTGTCTACACATCTGTTGGTGTGATTCGTCTGCTTGCATTGCGTTAAAATGACCTCAGAGCACTGCATTGACGTTAACGCAATGTAAGCCAACGCAAGTTAGGGTATGTTTCCATGGCATTATGGGCTCTGTCAACACCCCCTGCATTGATCGCAATCCTTGACGGGGATGTCAACGGAGCCCATAACGAGGTGGAAATATAGCCTATGTGTATGTTGACATTTAAAACACAATGGTGTGCGTTTTTCAATGCATTGATCAATCGGTTTTTGGTAAAAAAAACGTCACAAGAGCATCCCTTAAGCTAGCCATACACGGTTCAATTGACTGTTCAATCGATGTTATTTGATCGATTATTTTGGTCGGTCAATTGAAAATTTAATCATGTCCTCATTGAACAATAGTTTCAATTCGATTTAAATTGATTGAAATTGAAACAATTCAATTAAATTTGATCGGACCAGTTGGAAAATTTTGATTGATTGCTACCACATCGAGTGTAAATTAAATACTATTCCTTGTCCCGAGCAATTGTGATTAGATCCAATCAATTAGCATACTGTTCTCTCTACTGGTCGGCAGAATAGGATGTTTGTATGTATGTTTTTTTTGACTGTAGTCAGACCACTATGATTACTCTGCATAGGTTAGGTTATCTTGAGGCTGCTGTTGCAGTAATGGAAATGTTTACCCATGAAAATAAAGTTTTCATAATAGGTGGTGTGCTTGAATGTGATCGTAGTGAAAGTATGACGCAGCGGAGACTGCATAGAGAGACTACATATTCCCGCCCAAGGAATAAACCCTGATCCGTTCAGTCGTCACTTTGACTGTAGTCAGATCACTATGATTACTCTGCATAGGTCAGGTTATCTTGAGGCTGCTGTTGCAGTAATGGAAATGTTTACCCATGAAAAAAAAGTTGTCATAATAGGTAGTGTGCTTGAATGTGTGCTTGAATGATGCAGCGGAGACTGCATAGAGAGACTACATACTCCCGCCCAAGTAATAAACCCCGGTCTGCTCAGTCGTCAGTCTGCCTGTAGTCAGACCACTATGATTACTCCGCATAGGTCAGGTTATCTGAGGCGGCTGTTGCAGTAATGGAAATGTTTAAGATCGAACACTCAATGTGGTGAGTCAATCAATTCAATTACAATCGATATACAATTCAATGGTCGAATACTTCGATCGAATTGATGATCGATTTGTTGCAAATTGA
>CM070035.1:48349988-48364994 GCA_036250615.1 Ptychadena robeensis | reverse complement strand
AAGTAGCTTCAGGTGCCAGTACTTAAGATGGTGCCTTAGGGAATGAGAAAGTGAAGATTGCAAGTACCTTTTTTTTTCTCTGTGTAGCAATTTTCACAGATGTATACTGCTGACAGGTGTGTAATATGTCCATGTAATGTATGTGGGGGATTTTTTTTTTTGAGTTTACAACCGCTTTAAGTGTTTAACACAAACATTTAACATTCAAACATGGAATATGTACATCCCAGCTCAACAGTAGCTATAAAGTAGTATAAAGTTTTGTTGCCTCTGGCCTAGGGCTCTTACACACTACATGAGCTATACTTCACCGCATAGCATGAAAACCTGTTTTACTATTAACACTGGTGTGCCCCATGTTATGTGTTAGGGTTAGTTTTACACTGCGTCAAAATCCCTCCGTCTGGGAATTTGACGTAGCACATTATATCAAATGAGCCTGTCCCAACATCCGTCAGTGCAATCCGTTGGTCTCCATTGCGTTAAAATTGATGTAGATCACTACCGCTATTTTGACGCAACGGAGGGGAGTAATCTGTTACTGACGGATGCACTGAAGGAAAACATTTCCTGTATGTCCTGACGGATGCACAGACGGATGCCTGGCGGATGCACTGACGGATAGCATAATCTAACACTCAACCTCTAAATTGCTAATTACTGGGTGGAAAAAATATCTGGTCTTGTTGGTTTTCATATACTTAGATTGCTTAAGTTTCCTAAAGATGTTCCAAGGATATATTTCAGTATATATATATTTATATATAAATTCTTTCAAAACCATCAGATGTCGTGTGTCTGGTAATCACACTTTCAGATAATAATTTTCTAGGACAGCTGTACGGTTGATGCTCTGTCTTGCCTAAGAGAAGGGAAGAGTGATTTAAGTTATCACCAACAATCTCATCGTACCATTATCTCATCGTACCAACAAGCCAGCAACTTGCGGCTGGGTTCTGATGTATGAGAACACTAAGATATCTCAGAAATGTTCATAGGGTGCAGAGATCCAGCTTAACAACCTACATAACTTCACTGTTACCAAGACTGCGTATAGAGATGAGAATCTGAATATATAATTACTGCCTCAGTAACTTCTATCTAAGATATGACAGACACCAATCATGCACATGGGACTTAATATAGAATAAATACACATTAACATAGCAAATGGCAAGTGTAAGATATGAAAGTGGATAACAGTGTTCCTATTCTTCTGAACATTTGTTTCACCCCAAAAGCCAGTCATTCATTTAACATGTTGAAGGCCAAACATTAATACATGCAGACATAATTTATATATTGAATGATGTAAATAATAATATTCAATTGATGTAAATGGTGCATGCCTTAAAGTGCATTCAGGTTGTATCTGAGATCTATTTGGTATTTGAATTAGCTTCATCTGACCTACAATGGTCCCCCTTTGAGCAGGGCATTATCAACCTAAGGTACATTAAATTGTTGGAAGCGAGTATCAACATGAAAATGTCTAATCCTCCAGCATTTTAGATGAAGGAGCAAGACTCTTTCTGTTTTGCTTTCTCCACCAATCGAGATCTGAATCTGGTGACCCTCCAGCATCACTTTATTCAGTTCTGAGCATGCAGGGATTATGGGAGACTGACGTCTACTTTCCCAATATCCACCCCCGAAGCTGATAATAGGAAGCAAATATTGAGATAGTAGGTCAATTTAGATCAGAGGTGGGCAAACTTTTTGACTCGTGGGCCACTATGGGTTCTTAAGTTTGACAGAGGACCCGGACCAAGTCCCTGTAATGTCCACCCGCCATAGGTGTCCCAACTCCTCACGTACCCTATTTCATTAATAATGCTGGGGTGTGTAGCAGGGACATTGTAATCTATTTACAATTCCTGTTCTTTTTCAACCAAGAAATCATACCGCCAGGAGGGTAAAAAAAAAAGTTAAAATGTAGAGACCTTGGTGAAAAGACTCTCTTGCTTCCCTACGCTTGTTCACTGCAATGAGATATGGTGGACATTCAGACTCCTCTTGGCATTATGCATGCTTATTGCAGGAAACAAGCAGAGGGAACCCAGAGCATCTTTTTTTATCAAGGTGACAACAGGCCACAACAACCTCCCTAGTGGTTGAGACGAACCCAGTTTGTTTGGCGTTTGGTTCATCCCAACCGCTAGGTAAGCGGGTATCAGGATACACCAGCGGAAAGCTGCAGCGATTAACATAGACCTTCATCATGAATGACGCCAACTGTGTGAACAGGGGCGGTCGGAGGGCGGGAATTGCAAGTATCGCACCGTTTTAAAAAAACTGGAGGTTCGCTAGGGAGGTTAAAGAGCTAAGCGGGACCGATCTGGCCCCTGAGCCTTAGTTTGCCCATGTGTAGTTTAGAAGCTACAATTTACTGGTACCATGTTTATTTTATTAAACAATTATATAACTGCTTTCTGTAACTTCCAGTCCCATTGCCAACATCATCCAATTGATGGGATGTCAATGACAGGAAGAGTGTAATAAAAAAGTAAAAAGAAATACAGTAAATTGAGCAACAAGCAGAAAGAAAACTTTGCCATAATATCTGCAGAACAGAGAAACAAAGAAGGTTGGCATCAATGACTATATTTAAGCTCACTGCCATACCCTACCACACAATTCTATGCAATTTCCTTCTGCACTCTTGTAATGTGTGTTCAAATCACACCATAGGCATTTATTCTTTTTCTTTCTCTTGAAAATATGAATTATTGTTAATTATGGTGGCATTTTTCATTTCAAAACAGATTGAATGATTGAACGGAAGAAAAGTCTTCTCATTTCTAAAGAAACACAAGTACGCCCTACTCATATGTAGATCGCTGTACAATGCCTCCCGTAAACGTAAATTGGCAGCCTGTGTTTACCGTGTAGAAACCCCAGCACCACCAAGCGTGCTGCAGAAAAATGGAACAACTATGTACATAAAGTGAAAGAATAATCTCTAAACACTGGAAGGTCTGCGTCACCAAACAGTACAATATGTATACAGGTAGATATTTAGACCATGCTGTGCTGAACAATACCATGTATCACAGCCCAAGTGTCAAAATTCAGAACAAATAGCACACAATCACAAAATTACCAAACGACTGTTTAGTAAACGGCCACTTAGGGGTTTATCTTCTTATAAATTTGAATTTGATGTGTGATGATGTATGCCATTAGCTTCTACAATTCTACACATGCTCCTTGGGCGACCTGACATTGTTATTTATGACAGCATATTTTAATAAACCAATCTTCTACATTATACATAATGCACTGTTTATTGCTGCAAATTTTATAGTATTTAGGAAATTTGTCTGACTTTTAATTAAGTAGAAAAGACTCGAAAATTAAATGCTTTAACATCGCAAGTATATAAATAGGACAGAAACAATAGGCTATCATGGTTCATTTTGGCAAAGATTCCACCTTACTGTGATGCTTGACAAACTGCCTATCTTCTTCCTGAAAAATGATGACAGACAGTTATCTAATAAGCAGCATTGAATTCAAAGAATGTCTCTTGAGAACGCTTCCCTCCAATTAATCACCATTGTCTATTAAATAATGTGTATCAAGAACACCAAGAGCATAGACTCACATGATATGTGTCCACTGTCCTATGACTATGAGACTATGACTACGACTATTGGGTAAAATGTACCCCTGTAAATTGAAATTGACTATATAATAGTTCTTTTAAAGCAGTTGCATGATACAGTGATTACATATGAGCGGGACTTTCTTATGTCTACTGATAAGGAGACTTTTATTCCAATTAATCATCCAATTTGTTTTGCAATGCAAAAAGAGCAGCATAATAAAAATAATAGAAAAGTCTCATCTGAACACATATTAGAAGGAGTCTAGAAGAAAATTAAATAAAAAAATTTTGAACTAGAAGACACATATTTTACTTATTATAATTAATGGAAAAATGTATGTGTGTCTTATGGTCCGGATGTGTAAAAAAACCCAATGGTGATTGTCTAATGGTTCGGTGCATAGTGCGTAAAATATGGAATATTTGGGGTAAGGGTATGGACTAGTGTTGTTTGAGAACATTTGAATCACAAATCTTTATTTAGAATTTCAACACTTCAATCATTTGTGAAAATCTCGAATATAGTGCTAATCAGTAGTGTTGATCACGAAAATCTGCACTTTTGAATGTAATAATGACTGGAGATCAGAATTCTTGAATTTATTAACTTGTTGCGAATATAAGGTGCATTTGCGATATTTTGCGAATTAGAATATTGCCTATGCTGATGAATAGTGTGGACTATTATATGGTCTTTTTTGCCATCTTTCTTTCTGCAGGTCCTCCAGTGTAAAGGTAAACTTGATATATGACCTATGACTAAAGCTGGGCATACACGTACCAATTCCTGCACGATCCGATCCCCGATCCGATGCCGTGCGCGCTCCAGCATCCCTTAAGGATTAGGTCGTGCAGGAATTGGATGCAGCAACTGACGAGGATTGGGCTGAAATCAGCCATCCTGTGGGATCGCACAGTTATCCGACAGGACGGTAAATTTTAGCCCGATCCCATTAGTTCAGCTGGGGACGGCTGCCCCCAGCCGAAGTAATGAGCTACACATTAAGAGTGCCGTCCGATTCTCGGCACTAGCGGGTGGGCGGGATGACGTCATCATGCCGCCCCTATTGTAAAGAATTGGATAAGGAATATTCCCAGCTTAACTCCTGTCTCCCTCTGCTACATTATTTGTACAAATCTAAAGATGTCCAGTGGCAGTACATTAACCTAATAATTCAGGTGAAGGATTCACAAAACTAGATCCTTAAGAACTATAATACACATCCAGCCCTAACCTGGACTCTTGAATATGTTAACTTATGTTCCCACAGGTGATGTCTGCCTATGGTAGAAATGTTCTCTTCTTTTTTTTGTGTTACGATATATAAAGCCAAGCTGGCTGCAGAGATCACTGATCTGCAGTGTACTTTCCATGTGGTCCTGCAGGATTGCAGGAACAGTTTTACACTTCAAAGCACCAGAGTATCGCTAGAGTGCTGCAGGATGACATCACATACGGCTTTCTAGAGAAGAGAAATGACTTCTGTTGTCACATTTTGCTTCAAAATACAGATATATAGATGCTTGCACAGCTAATTAAATGTATTAAATTATTGAGTGGCCAAATTGGATTAGATGCAGCCATTGAATACTAAGGCATAGCAGTAGGATCACTTGAAGTGTCATTGGCGGCGGCGCTTGTTAGATCCTTAAGCTAATGGCACCAATATCATAATGATTCTGTCATTTTATGAACCGTGTAAGAGAGGATATTAGGCCAGTTGCCCAGAATATCCATTTTATTCCTATATATTACAATATAGGTTAACAGCTGTACAGAAAAAAAACCTTGTGGTTGCGCACTAATGTAGTAAGTAAGTATTTCCCAGGGCTTCATTGAGAGGTAAGTTCTCGGATTTGCTTTAGCTATCATTGAAATGAGAAATAAAGAAGAATAACATATTCAGATAGTTTGCAAACAACATATATAAATAAAGAATTAATTTACATTTTTAACAGCATTAATGAAAGTGAATACTAATTTACAATCCAAGTAATCATTAACTAACCAGAAACATTCTTAGACATTTCCAAAAATGTCATTTTTTTGTTGCTTTTGATAAATTATTCGGTATGTTGGAATCTCACTTGAGCTGACTTTTCACTACTAGTCAATGGAACAGAAGCCTTTAAAAATGCAAAGCCACATGTCAACAAATAATTTAAAGAATGTGTACTGGGTATTAGGGCAAATAAACAAAGGAATTCGCTTGTGACTGAATGCTTACTAGGATAAAAATGTCACAATGAGCGAGAAGTCAGTATTTGTTATAATAAACAAAGTTATGTTCTGTCTATGCTCCCTGTCTTTTTGAGGTGTTCACCTTTAAAAGTGCTTGAATGGGTTCACAAATGTAATTTTTTTTTAAATGTGTTTATTTAATTGTATGGATCACTGTATTATGTTTATGGAACTACATATTCCATGAGCAGTCATAAGGCTCTAAGCATGCCCAGGCTCTTATTTTCCTGGTTCCCTCAACAGCATGACGGAAAGAACATGCATCAAGAGACAACACATACTGCAGTTACTGAAGTGGCAACCTTGGGATCTACATAATTGCTGCATCAGGCTACTTGTGATGGCCGAACGTCGGCCGCGTCCGTTTGTGTACAGGCAAAATTTTTTAGAAAAGTCTGACGTCCATCTGATCGCGGGGAACTTCAAATTCCCTGTCTGTTCGCAAAGAACACAGTTCCGTATTCCAAATACCGGAAGTGGCGCCACTTCCGATTTCTCACTAGAGGCCAGGGTCTCTGCCTGGTCTCTAGTGAAAGAATTCTTCCTCCGGCTTCCTCCAAAGTTGATGCTATCTGATGCTTTAGAATGTGGATGCATGTTCACTGTCCTTATGTACAATTCATGACTTTTAGGGCATGAACCCCAAGAGATTAAGTCCTGGCGTGCCCGGAGCCGGGTGCCTGTAGGAGGAGGGCCCTTGAGTGGGGCAGGCCAGGTGGAAGGGCCACGCCGACATCGCCCATCTATGATGCACAAGTAGGGGGGGCCTATTTAAACCAAAAGGCGGCAGCGGAAGGGGAAGTCCCTCCCTGGACCAGGCATTACTCCTTTCACAGTTGTCTTCCTATTGGTACTTTCCTGCACTAATGTTTTTCTCTGACAGGTCACTCGTCACAGCGGGCGTGTCCTTGGTGGTAGTAGTAGGTGAAGATTGGTGTGGTGATGTCCCCATGGTGGGGCAGTCACTTTTGGTCGAACCCTGAGCCCGGGTAAGGGTCAATGACCCAATGGGAGATTGGTCTGGAAGGGGTCAGGGGGAAGTTTAGTACCCACGAGCTCTTAAGGCTGGTGGCCAGTACAGGTCGTTGGAGCTCGGTCATTGTTAGGGGCACTGTCAGGGACCTTTGCAGCAGTTTAGATGTTATTGTTTACTGAACGTTATTTATTTAATGTATATTTTAAACTGTATTTTAGTATGTTTTCTTGTAAGCTGTGGCCTTAATACATCCACTTTAAACCAAACTTGTTGTCATGTCTTTATTTTAGTTTAAGGTTAAGTTGGGGGACGTAGGTTAATTGAGGCCACTTCCTCAAGCGGCCTTGGCCAAAGTCATTAAAGTTGGTGACACCAATTGCTACAGATGCCCAAACTTTTCCCACTCAAAATAGTGCTGGAATACACTGTGGAACTGTACTTGAAGTCTTTAAGAAAGTAGTGTTGTGTGTTAAAGAAAAAAGTGGTAAGGAAAAGGCAATTAACAAATGGAAGAGACAGACCATCATAGCAATTAAAAGTAAAGGTGTTTCTAACAGAGTAATTCAAAAGAAACATGTTACTAAGTCTCCTTCATCATCAAATGAAACTCAGAAAGTGGGGGGAAATCTGAAAGCAAGAGCTTTGGCAGACCCACAGCCACAACAGTATTAGATGAAATGTTTCTGAGAATAAACACCTTGCATGATTGGCATATCATAGGACCACAGCTTCTAGCAAAGCTTCATAGAGGTCATAGTATAAGAAATAAAGTCTTGTCCGGGGCTAGGAAACACCACCAATGGACTACTGAAGACTGAAAGTAGTAGGCGTTATGGGCCGGTTGGCTAAGTTTGACATTTTCCCTTTGCAAACACACAGTGGCCAAAATAAAAATGCGGACTTAGTCCGTGATATTAATTGAACAAATATCTACAATTGTTGAAGTTTTCTCTCAGATATGAACAATTGTTATATGGAAACTAACTTAAGTTTGGCTTAAACATTGAATCTGGAACCAGCAAATTTTAATACTATAACACATATGAAGTCAAATCAAAAATATACATCTGTGCCATTCAGTTCTTTAGCAAAATGTTAAAAGGAACATATGAAAATATAATTATACAAGATAAATATAATTACCTTGTGGGCCAGATTGACATGACATCAAAGGTGAAGCATGGCTTTGTGAC
Source organism: Ptychadena robeensis (assembly GCA_036250615.1). Classification (NCBI taxonomy): domain Eukaryota; kingdom Metazoa; phylum Chordata; class Amphibia; order Anura; family Ptychadenidae; genus Ptychadena; species Ptychadena robeensis. The sequence goes on along the minus strand of CM070035.1, from coordinate 48,356,973 downwards.
TTTTGCAGAGTGATATCCACCAGGAACCAAAACAAATAACAGATTTGAGAACTTGTAATAAGTGGGGTAGGGGTTTTTAAGGCACCAACAACCAATAATTTACTATTAAAAATTCATCTTTATTTTTTTCAAGCCTAATGGTCTGGGACGCCCATTTCCGTTTACAAATTGCAAAATGAATAATAGTATTCTTTACTGCCATCTAGTACCCTTTGGTATTCATCCTACCACAAGATATTGACCCAAAATATGTCTTATGCATGAATTTTCTTACGAAAGAAAACAAGATGGTAATCTTGAAAGCATGAAGTAACCAGCACAGTCTCTGGACTTATACCTCATGGAAGCAGAGCAGCTTACAGTTGTCCTATGTTTATGGGAACATATTTGGGAATAATGTTCTGAGAAGTATCTGGTTTCCATTTAGAAATAATGAGTGTGTTCAGCTGTTGTATCTACCAAATGTGGCTACTTTGAAGTAAAAATATAGTAATAGCCATACTTATGATACAATGCACTGCATCACTCTTGTGCCTCTAGGGATATGATATTACATAATGGTCTATATGTAGTACTGTGATCTGGTTTACTGAAACCTATGCTGGGACCTGTAGTTTTTCAAACTATGTATTTATCATTGTTTATAAATATTTATAAATATTACATATTATATTAAATATATTATTCTCAACTACATATATCTGGAATGTACCAATCACAATGTGTTCTACAGTGAGCCTACAGTGCATAGACTCCATGATTCCCCTTTTAACTTATTAATTGTTTATTTGTTTTATGCTTTCATTTCAGTGTACAAGGAGATACTGAACTGAATGAATTTCAGTAGATAAACAAATTAGACAAATTGGGATGTTCTTAATTTTGTTTTGCAAAGTAAGACAAGTGTATATTCATGTATTCACAAGATGTTTTATATTTTTTTGTAAACCTTTTGCAATGTTAATCTATGGATGTTAACTGATAAACTAGAATAAGGAAATGTTGAAAATATATTGAAGATTTGATATATTTGAAAATCCCTTTCCTCTTTCTTTTGTAGTAATCATACTATTAGGGATCTTTGATCTATACTGAGGTGTTCACTAGACTGCTGTGATAAAAAAAAGAAAATATACATGCCCTTTCTAGTTTTAGATTCACATCACTCACTTACACCTTAAACCTTTATATGTCTTCTCCTCCTGCAGTATCTTTCTCTCTTTAGTAAATTTTTATTCTCTTTGATAGTGCTGACATTTTGAGTGCCCAGTGCTATAGGGCAAGATCAATATATCAGTGTAAGAGTTCAAAATGCAAGAACAGCGCACAAAACAACAGAATGAAACCCTGTGGGCATGGAAAGCTAGACCAAATCCCCCAGTTTTTTTTTTAATATGCTCCCTATGCTGTACCATCTTCGTGCTCTCTGACCTGAGCTCAACCCACTACTGTGCAGAGCCTTAAGCTAAAAAGGCAGCATGTTGTTAACTTTGGTAACAATCTGGTCTATATGAGCGAATGCCACAAGGAAAAGACTGCTTTAAGCCTGACATACATAAGGCGATTTATCGTTCGATTCCAAAACTATCGATCGCCCTGCGCATTCGTAGTGAACCTTAGTTGAAAGAACCATTGGGGAATTAAACACTGCGCATCTGGAGCGATCGATCCTGCTACAAGGAAATGTCAGTTGAACGGGGAATCGACGTTTTGGTAAATCTCTGTTCACTTTCCATTCAGGTATTCGGGCAGGTATAGGTTGCCAAATTGGATAAAATTGGATCAGTTGCCAAAGGTGATGCGCATCTATTCACCAAAGATTAGGCAATTAGTTGCGTCACCACATTGCCATTGATCGTTCATCACGTCATATACTTCACAAAAAGTATATGAAAATTAGCAAGCGACCATATCATGGCTACAATGAAGAATATATTAACATGCAAGTCTCACAAGGGCTACTATTCAGGCCATCAATATGGTGCCAAGTCTAACAGTATAGACCTAACTTGAATTGAGTAGTGCCATATCTTCAAACTATTCAAACTTTTACAGTATATTTTATAGTCTTATTGTTTTTGTTTCTGATTCACAATTTATGCAGCACAAGCTTATGACTTATGGCTCATTCACCAGGGAGTTTAAATATCATAATTCCAAGAGATCTAAGAAAACCATGTTATTTGCATTTTATTATACACGCTGCCCAGTATGGAGCTGATAATATCCCATTTAGCAAATCAGTAAGTTACAACAAAAGATTATTATTATTACCCTCCATGGTATATCTATAGGCACTTAGCCAAACTCCAATATCTTAGAAGATAAAGGTCTCAGTATGATACCTTAGAATTTCATCCCAGTAAAAAATTCCAGGCTCTGTGGTGGGTGCTTTTATCTGTTTTGTTAATAATGTTAATATTTTCAAGATGCAAGCTGTTTCCATGGGAATTAGTCAGGGATGTGAATAAATAGGACTGAGAGTTTTTCACATAATATATGAAAGCATCTAACTGCAGAGAAACTATGAGATGTTACAATGTCTAGTAAAAAAAATAAATCAGACAATGCTGATGTAGATCTATGATCACTTTAGAAATTGGTGTTAATGTACAAAATGATTAAATATCTCTATGAAAATGGACACCAGCACTATGCATCTGGTGAGCCAGATCTTGAAAGTTATTGTAATTCTGGGTATCTGTCTTCATCATCTAATATTCTTATTGAGGCGTCTGCCAATTTATGGTAAACCGTACACAAATCATTTTCGGTTTAATCATTTTCCAGTTTGATTGACTTGTGCAACATGAATATTGACTGTTTACTACCATATACCGTAACTGATGCAACTGATGCGCTCAACTGAAATGCAAATCTATCACTATATTTCCACTTGTATGTGCTCTCAATTAATAAAGGTAAGTGTATGTTCACATGTTTAAAATATTTTATAGAAATCAATTGAGGAATCTAAAAAGCCCACAAAATTTGCCAAGGTGATTGATTATGTATTACATTGTTTTATGGTCAATTTAACAAATCAATCATAATAACTAAACTGTCAATAGTAACTTTTACTTACAATAACATGTATCTGTTAAAATGCATTTATCATCTCTTTACAATAAGGGAACATATTGTGCACTCAGAGCATATACACTGATCAGACAAACCATTAAAAACCACTGACATGTGAAGTAAAGAACACAGATCGTTGAAAAAAAAAAAAAAAAAAGAACACAGATCGTGTCATCACAATGGTACATGTCCATGGGGGGGTATATTGGATGGCAATGAATATGCAACTCTTGAAGATGCTGTGTTAGAAGAAGGAGAATTGTCAAATTGTCAATAGCTGGATTCTGAGCAACACCCACTAAAGCCAAATATCAATTGACAGATGGGGTGTGCCAGAGCATTTTAACATGTTTTTTAAAGGTAGGTAGACATGGGGATTAGTTTTGATATATATTCTGATGTGTGATGGCCGTGGGATGCTTATGTATCCTCCTATGTATCCCTCAGGTATATATACTTACCTCTCCATTTCAGAAGTGATACCTGCAACCAGATGGACCATTCTTTTTATTGGTGCCTCCCGTATGAGCCCAAAGATTGGGCAAAATGCATTGGAAGCAATCTGACCAATATATACTGTATGGCATGGATGGCATTGCGTCTATTAATGCATGTCAAACATCAACCATGTTAATGTATCTGGAATATACACCAGAATTTTTATAAAATTTTGATATTGTATTTGATATTTATATATATGACATTTATTCCAATATAGAAAGAAAGAGATGGAAGTCCACCCTTGGATAGTCCTCGTTTTTTGCAAGCTTCTTTATAGGGTCAAAACAGTACAGATGGTGAACAATTGCAACCAGTCTACTTTTTCCACCATAAGTCGAAGTTTATCCAGAAACAAATCCTTAAGCTGCTGTGCGACTGTGGCCTATGTTTGTGAACATGGCCTCAGGGGAACTTATAAGACATGTGCAAAAGCATGGGAAAAATCCCAACATTGAATTTTTTGGGGGATTTTTTTCCGGCCAGGCAGTGAAAAATTGTTTCTGCTCACTACCATCTACAGGAATGTCATTAATGTAAGTATTGTATATATTCTGTACATTTTACCAGTAGTCTGTTAATTTTTTTCATGTAAGAGGTCAGGGAGACCTTTATGCACATTTCATTGCATTTTTATATTTAATAATTAGTGCCATTATTACATATAAACATGTATTAAAATATTTTTTAATGCTAAAGTCAAATTGACTATAAATTGACCCATCATTTTGACCCCAAATTTCCAAGAAATTTCACTGGGGTGGTCAAGAGGGGTCGAAGTTTTCGGCAAATCGATTTTACCAATTTTGCCCATCATCGAATCAGAAACATGATTCTATGGCCCAAAAGAGAACATGAGAGTGTTTTTGTAACAGATAAGGCATAGTCATGGACTTCATATGTATTTATTCCTGACTGGAGTTTAGCTGTAAAATTCTTCTGTAACTTCTAAAGCTAAGCAGTTCAGGAAAATCATACATAAATAAATCATTATACAAAATCTGCTTGCAATCTAAAATCATGTAATACTGTATACAGCATCAGTTTGTTAGTATGTCAAAGACCTAGATTTCTCTTTTATTGTTTAACTATCCTGTTATACCATGCACAATGTTTCTGATCAGTTTAAAAATAATGCAATAATTGGTTGTTCCTATTATTTTTAATTATTATATTTTGAAAACACTTTCCGTAGGGAGATTGCAGAATAAGTCCTTAAACTCTGCTATATCATAAATATACTTTGGTGTGGTAGTTTGAATATGCTAAGCAAATGCAAATATTTTAAATATATAACCTGTGGATCATGTTATCTAATATTTTCTTAGAAAGACAAGACAGGCATAAATATACTTCTACTTGTATTATCCATTCAAACTGAGATCTCTGGAGTCCTGAAATGGTAATTATGTGTAAAGCCTGTGTCTGAAATTTGTTTAAAACCCTGACATTCTGACTTCAGTATGAAAGTTATTTGTGATAATTAGTCCGAGGAGTAATGGCATTTACAGCTGATGGCTCTATGTGAGTGGTAGCCTCTTCTGTGCTCTGTTCTAATTTGGGCTTATACACACAGTGTTCCAAGCTTATCAGGCTGTTTGCAGCTGCCAACCAACAGTTATCCGCTACCATGGGCAAATACAACACTCATTTCAATCCTGGCTGCTGGATAGTCACCCATAAGGAAGGGTGCAGTCGAAGATTGATAGCCACCTCTGCGCACAAATAAAGTAATCCTCATGTTTGATGCTATGTAACTATATGTCTTAATTTACTAAGCTAAGCAAATGCTCCATTACTGGTCTTATACATGTGGTTTAGATTATCTCCATGATGTTTAAAGAGGTATTGTCAGGTTTAAAAGTTAACAGATTTTGTTGAACATTCAATTAGTTTGATTTAATTGCAAACCCCATGAGCAAGGTATTATCACCAAACATGCTGAAGATAAAGAGAAGTGATAAAGGTATTCTACAAAAAAAAAAGAAAGTATTGCTCTAACACAAATACTGAAATTTTTTATTCGAACTTTATTTATGCAAAAACTGCATATGCTTGAGCAAATTAGTTTTAAATGTACTCACAACACTTCTCTACATCTCTAGGAATTCTGTCGATGATGGCATGTCCAGAGGCTTTGCAATCTACTCACAAAGTCAGCTAGTCAAAAAATATAACCATCTCTTTTAACAATAGGTACAGAAAAATAGGCATTTACAGTGTTATATCTGATCTAAAGCTGTTTGGGTACCAAAGGCTTGAAAACAAAGCTGGGTCATCCATCAGCTAAATTAGTTTTGTTGCAATGAGCGGTAACCTGCTCATGGGACTATGAGTATAATAATATAAAATGCATGCAGTATATAATGATAATGTTTATTAACATCACTTATTTATTTCAGCCTATCTTCCCACCCATCCCAATACCCCAATCCTTTTTTAATTCTACAAAATTCTACAAAAAAACAACTCTTTGATTCTAGGGTGGGGAGTGGACACTCTTCAATGTCAACCTCACATCCTGTACTAACAATATGATGCTCAAGTGTTTAAAGGGAGAACACCTCATATTAATAAAGCATTCAAACTGTAATCATCCCTGTATGTATGGAGGAAACTGTATATAAGATATTCATGTTCAAGAATAACAAATGTTTGTGTACTATTATGGTTTTGGTTCTAAAAAATAAATTCAGGACTATAATACACAAATAAACACATTGGTGTATTTCTTTTAGTTTACATAATATAGCATTTCACTTTCAATTTGCATTTAAGCTTTTGAATTGAAGGTTAAGCAGTGTCATGACTCCCCTTCAGCTACATTTTAAAAGCATTATAAAATGGTGAGCTCGACATAACATAAAGATCCCCTCTGCAGTGAAAACTCTTCTTTCAGTAATACATTACACGATTGCTGACAGATATGGTGGCTCACTAGGTGATGGCCCACCAGGTGACAATCTTAAATTTTACAGGAATCATTTTACATATAAAATCAGCACTCATATTTCTATTAATCAATTCTTCAAGTAGTTGGAACCTCTGCATATGCATTACACCATAACCTAAATCGTCAAGGTATATGACAGGGTGACTTTAAAGAATTTAAAGACTTTTCACAAAAAGTGGACCCCCTTAGAGTTGATCCAGGGTCCTCGAACATTTCATTTCTTATAGTTGGGTCTACCATCTCCTGAGACCCAGTGTTGTTAAATGTAAACAAAATCAATGATCAAGGATGCTGGATCTTTTTAAGTATAGCTCTGGACAGCGTGACAGTTGGTTAACGTAGGTTAAGGTAGGAAAGGAGAAAGCATCACAGCACTTCATTTGAAAGTTCATTCATACTTTAACCTCCCTAGCGCACTGCTGAGGTCCAGATTTCTGTACCAAAAGTGCACCA
>CM070035.1:48333595-48349888 GCA_036250615.1 Ptychadena robeensis | reverse complement strand
AGAAGCAGTTGGAGCGCTGGACGAGGTGCTGCCGTCCCTAACGCTAGGGCGGTTAAATATGCATAACCCTTAAGTTAACAACTGTCAACATTAGTTAAGTAGCTATGATAAGGTAATCTGAAAAAAACAGTTACAGTCAGCTGTCTAGAACTACAGACACCAAAAACACAAACTAATCTTCTGCTGAGAAGCAGTTTGATCTGCGCTAAACAGGTGTCTTGTTCTGATGCTGTATAGTATAATGTCAGCTATTTTGTTTTACAGAGGTGAATTATTTTAGCCATACATTACTTATGATTTTATAGATACATATTATACACAAACATCTTATCAGTAATCATCATTATGCACTAGGAAATAGGAAAAGCTGTTCTTACAACAACCGAATCAAATTCCTATTTCCAACATTAAAATGCACATGGTTTGTGATCTGCCTTCATTAAAGTTAATAGAAAATGCAAGTGCAAAATGCAGACCACAAGTAGCATCGAGAAAAGGAAAAGGAGTATGTCTCCCTGATCAATAAATGATGGGGGATTAAGGGACTTTTCAGGCAGTACCAATAAAGTCAAAATGTAAAGGAAAGGTTTCTCGATGGAGAAATCCATGGTCAATTGATGATAATTTGGTAAAGTAAAAACTCTGATATAAAATAATTTATGTTTGAATAAAAACCTTTCCTTTACATTTTGACTTTATTAGTACTGCCTGAAAGGTCCCTTAATTCCCCACCATTTATTGATCGGGGAGACATACTCCTTTTCTTGTTCTTTGTTGGGATGTGGCAAACCTATTTTCCGCAATTGTGAATAGACCCCTTAAAAATTGTATCCACAAGTTGCATCAAACTGCACTGTATGGCATTTGTGATTACAGTTTGAAAAGGTACCAGTGTCAGAGAGCTTTGTGATTGTACCACATATGATCTAAACATGAAATTAGTGCTTTTCTGTGTTGATAGTGGAGGTCTTAAGCCCCACATACAGGGGTCAATCCTGGAGGAGTCCTCAAGCTTTTTCGATTGAATGGAGAATCGAGGCGCAGCACTTCTGCGGCCTTAATCCAGTTCGATACTTAGAACAAGGACCAGTTGCACTTAGTGGAAACTCGATCGAACAGGGAACCAGCATGTTGGTAAACCTTGTTCAATTTAATTTATCCAAGTTATCGAATGGGATCGAGGGCGCAGAAGTGCTGCGCCTCAATTCCCTGTTCCCTGTTCAATCAAGGAACCTGGAGTGCATCATCGTACTGCATTCAAGGGCTCCTCGATTGCACAAGCATCAACCCGTGTATGCCCCCATATATTACTTTACTTCACCCTAAGCAACCTCCTACCTGTACATAAAATGTTTATATGGTATGTTTCATAAAGAAAAAGATGGGCATGTTAATGGCATAGTAAATGCTCACTTATGAAATAAGGTAAAGCTGTGTTCATTTCATTCAACTAACTCACTATGCAAAAATCCTTCTATTTTTCTTTTCTTGGCACCTTGCTTGGTATGCTATTCAAACAATATCTTCCTATGTACCAAGCCTCAAATCAAATACACACTCTCAACACAGAAAAGCACTAACATTATGTTTCTTTCTATATTGAGAAAATAAGGTATAGGACATTGTGTATGATATCCCAGGCAGGACAATTGTTCCTAGAACACCTTATTATGTTGCATATGTTCTGAAAATGTTTAGATCCACAGAGGAAAATATAATTGTATTTACTATCATGGTCATCTAATTAGATTGTTTATTATGGCAGCCACTTAGGATCAGGTAAACGGTAACATTCATATTTGTAGGCATTCTTTGTAAACATCAATATCAACACTTATGTCAAAGTACTTTTATTGCTGTTTAAATTGCTCTTTTTGTTCTTTTTGCTGTTGGAAGGTCTAACTAATAATACACGACGATACTATGTGTCTGTAGTGCATTAAAGCATCAGACGCACATATATACATGAAACCAATGAATAACAATGAAGAGGATTTCTCTCTCTCCTTTTTTTTTTTTTTGCTTAATCAAGCCAAACTACAAAATTTGCCATCTGTATTTACACGGGAAGGGGTTGCATCACAATTCAGATGAGCCTTGCACCAGATGGACCTGTTTTCAATGAGCACATTCATGATTTTCTATTCCACATTAATTTTATTTAGAGTTAGTATTGCACCTAAATGTAAACAGAATATATACAATAAAATGACTCTAAAATGAAACCTATATTTACAATGTAATTTAATGGGAAAAACAATGTCATTATCATGAACTTCAAAAAAGTATTCTGCCCCACTGCTAATCGCTTAGCATAAATAACAAATTATTGTTTCATCTATTACATATATCTAATAAATTGTTTGACCAATTCTTATAAACTTATATTTAATCACATCTTATTGAAGAGCATAGTTTTAGTGACGTAATTGGAAAAATATACTTCTGCTATATATGCTATGCCCATGCTATGCCCATCTATTGAGTAAATTCCTAGGGAACTGACCCGATTTCTCAATCAAGGTCTGAAATAATAAACATTAATAGAAGTAATGAAAATGAAAAACCCTGCCAGTAGGGATAACTTTAAAATGATCTTCAGTTTGCCCCCAAAACAACATTTCAATTACTGTTACTGACACACAACTTAACTATTGTACTGTCATCTGATTGCGCAGAATTCAGACTGTGATAAGTTTATCCATTCTACATAAAATTCTATTCTATTGTGCCAACCTGCTAATATCCTTTAAAAAATGCATCCATCCAAAAATATGGTTACAGCGTAACTGAAAAGACTTTGTGAGAAAACCAGATGTTATCATGTTTAGAGGGATAATATGGAAATATTGTAGATAAACTTTTTATGTGCAGAATATAAATTGGCTGTTTCTCCAAATAGAGTCTGGACTGTCTATGCGTGATAAAAGACTGGCAGGCAAAGTGGATATAAAGTTCTATAGTCTGCTTTGGTATGTTTTAGATAAGATGATTATTACAATATAGACAAAATATTCCCTTTGTTTACATTGTAAGAGAGGTATACAATTGCCAACATCCCAAAGTTAAATATTATAAATCCTTAGAACAAATTGCACCTTTTCAACCATAAATCAATGGAATAGATGTCTGCTTTAAGACAAAAATGTCATATTGATTGAAAAAAAGTAATGTATTACATATCATAGACTGTATATCCATTACATATTAACCTTCATAGCGTCCAAATTCATGGTCTTTGCTCAACATATTTCCCAACATACCGTTGCTTGGTCAGGAGAGTGCATGATAGAATTGATGTGACTTGTGTCTGTTATTATGGACAATAGTTCAGAATACGGGGAAGACATGGCCAATCTGAAGAAAGGAGACTCTCATAGGCACACCCATGTTTTTGGGGTAAGTATAATTATGGTCTATATGATCTCTACAGCTTTATGTATTGGATGGTAGTAGCTTGAAAAAAACAAGGCAGTGTGCAGCACTGAAGAGTTAACCAGAGGAACTACCATGTCCCCCACTTCACCTAGATGTCCCAAGGGATATCCTCCATGTTGTTTTCAGAGTGGGCAAAGTATTATCTCAAACTAGTTGTACAGATCATTGACTCCTAAATATACTTACCTCATAAACAGGGGTGCGCCTTTGAGATTGCCTTTCATCAGAAAAGCTGTGTCTTCACCTTATTCTGGGGAGTTGACCAGTCACAAATCACAAATCACATACCTGAGGAGCTGGTCCCTTACCCCCTTCGCCTAGATGTCCTAGGGTATATCCTCTGTTCTTGTTTCAGAGTGGGCAAAATATTGCCCTTAACTAGTCTGACTACTCTCAAAGCAGCTCTAAACTTGGCAGCTCCTGTGGTTAACTCTTCTGCATACTGCCATGTTTTTTGAGCTATCACCCTTCAAAGTTTGTAGAGATCATATCGACTCCTAATTTTTTTACCTCATAAACGGGCGTATGCCTATTAGATTTCCCATTCCTCAGAACGCCTGTCTCTTCACCATATTCAGGAGAGTTATGTGTACTCAGTGAGACAAGTGACTATCAATACTATCATAAACTCTTGGCAAATCAATGGTATGTTGTGAAGCACGTTGAGTAAAAAGCATGAATTTGAAGATTATTTGACACTCTGATGGTTAATATACCATGATATACCATATATGATACAATACTGTATAATACATGACTTGTGATTGTTGCAATAACGTTTTTTCTTTATTTTAATATGATGTTTACCATTGCTATATGGTTAATAGAAAAAAATTGCAATTTGTTCCAAGGTCTGTGAGATGTTTAACAAAGAAATTATTTAATATTGACAATGATATTTAATTTTGTCCCAGCTCATGCGCCCCTCCCCATAGAACAGAACAGGTTGCAGAAGATTGTGTCTCCACAGTAATGGCCAGAAACTGTCCTTTTTGTGCAATTATAGCCAGGACACGTCAGACCTAATTCTGTGATATATCTGTCATGCAGCAACATTAGATGGTAGGCATAATGTAGTTGTCTATTTCTTTTACTGGGGTCCCACTCGGAATGGGGAGCACTTAGACTCATCAACTTTATTTATTTATTTTTTGCTGCATTATTCTGCCATTCAGACCATGTCTAGAAACTGATCCCGGGGAGACTACATACCTAAACTATTGTTCCTGAAAGGAATGGATCAATACCCTCTGCCTGCAGTATGACATTATTGTCACTGTATTATGGCCATTTGAAACACCAACTGTCATTATTTTTACTGAACTTTTTTCTTACACAGGTCTGTTCCTTGACCTGAATGGATCTTTGAAAATAAAAATTTTATTGTCTAATAATACTTAAGGGAAATACTCCCAAAGTGTGAACTAATATTTGGTAAGCTTCCAACTGTAAAAGTTTTTTTTTCAATCAGAAACTGTAATAATTAAGCTTAAAGTTCTCCTTAGGATATCAACATATGAGTGACATTTATGTTCTAAAGTTTCACCAGGTTTTTGGGTGAGCATTGGAAATGTTTTTTTTCCTATTCTCTTTTTATTATTTGCTGGTTGTTGATTCCACTGACGAACTAATTCTACATGAATATGTCTGCATGTTCAATAAAGTGCTGTACAGTGTAGTATAGATTGGGCATAAATCCTAGGTTAAGTTGAGTTCTCATTACATCAGCCCTCTATAAAATGTTCTTAAAATAATCCTAATTATTCAACTGAATTTAGACACTGCATTTGTACAATTGTTTAGTTATTGGATAACTGGTTGTCATTATTGTCTCTATGTAACAGTTATGGGGGTGTGTGAATTATCTAGCAATCAGGAAGTATGAATATTCATCTCTGTATGCTCAGAATTATACAAATGCTATTCCTTTTCATTTCTTAAGCAAGGGAGCCCAGCAATGAGTGTGCACAGTGGCAGTTATAGAATATTACTCGCTATACTTCAGATCACCCACATTAATGCATGATCACTTTCTGCTCCATTGAACCTTGCATGATAGACCATAGTCTCCGGTACAGTATACATGCAAGAAGAAAGCTTATTTATGAGATTCACCTTCCAGTAATCATTAACTATACACTCTGATTTATGTCCTTCCCTGTTACTTCATTTAGCTTCTTTCAATTATTATCCATCATCTTCACAGCCCTTTGACTCTACATCTCACTAGACATTTTCTTTCAAACAAATCCAAAGCTTTTCTACTAAACATTCTTCTCTGAAAAGAGGCACAGTGAGGAATACATTTACAAACAGCATGCAGTCATTTGTAGATGTATTGGAATCCTTAACTTCACCAAGCTGCAATAAAACTCACTTCAGACTCCTTATCTTCATGAAGTCATGCCTGACGATCAAACCATCTCCAATGGAGATAGTACTTATCTAGTTCCTATAAACCACCTGCAACCCCAAAAGACTGTGATTCTAATAGGAAAATGTATGAATTGTTATCTACCCATTTATATTAGTGTCAAAGTGATAGCTAAAGCAAACGTATCTCTAGCGTTTTAATTGTGGATAATATTAAACTGGATGGATCCCTGCTAATCCTTCATACACATAACATACTATACTATTGTATACTATAGTACTATATTATAAAAAAAAAAACAACAAAAGTGAAAGGCTATAATAGTGAAAGGCTATAATAATGTATGTCAAAATTTTCTCAGGAGGGGAATGAAAATCTTTCTAACTTTCTAATAAACCTTTTAAGCAGGATTCATGATCTTAGATAAACAACACATTTGAGGTGAACGTTGGATTTAATATATATAACCCCAGATATAGATTACATATTTGTTAGACTTAACAAATGTTCAACTATTTTACTGGAACAACTTTCCCTGACTTCTTAGCACGGTGACGGTTATATAATTCCAACTTTCACACCTCCCATCTTGTTCTTGGACAATCAGCATCTGCCTTTACACATTGCATGGTGATAAGATTGAGATTACTGAGATATTCATGTGCCTATAAAAGCTGGGATATGTTCCTGAAAATCATTAGAGCAGAAAACACTACTTGGATGATTGGCAAAACCTCTTCAACAAAACAAACCAGGTCCATCTAAATGTCTTCAAAGTTAGATTTAGCAATACAACAGATATTAAGCAGCTTAGAAAGACATGCATACAATACATATTAGTGGATAGACATATATAATGTGCCACATATTCATGTCAAAGTGCATAAGCAGTTCCTACCTATATTTCATGCCAGTCTGCTTGGCTGTAGATTCCTTCAGAGAGATGTGATGCTGAGGGGTGAATGTCCCCAGACTTCGTGCAATGATGGCCACAGTGCGGAACCTTGCCCGGGCTGCGTTGACCACATTGGGGCCACTAGAGTTCTGTTTGCTGTGTCTGTCATCTCCTTTCCGGCCGTTCAAATTGTGCTCGGTGCAGGCTATGGAGACTTGCATGGCTTCTTCTAGGCTCCCAGGCTCAGTGATTGTGTTCTTAGAGGTTCATGGAGTAAAGATCTTCTTATAGTGCAAACCGGACAGGCTTCTGGGAACTGGAGATCAATGAGTGCAAGTGACAGGATTAGAGTTCAGGGGAGGTTGGTGTCCTTGGGATGCTAATAGCCTGTGAGAAGTCAGAGCAGATCTGTGATGTAGCACGTTGGGTATTATAGATCTCCAGAATAAGTTCCTTCATTCAGCACAGACCTTCATAATTCCACATGTAATGGTCCCTTCACTGTCTGGATAAAAGTGATCATTGTTGGCACATTGCAGAGTGATGATCCGGGAAAGGCAGGAGCACAAAGTGATGGAGTGACACAACACCAATACTGGAAGACACGATCACATCCAGACCACTGAGGGTGGGAGATCTTCGTCTAGTTCAGAGTGACGGTCGCTTGTAGACTGCGCTCTGCTCCAGCCTCTGACAGCAATCACATGGGGAGAGGGGCTCCTTTAAGAATACAGAGCATGCTGTATATCCAGCACTGCTTCATACAGACACCATGAGCAGAAAGAACGTTAGCAAGTGCTGCACAGACACATTGCTCGCTCTCCACACAGCAGCCTGTTCTATAGAGACGGGAGGGGGAGCACGAGCTGCGGGCACCCTGCTGTTGGGACTACAATAGTCCTTATTAGCAGTCGCTGCACAGGGGACACCTGTACACATGTAACATTGTCATACAAGGTGATCATTTGTAATAGGAATCTATGGTCTCAGGCGGCAAACATCAAATGTGTACAACTTAAAGCTCACCACACACATTTCAATCTCTCTGTACAATTTCCTTTAGATCTACCAACAACTATGCAGTGCAAGGAACTCCATCATTGAATACCGATTGACAGTTTGAGAAGGTCCTCATATTACACATTTTTGGGGGGGAAACAAAAACTACAAACATTAGAATCTATATGGTATCACTTGAACTCCAAACTTTTTGTATTCATCAACAGCTAAAAAGGTTACAATTCTAACTATAGAGATTACTGAATTAAAAAGACTGCATCATATTGTGTATGATTTCCAGCTGTAAAATAATAAGACGACATAAAAACATGTTACTATACTACTCAGAACTAGAGATTGGGGAATTTTTTGACTAGCTGACTTTGTGAGTAGTGTTGTACGAATGTCGAATATTTTTTGCAAATATC
Organism: Ptychadena robeensis; assembly: GCA_036250615.1. NCBI lineage: Eukaryota > Metazoa > Chordata > Amphibia > Anura > Ptychadenidae > Ptychadena > Ptychadena robeensis. The sequence goes on along the minus strand of CM070035.1, from coordinate 48,341,754 downwards.
AGCAATTCGAGAATTCTAATTTGCGATATGGCAAAGTATTGCGAAAATAAACATAGCATGAGACCATTAATTTAGAAAATTTTTGCAATGCAATGCATGGTCATACCACGAATACTGGAAATTACGAATATCTTATTGTATCTTAGCAGAATTATTCGTGAAATATCACAAATTTGAATATTGCCTATGCCGTGCATAACTATTTGTGAGCTGTCTAAAGCTAGCCATACACGTGTCGGATTCCATGGCGAATTGATCACTCACCCGATCGATTCCGTCAATTCTGCCGGGAATCGCAGGTGTGATCAATCGGCCAATTAAGAGTATCCATCGCTGCATACCACCTTGTCCAACGGATTCCGGGACGAGTCCGTGTCCGATTATCCACCTCACAAATGGCAACTCCCCCTGATCTGGGCAGAATCAATCTGATGGAACCAACATGTTGGTTCTCTGTCGGATCCAATTCTGGGCCCCTGAACGATCGGACCTGATCGATTGGACAAGGTGGGCTGCATGCGATTCCGGCACGATCGCTTGGCGTGCACGCGCCCGGAATCGATCGTGCCGGAATCCGGTGGGAATCCGACACGTGTATGGGGGCCTTAATTGTAAGCAGTCCGGAAAGTGCCTGTGTAAATAGAGCCTACAGAACATAAAACTGGAGAAAATGGTTAGAAATGAGAAAGGCATAAAAGGTCAGCTATGTCAGCTCAAGTCAGTTGGGGCAAATGGGTAACACTCAGTTCACACAGTTGGTTTTATCCCTGAAACCTGCAACTGCACCACTGCATTCATTGTGCGTGTTGTTGGCGGGTGGATGTCAATCACTGAAAACCACCCTCTATTTTCTGCCTATGAAGAAGGGCCTAGAGGTTGTGGTCCTGGGTGGACAGAATGACACATTCCTAAATACATGTTTGAATGGGAACAAACAAACTTTGTTTTTGCATTTCCTACCCTTGGGTGACATTCACAAGGGTGGTCGGTAATGTGTCATTGTGACGGCCACCGCACCTCTGTGTGTAGCAACTGCACCCATTGTTTGGGTAGTGGACAACTCTGAATCACTGGAAACCATCCAACCACAATTTGAACAATTACTGCACACAGAGAGAGGTTGCGGTTTCAGGGCAGCTGCTGGCCACTGCCCATTTAAAATACAGTTTATTATACTTTAGATCTATAGATTGTATGCTTCTAAATTTTCTAGAAGATCAGACAAACTTTAATACCTGTGTTGTCCTTAAAAAAAGTTGTGTGGCAAAAGTAGGCATACAGGTTGGATTTTACCATTCAAATATGATGGTTTAACATTTTCATCACTTTTACCACCACATTATATTGATTCAAAACAGATCAATTCCTTTCCTAAGCCTTGTGTACATGCTGCTAATACCATCAGATCCAAATCCATCCAAGCACCCAGAAAACCCAGAAAAATCAGATACTTGTAAGATCTACTGAAATTTACCAGCATGTCTGATCAACCAAATGTAATTTAACATGAAATGGATCGAGCGATCCATTTCATGTTAAATTACATTTGGTTGATCGAAAAAAAAAGAGAAGGATTTTAAAATTAAGATAAGGTGGGAATACAAAGTGCAATGTTTCCGTTTGATGGACTTATAAAATCGAATAAGTCAATTGAAAATCAATTCCTCTCTACCTGAATTAATGGAGCAAAAGTGATAGAAATCAAACATACAGTTAAAAGTATCTGAGAGCTTTCCTGGGTATTTTCTAGATATTAATTTGTATGTGATCATACTAAAGCTCGCCATTCATCTTTAGATCTCTCTGTCAGATATCCTTTAGATCTCTGCGATTGAACACAGGTAGACTTGATTGTTTAGAAAGTCCCTCATATTAAATGGTTTAGTTACAAAAGGAGATCTAAAGGAAATCTGACAGAGAAATCTAAAGGTGTGTGGGGACCCTAAGGGACATGTGCATAGACTTTTGGAAACATCAGTTTTGCATCGATCACAATATGGCAGTAAGATGAAGTGACAGTAGATAATTAAATTGCACTCGTCAATCCCACTGAAACATGGTCATAAAAAGTAGATGTCCACAGCTACTCTGAATCAAAGTGACTGCCAGGTACCTAGCATTTTCAGAAGCAGAGCTCAGTAATGGTACCATTATTTCCTCAGGACAGGTATCCATCAGCGTGGAGACAATGTTACCTGGGCACACTAGCATTCCTAATCAGCTATGAGTACACCTCATTCAGGGTGCTATCTAGGGATCCATACATTACAGCATGTAACACATGCTTCTGAAATGATGGAACATCAAATGAATAATATGTCATGCACATCATACGATATTGCCCTTGCTGTAAGAGACATCTCTGTGATTTGTTGTTGACAGAGTGCATCTTAAGCTAGCCATACACGTGTCGGATTCCATGGCCGATTGATCACTGCTCCGATCAATCATCCAATTAAGAGTATCCGATCGCTGCATACCACCTTGTCCCACGGATTCCTGGACGATTCCGTGTCCTTACTTCCGAAATGGCAACTCCCCCTGATGTGTGCAGAATCGGATCAGAAAGACCAACATGTTGGTTCTCTGTCAGATCCGATTCTGAGCCCCCGATCAATCGGACGCGAACGATCGGACAAGGTGGGCTGCACACGATTGCGGCACGATCATTTCGCGTGCACGCGCCCGGAATCGATCGTCCCGGAATCCGGTCGGAATCCGACCCGTGTATGGGGGCCTTTACAGGGTGAAAACATTAATTCCTGATCAATTCAATTAGCCTTCGGTCAGATACCTATGTCCCTATGGAGATCACTCATGCTGATTGTACTAAATGATTGTTACTATACAAATGTGTAATACAATCAAGTCATCCACCCCCATGCCTGCAGTATCCATATCATACATTATATACATTGAGCAGTCCATACCTATATTTCATGCCAGTCTGCTTGGCTGTAGATTCCTTCAGAGAGATGTGATGCTGAGGGGTGAATGTCCCCAGACTTCGTGCAATGATGGCCACAGTGCGGAACCTTGCCCGGGCTGCGTTGACCACATTGGGGCCACTAGAGTTTTGCTTGCTGTGTCTGTCATCTCCACTCCGACCCTTCAAGTTGTGCTCAGTGCAGGCTATGGAGACTTGCATGGCTTCTTCTAGGCTACCAGGCTCAGAGATTGTGTACTTAGAGGTTCATGGAGTAAAGATCTTCTTGTACTTCAAGCTGCACAGGCTTCTGGGAACTGGAGATCAATGAGTACCAGTGACAAGGTTGTCACTGGTGTCCTGATGTTCTTGGGGTGCTAATACCTGTGAGAAGTCAGGGCAGAGCTATGATATATTATAGACCTCTAAAATAAGTTCCTTCATTCAGCACAGACCTTCTTGTAATGGTCCCTTCACTCTCTGGATTGAAGTGATCCTTGTAGGCAGGTTGTAGAGTGATGACTTCAGTACAAAGTGATGGAGGGACAACACTGCTGGAAGACATCAATACATCCAGATCTCTGAGGATTGGAGATGTCTGGCTAGTTTACAATGATGCTGTCTTGTAGCAGCCCTGAAAGTATGGAGACTCTGACAGCAATCACACGGGGTGATGGGCTCCTTTAAGAGCACAGAGCATGCTATGTATCCAGCGCTGCTTCATATTAAACACCATTGGCAGCAGATATAGTGGACTAATCCTAATGCTCAGACTAATACAGATCACCTTCAGAAGAGGCAGCCACTAACATTGGGCAGCTACATGCTTGGATTGCCCCATCCTCACTTATTCTCACAAGTTCTCTAGAATATCCAATCTCACTGCTTCAGTGACTCATTCTGAACTTGTACATGATACAATGCAGCCCTACCAAGCCATAGGCAGTGATGGGGTTAAACAACAGAGGCCATCAGGACAAGGTGATAAGAAGCAGGGGATCATCTGACCATTGTCACACTGAGGGATGAGGAACTGTGTCAGCTTTTTTCCTATAATACATCCCAACCACAATACACTGATGTGACACTGCAGAATCCCAACACATCCAATTGCATTTTGCCAAAACAAACATCTCTGCACCCATTCCTTAGTCAGGACTTGCTGTGCTTTATAATGATCTTTATACTTTAGTAAGCTACGAGCCACAAACATACAAATTTTATCAGCAAGGGCCTAGCGGTGCTGATGCAGGGACATGTTGGCTATATGTAAGATCTGTATAAAGGCCCCCATACACGGGTCCGATTCCCATCGGATTCCGGGATGATCGATTCCGGGCACGTGCACGCGAAATGATCATGCCGGAATCGCGTGAAGCCCACCTTGTCCGTCCGATCACGTCCGATTGATCAGGGGCCCAGAATCGGATCGGACAGAGAACCAACATGTTGGTCTTTCTGATCCGATTCTGCACACATCAGGGGGAGTTGCCATTTGTGGAGTAAGCGTTCGGACACGGAATTGTCCAGGAATCCGTGGGACAAGGTGGTATGTAGCGATCGGACAGACTTAATTGGCCGATCGATCGGACCTCCGATTCCCGCTGAGATCGCCGGAATCGATCGGATAGGTGATCGATCGGCCATGGAATCCGGCTGTGTATGGCTAGCTTAAGATCTGTATACCATCATCTCTGCAGCAATGCACCAAGTACTCCTACACACTCCTAATTCTAATGATTAGTCCTTACCAAGAAGGAAAGGAGGAAATTTACTTTAAAAGAGTCCCAAGAATAAATGATCAGAAATGATCCAGACATTTTACATCTGACCACTGCACTGTCAGCTTACAGGGAGCTGAATCGATGAATTCTACACATTTGTATAAATCATAAGGATCAATTAGCAAGGGTTGTCCATAGGGAGACAGATATCTGACTGAAGGCTAAATGAACAGATCAGAAGTAAAAGTATTTGTCTGTGTCAAATACTAATCACAGAGATGTCTCCCGCAGCAGAAAATACTGTATTATTTAATGTTACCATACTTCTAGTTTCCAAGCTGTGTGCCTGTATTAGTGTTGAGTGGCATATGGTATATTCGATTTCGCGAATATAAAGAAACTTCGTAAAATTTGATTCGACTGTATTCTATTGCCTTACATCGCTCTTAGCCAGTACGAGCACTGTGTGATTTGCAATGCGCACAAATATGCAGGATGTATGCCGGTAAACAATGTTGAAGCATAATATGACAAATTACCGCCATTAAATATTCTCGCTCAACACTAGTCTGTATGGAGATCTCTCGATCACTTACTGTACAGTGCATCCGGGAAGTATTCAGGGGTTACCATTACTAAGCTCTAATCCTGAAAATGCTAAGAAACTGGCAGGCATTCTGAATTCGTGTCTCTGGATTTCAATGGGTATGCAGATCAGGAGTAGTGTTGATCTCAAACATTTTAATTGCAAATTTCAAATAAGCACTTTGAGAATTCGCAAAGATCTGGAATATAGTGCTATATCTTCATAATCGCGAATATTCGTGATTTCTGACATCAGTACACGGTCCTACCTTGACGATTTGCACAATGATAGTAATAGTCATGAAATCACAAATTCTCAAATTTATTGAGAATATTAGGTGAAAAATTCACAATATTTTGTGAATACAAACATATGCTGCTCATCACTAATCAGGAGTTCTGTCTTCATTAAGTTGCCGAGTGCCAGTTCTTGGTCAATCACTTCGGAAATACTGAACCCACATACAGCCGATGACAACTTTTTCAGAAGAAGGTCGAAACTGTGTCTTAATACACCTTTCTTTTAGAAAGCAATTAATAAATATATACTGGTGACCTAATTTTAAGTCCTCATTATAAGAAAAACCTGCACCCTTTTCAGGGCATAGCAAAATTCTAGACTAAAGCTAGGCACACACGGGTAGATCTGTAAAAAGATGAGAGTACAATCAATTAATGTGCGTGGTCACGGTGCTTGATTGTACTCTAATCTGTTTACAAATCTACCCACGTGTGCCTAGCTTTAGTCTAGAATTTTGCTATGCCCTGAATAGGTTGCAGGATTTCCTTATAATGAGGACTTAAAATTAGGTCACCAACATGTTGGAAAACCCCGTTCAATCTCCATTACTTTGCATGTAGACATAAGTCTTCATGCAAAGTATTGGAGGTGCTGCTGCTCCTGCCTCCTGCACAGCCGTCTGCTGTTAGTGTGAAGGGGGCGGAGCCAGCAGCAGAAGCTGTGAGAGGCAGAAGCTGTGATTCACATGTGCTGCAAGCTGGGGAGAACTGGTCCCCATTAAACGGGAATTCATGTTCCCATGTGGTGCACATCCCTAATCAATCACAGCGTGGTGACAAAACCATGCTGTGATTGATCTGGGGTCGATTGCACAGGAATCTACCCGTGTGTGCCTATCTTAAAGTTATAGGCCAATGAAATGATGAATGATAACTGCAATACCTTTTTCAGTCGCTAGGTGTCATGGTCATTAGCATTGAATTCTCTTGCTCTGAGCCTAGTCCGCCTGGAGTTATCTGTACTCTGTTAGTGGACAGCGAAGGAAGAGCAAATGGTAGTCTAATAGCTTAATCACACTACTTTATTTCCCTATCAACATGCTTCTTGTAAACACTTGTCTGGATTGACTCCTTGCTCCTGCTATACCAGGACTGAAAAAGACTGATAGCAGATGAAATTGTGGTACTTCTTGCTTTAAAAAAATTATTGATTACATTTATATTTGCCTAGACCTTCTTTTTCCTCAATCCCTCTCAAGTGTATATTCACTTCCCTTCTCCCTTCCCCTCAACTGGTATAGATAATTCCGTTACTTGTTCTATGTTATAGTATTGGGCCAATCAGTCCATTGTCCTGTTTCCCAATCTGGTGACTTGCCTATTGGTAGTTCAGTTGGCCGGGTAGAGTTACACTATATGGTTCTGAAAAGGACTGACACAGCCAGTAGGTTACCCTTGCATTGCTTATCTCCTTCTATAAAGACATATGAGGGGCATCCAGTGAGGATAGGATATACATGCATACAGGTAATGGAGCCATTCTATCTCCATGGATTTTATAATACTTAAACTGGCCATAGACGCTTAGATTCCCCTGAGATTGCTTTGTTATATGATCGGGACATGCCATTGATTCTTCCATCATAAATTGTACATCGAAAAGTGCACCATTTTCAGCATGTGATATCACCGAAGAATCACTGATCGAGCGCTGACGTAACTAAAGATCAGCAAAACAAAAAATTGCAATCGGAAATTATGGAAGTGGGATAAGGCCTGCATGTGTTGATCAATAGAAACAATTGCATGCCTCTAATAACATCCCTCGATTCCCAATCGAAATTACAGACATGAGCGATCCCTGCCCATAGCTGTCAATTTTGCCTGCCGGGAATTTGGAATGTGACGTCCGGTTTTCGGCCAGAATCTTCAGTGTTCCAGATATTGACGTCATCGGGAAATTAAAGCCCCTGTCCTCCTATTTAGTTCTGTCCTAACTTAGAAGGAAGTGGGCGTTATTCTCCCTAGTAATGTCCCACCTTGCACATTATCTGCACAAGTGGGGTGGGAATTTTGGAGGGAGAGTAACGCCCCATCCCTCCTACCTCCGCCCAATTTCGAACTCCCGGGAAAATCCGGGTTTTTGTTAAATTAGGATTTGGCCGGGAAAGCCACATAAAAAACGTGCTTTTCCCAGCCAAAATTGGAGGGTTAACAGGTATGTTCCTGCTGAATCGATTTTTTGTGCATTTCACATTTCGATCGCACACTTTATGCATGCATTGATTTGTGAATGATCGATCACTGCAATCACTATGATCAATCGGTCAGAAATCTTATGAAAAATCGAGACATCTATGGCCAGTTTAAAGAATATATATCAGAGTTTTGAGCCATAACTCACCAAAGTTTTATTGAACCTCTTTTCTAGTTCACTATGCACAATGAAAAAAACACAGGGTGGTTTATGTTATATATGTTTCCCACTGCAGCCACTTTACCAGCAACTCCGCTGTGCAACCTTTCTGTTCTATAATGGTACCTCTGTGCACACTCTGTATCCTAGATACTGCAGACAGAGCTACTGAGGGATTTGATGAATTCCTAAATGAAGATGAGATACTTATAGCCAGGGCTTTTTTTCTCAGAGAAAAGGTGGTGGAACTTACCCCCCTCCCCTGGCC
>CM070035.1:48309240-48324541 GCA_036250615.1 Ptychadena robeensis | reverse complement strand
TTGCACAAACAGTGACCATGTCTGGAGGGTTCACATACTTTCAAGCAGCACTGTATGATCAGCTGCTTCGGTTGATATTCCCTAATATTCCCAGATTTCCTCATATTTTATTTCTGCTTACTATGTTGGCTAACACAATGCCAACCAGAGAAATACTTATTAATCAGTTAAGATGATCATATGCTTCTTATCTCCAGCAAGAATTTTTTTTGTATGGGAACTTACCATTCTTAGATACCATCCAACTTCCTTTCTGGTAAAAAAAATAAAGCAGAAAGTGAGGAAAACACTGACAAGAGTTTAATTCTTGCCTATTCTATACAAAAACTTCAGAAGATGTTTTTCACATACGCTTTGAGGTCGGGTGACCAACCAAACTATAGTGAGATACCCTCACTACCAATAAGTGGGCTGCCTATTGCAATGCAACATATTTGATCCATTGCAGAAGTTGTATGACCTGATAATTTGTGGTAAGTCTGCATTACCATAAAAAAAATATCATTTAAGTCCACATAATAACCAACACAGATGCTGCACTGTACTGAATGTTTATTAGTTCTATCTTAGTTTAAATTCTTAGTTTTATCTTCAGAATGAATCTATTTTTATTGTCAAAAGCATTTTGTTTCCATTTTCTTTAAAAGCTTCACTAGTTTAACCTCATTGCAATGTAGTTCACCTAGTAGACCCCACCATAGGTTGTATCGAACTTAGACTTGATTAGAGAGTCACCTCCTCCGGGGTCATCAGCTCACACATGATGAGCTTGTTCATCTTACAGCTGTAGAAATGTCAGAGGTGAAATCTTCAGGGTCTACTTACAGCTCTTCACTGATCCAGTACTCATTATTCTTCTGCAACCAGTAATAATTATCTGACATTTAAAGTAAGAGGAAAACCTATTCATTACTTAGAAAAGATAGGAGACAACAGTGTTCCCAGTAGTGTAAGAAATAAGACCACAGTAAATGAGTTGTTAATTTGTTTTGTAGTTGTTCTTGGTGGATTTGTCCTTTGCATTTGTCTGAGGTGAAGACTAAAGGAAGCCATACATGGGTCGACGTTTTCATTTAATCGACCAAAGAAATCGATCTTTTGAAGTTGATCGAATGGGAGTCGATTTCTGCCCACCTGGTTAAACCAAAGGGATCGATATCGAAAGTAGAATCTATCAAAAAGTGATCAGACATGTCTGTAAATTTCAGTAGATCGTTCAAGTATCTGAGGTGTTTTCTAGGTATTTCAATAGAATTGGGTTCCATTGTACTATGGCGCACCAATCTAAGTAAAGGAACCAATCAGTTTTTAATCAATCACACTGTGTGGTGGTACAATCAATCGTTGTTCAAGACGATTGAATCGAAGAGCGATTGTGCAAAAGTCAAACCAAATTGTATTTTAATGTTTTCATTTGGTTTCTTTAAAATCCACAAAATATTTTGCTAACATGTCTTGAAGTATACTGATGACTGGTGAATATAATGGGTATGTCACGTCACCTGCATTGTGGCAGGCATGTGAATGTGTTTGGAAAATTAAGGTAAATGTCTGTTTATGCATTAAAACTAGCAAGTGCCTTGTGCACACACGGCTCGACTTTCCTCAAGATCAATGAAGCCCAACTGTGGCACGATGACATCATCGCGTTGCTGGCCACATATCAAGCCGCAGCACTTCTGCGCTCCCAGCCCGTCCGATATTAATGGAAACCAAACAGGGTTTTCCAATAACACCACACTGACACTGCAGAGTTCCACAACCAGCACCCCATGGTAATTTTGTACAAGAACAGATGTCATAGATATGTCTGGATCTCAGTATCATGGAGGTATTTTCTGCTGCCCAGAAAACCAGTGTAGATGTGTTGTCAGACATCTTTTATGACAAAACATATAGCAAACATTCAGCAGTGGATGGTTTCAATCACCTGGAGTTAGAATGTTAAGACTCCTAAAAGGTGTCAAAGGTTTAATTAACAACTGTAGACATGGCATTTGTTTGACCTTTCCCTTTAAATAGTTAATGTGCATGGTGACAGCTAATGTGACAGTAATTTCTATGTGTTACCATCTAGGTGTAATTATTTAGTCTTCAGCTCACTAAATCAGTTTATGGAGCAACTGACATTGAATTACCATTCCTTTAGGATCCCCACAGGGCAACTTGTTAAGTGTTAGGTGATGAGGAAAAAATATATTCTCTCTAATAAATGAACTCTATATATACATATATTTTTTTTTCTCAGATCCACGGCTGTGCCCGCCATATGATCATATACTGGAACAGTGGTCTCATAGATTAGACAGAGTGGTTAACACTGGTAAATCTCATCTACATTAGACATCACAATAATCATAATTCGAAACATTCCACAGAGGATGACAACAAGACATAACTTGAGCATTACCAGTCAGGGTTCTATGAAACCCTGTAGATCCTTTAGTGGTAGCTAATGCAAAATTTCCACTGTCATGACCAGGCGCTCCTGTCTGCAAGATAACGACCCTGTGATAGGCCTCATGTCACGTTTGGTGGTCGTTTGCGCTAACCCGTTGTTTGGGTGGTAAATGAATCCTAAGGGTTCCCTGTCCTGTATCTGATAACCCTTCTGCATCATGTTGCCTCCAGTGACAGGACCATACTCCTTTGGTAGAATGACCAACATGCTCCCAATGCTATCTGTAGGTATGGCAGACGCATGCCTTCCACAGACTGACTGTGATTAACTTATTGAACAGAGGTTTCCCAAGACCAGGGCTGCATCCCATCCAGGGTCGCACGGCAGTCGGCTGCCCGGACAGTGCCATGTCTGCCACTGTTGCACAACATTGGCCGGGTAACCTGTTCCCGTTGCATAGAATGTGTGTATAGGGGCCCGAAGTATGGGCCCCAATTTCTGATGGCGGCCTTGCCTAAAGGCCCCCATACACGGGTCCGTTTCCCATCGGATTCCGGGACGATCGATTCCGGGCGCGTGTACGCAAAATGATTGTCCCGGAATTGCGTGAAGCCCACCTTGTCCGTCCGATCACGTCCGATCGGTTGGGGGCCCAGAATCGGATCAGACAGAGAACCAACATGTTGGTCTTTCTGATCCGATTCTGCACACATCAGGGGGAGTTGCCATTCGTGGAGTAAGCGATCGGACACGGAATTGTCCAGGAATCCGTGGGACAAGGTGGTATGTAGCGATCGGACACACTTAATTGGTCGATCGATCGGACCTCCGATTCCCGCTGAGATCGCCGGAATCGATCGGATAGGTGATCGATCGGCCATGGAATCCGACTGTGTATGGCTAGCTTAAGACCCATCAAATAACTAACTGATTCTTCTAAGGTAAAAACTTGGAGAACCGAAGTCATGATAATTCATGACAGTTTAAAGCAAACTTGTATCACTCTCTAACTTTTAAATGCATAGTACATATTACAAATAATTTCACATGTACTGCCCTTTATTCAGGATTACATTTCCTTGTTATAAATAAACTTAATATTTCTGTGTGTTTTAGGCCAAAACTAATGAATGTGTAACAGTATTTAGTTCCTATGGTGATATTCCAGAAAAATACATTGTTTCTACACACTGACCGGTTTCATTATTTCCAGAGAAACACATATAGAAACACACATAACAAAACCTCCACATTATAGAATTTTCTATTGCCTCATTGGTTCAAAGATAATGGAGGAATTATAATTGGATAAACACACCTAATCTACATATAAGTAGTATCTGCACTCTAGAATGTGGTATAGCAGAAGGGAAATTGGTGTTGTTGGGGTGATTTTTAGAAATATTTATTTCATATTTGTAGTTAGCACAGTAAATCCTTGTAAAAACAGAAGGCATTTACATGACCAAATCAACCACAAATCCCAAAAGTTAAGAGAAAAATCCTCCCTTCAGGACAGTGGATGGAACTATAAAATGTATTCCCAAGCCCTACACCACAGAGCCACGGGGTTCATGTATTTACTATAACAAAATGTGGAAGACGTTATGCACTGTGAATACTTTCCAGATGCACTGTATACTTGAATATAAGCTGAAGTTGAAATACTGATATTCAGCCTATACTTAGGTATGATGATACCATGGTCAGGGGCTTTGCAATTAACAAATTCTGACTTTTCAGATACATTTGCTGTGCATATCTGGGCCTAAGCTGATGCAGATTTTCCAGGTTTAAAAAAAACAATTGGGTACCTCGTTTTATATTTGAATTGGCTCATACTCGAGTATATACACTACATGTCCAATCAACCATGAATATATAATGTCTACATATATATATATATATACAGGACTGTGGAGTCGGAGTCGGAGACATTTTTGGGTCCCTGGAGTCGGAGTCGGCAAAAAATGGACCGACTCCGACTAAATTAAAATGGGAATTTAAAAAAATTTTTTGAATAAAAAAAAAATTACTTCAAATGTCGTAATTAACAAACAGTCATAATGAACATAATGACTTCTCTGCTATAAGAATAAATGCATGCAGCGCATAACATTACAGCGCCCACTGTGACCACACGCGTACTGAGTGGGGGCCCGACAGACCAGCTCAGATGAGCTCTAGAGTGCAGCGTTATGACGTCATCGGCTCTATGTGTGCCGGCCGTTAGCTTCAATGGTGATGCCGGTCTTCATTGAAACTAACAGCATCGGCCAGAGAATATCGGATATGTCCATTCTCTGGCCGGCCGAGCTGTGGGGCGTCAGCGATCTGTCACCCCATGTGGCCTCCCCCGACATACACACACGCCCATCGGTCGGCAGCAAAATCGGCCGCCCCCCGGTGCATGTATGGCAGCCTTAACTCTCGCTGATAATGAAGTAAATGTTTGTTGTCAGACACGCTTGGAAGGTGAAGGGAATGGATCGCCAATGTTCAAAGACTGAGAAAAACCGTAAAGCATTTGGAAAAAACCGCTGTCATTCAGCTGAGGCGACAAATACTTTAGATTGTTAGCAGCTTCAACTTTACCACAATGACTATGGGATCCAGTGGAAAATCATGAATCATGTTTGAAGTGCCCCTTCCGCCCCCTGATCCCTCTTCTTGGAGCCTTCCACTGGCTGCCCTATCTTCAGCAGAAGGACAGAACACTAAAGCTTGGCACAACACGTGTTAGAATCTGTAACAGATTGAGTGCAATCAATTAACTTGTGCTCTCCCAGTAAGATTGTACTCTAATTCTGTTTACAACCTACCTGTGTGTGCCTTCCTGTTGGGCGGGATCAATAGAGCCGGCTTGAAGGAACTTGATTGTATACGGGGGTTCCACTGTTTGAAAAGACCCCCGTTCAAATCTCCCATACTTTGCATGGAGATAGGAGTCCCCTTTTCATGGAAAGTAGTAAAAACAGGGCTTCTTGCTGCGGCTGACAAGCCGGCACTTCAGTGTGAAGGGGGCCGGAGCCAAAGCACTCCTCACTTGGAAGCTGTATGATACGGCTGGTGTAGTCTGCCTCCCCAGCTTGTGGCGTGGTGTAAATCACAACACTGCAAGCTGGTGCTAATGGTCCCCATTGACAGGAATCGATGTGCCCATGTGGTGCACATTGATTTCCGTTCAAATTGATCCAGTGACAGTGTGGTGCCTAGCTTAAGGAAAAAGCAAAAGCAATCTTCTGCCTACTCCCCTTTTCTCTCTCTGCTTTAATTGGCCTTACAGTACAGTGCTGGTTTCCCCCCCCCTGGTCGTAGTTCTGTGGTTAATTATGATGCCCTTTTCCTTTCATTTCAATGGATGGATACAATACATCAGCATATTACATACACAGAGGAGTTCGGAAGTCGAGCGTCGGAGTCGGAGTCTGGGAATCTTTACCGACTGATCCACTCCCTGTATATATATAAATAATATATATATACACTTTCAATGCGTTGACAGTATTTTACCCCCGTCCATTTATTTTACGTAACTATTTTTCTTGTTTTTTCACCCTTCTTTTCTACTTCTCTTTCTGACCGTCCGCTTCTCAGTTCCCCATTCCTAATCACCAAGTTTTGTTTAAAGTAGCCCAAAACTACATGAACCATGGACTTAGTGTATGTGAAAAGTAAAGTGAAAAACCCCCACAGCTGCAATTGGTATGAAGTCAACCAGGTAAAAGACCAGGGAAACACCCATTGGTGCCTAAAACAAGACACTAAGCAGACCAATGAAAAATGAACAAACCCTGGAAAATGTTTTGGCCTGCACTAATAAAAGAGAGACGGAAACCAACTGAACCACTGTGGCCCATACAATATCAACAATGCCAAAGCAAAGGAGCATATCCGAGACATGAAGAGATATGACACAGCCCATCAGTCTGTGGAAAGCTATAAGAAACCATCTCCAAAAATTCCAGCTCCATCCATCCACTGTAACGACAGACTAATAACAAATGAGGGCCTTCAACATGACAGACAACTTGCCTAGAATGGACGCCCATCCAAACAATATTCACCCAAACACTCAGAAAAATAATAAACCATATAAAGGCCACCCACAACATCCCCTCTAGAGAGTTGCAGGCCTCTCTGGCAGCATCTGGGACAAATGTGCATGCGTCTACAATCAGACGAAAATTGAATAGCCATGACATTCATGGGAGGGTTGCTAGAAGGAAGCCTCTGCTCTCAAAAAAGCACAAAACTGCCCGTTTCAACTTTGTCCAAAGAGCACTTGGACAAACCAGAGGCCTTCTGGAAGTCCATTCTCTGGACAGAACGAGTCTAAAATAGAATTATTTGGTCACAATCAAACCGACACTGTTTGGAAGAAAAATCAACACGGCATAAGAAAAGAACCACCTCCTCCCAACCGTGAAGTTGGCGGTGGAAATGTGAAAGTCTGGGCTGCTTTTGCTGCTGGGCCTGGACACTCCATATTGTCCAAGGAAATCATGAATTCTTCGGGTTATCAACAGATTCTCGACCAGAATCTCTCCTGCCATCAGTCAGGGAGTTGAAGCTGGACGAAGATGATTATGCAACAAGGACAATGACCCAAAAGCATTCCAGCAGAGTAAAAAAGGAATGGCTTCAGAGAAGAGGATTCGCACTCTGGTTTGGCCCAGTCAAAGTCCGGACCTTAACCCAATTGAAATGTTGTGGGAGACCTGAAAAAGTTGGTACATGCCAGATGTCCCTCCAACGTCTCTCAACTTGGCTGAGTTTTGCAAGGAGGATGGGCAAAAATCCCCATAGCCAGAGTGAGAGACTAGGTTTGGTTACAGGAGACGTTTAGTTGGAGTAAGGCTGCTCAAGGGAGGAGCCACAAGCTACTAATACCAAGGGTTCACCATACTTTATGCACATGTAAGATTTTCAGTTGTTGGACATAAACCCTCCTTTTTTACTTAAATAAAAAATATATCTCTTTTTTTTGTGTTGTGTCTACTATTTGGAAGGTGTGCTTTACAAATTGGGATTTGATGCATGTCTAATAAGGTTCTCTTTAAATGTTTTTTGCACAAACCATGAACCATGGTCCTGGAGGGTTCACATACTTTCAAGCAGCACTGTATATATATATATTACAAAAGTGCAAGAACATAATAAAACAATATCACTGGTGATGTTGTTATTGTGTTTTGAAATATATAAAATCCCCTGATCTTTCCTGATAAGGAGTGAAAATGAAAAGTGCAGAGGCTGTGTAAAGTGACACACAAAGTAATCAATCAGAATTCAACTAACTTTACACAGATTAGAGTTAACATTTGATTGGTTGCTGTGGATTATTGTAGCACTACCATTTGCAATGTATATAAAGCTGGACTCCAGGCACATATAAAAGACATACATGTAATCATCATTTCTTCAGTGTAACAAATTAGTTTTTTTAATTGTTTTTATCTATAAGTGTTATAAATGTAAATATGTTAAGCCACATAGTGTGCACAGGAGCAACGGACATAACATTTGAATGTATTTATAAAATGGTAGAATCATTTTATACATTTAGCTGTAGATGGAATAGACTCTTTCTGCAGCATAAGGAATGAGACCGGGGAGGGGCAGGTGTACTACCCACCTGAAAGTGTAAAGCTTCTTTAAAACCTTTTTCTTTATTAAAAAATCAATTTTTACAGGAACAGCTAGAAAATGTAGTTATAGAAAGTTTCCGCACCTGCTTCTTATCTTATTCTCCTTTTCCTTTTGAAGTTCTTATAAACGTTAAGCCTGTTCCGCTCTGTCTTTTTCAGCAAACAATAAAATAAGCCTGTTAAGCTCTATCTGTCTCTTTGGTGGCTGTCAGAGTCTATCAATCTCCATTGGAGCTGCCAGAAAAGTTCCGTTTTAGTCAGAAGATTAATGCGGTTACGGAGAAGTTGTGCCTTTGTGCGGATCTACATACTGCTCCAACTTATCTATAAATGAAGGAAATGTTATGGACAGAAAAGGATGCTCATGGACATCCAGTGATCGGGACTGTGTCACTACAACTAAATAGCAAAACAAGATTTGCTTCAAATGAGTGAACTTTGATATGAACAGCCTATGTCACTGTGCTCACTATTTTCATTATTAAAATCCAAGCCCACATCTATATTAAAATAATGGAAGTCCTTGTTATAGATAAAAGTTACACACAAATGACCCGATCCATGGCCAAATATGCTCCTCGGGTCACTATACATTTAAAATACAGCCAATGCCATGCATAAGGTCTGTGGTTCCCAAACTTTCCCTAGAGGGCCCCCTTTTCTAGATAGAAACATTATCGAGCCACCCCCACCCCCATTCACACGACACAGGTTCTGATTGACTGTCATTTTACACTTGCTGTGCATGAATAACGCAAGGTATACTAGTTTCCACAAGGGCCCTTTCACACTATATGCGTTGCGTTTTTTTTACTGTGCACGTTTTTACATAGACAACCAAAGTTACCATTCACACTGCATGCGTTGCATTTTTTAAAAGTGCAGCGTTTCCGCATGCATTTTTTTAAAACGCCCTGCTGTATGCATTTTTTTATAAATTTTTCATTGATTTGCACAAAAACACAAACACAGATGTAATGTGAAAAACGCATGTGTTCTTGTATATACCAAATTTACTCAAATATAAGCCGACCCAAACATAAGCCGAGGTACCCAATTTTAGAAAGAAAATCTGGAAAAACTGAATGACTCGAGTATAAGCCTAGGGGGGGGGGGGGGGGGGGGGGGGGAATGAAGCAACTAAGGTTTCGAAACACATAGCAAATTTGCTTTTTTTAGGAGATGTTATTATTTAATTCAGTAAACTTTTAATTACAAAGCCCCTGAACATGACATCATCACTAGAAGCGCTGGAGACTTTAAAGCTGAGTGTTTAATATCCTTTTTGTACTCCAATTTCTTTCATTTCTTTTGGATTTGTGAATAGATAAGACAATCCATACAACACAATAAAAGGTTAAGACACAGGAGAGAAACACAAGATCTGTTATATTGCACAATTGTGGTAGGATTCAACTGTGGACAGTCAGTTGTTTCCCAAAACTAATATCAACTGACAGAGCTTGTAACAATTCTTGGGGGAGTCAAGATACAACTTTGAAATTGGGACTGTCAAGCACAATATCATCATGTACACTACGATAACAATATTGCAGAAGACATAATAATATAATCTTATACAGTGTTATGTTGCAATTGATAGGTTAACTTGATAAAACCTCAGATTGTTATGATTCTGGCAGGTACATCAAAGAGAATGAAATCCAGCAAATAACATGAGCTATATTGTCAGCAGACATTTATATCTCTAAGTCCTACCTTATTCTACGTTGTATCACTAGGCATTTATGATGTGACCTATCTCTCATTGGATATAATGTGCTGATTTCTGCTGTATACATTTAAAATTGGCCCTAGCTAAAATACTGAATATTCGTTTTTGTTGAGACGGTTGCTGCTATTCTCCCTAGAGTCCTATACAAACACAGAAATGACATAAGTCCTGATAAAATGGGATCTTGTGTAAGTACTACAATGCATGTTAGACGTGTCATAATGTATTTCTAACTAGTGTATGTTGTATGGTCAAAATTGATCTTGATCGTATAAACCAAACTCCGCAGCAACTTACGTTCTCAGAGACAGTGGCCTGATTTATTGGAAAATGTACAGACCATATGCGATAATGACAAGTACAGGTTATGGCAGTCTTCAATGCACAGATCAGCTATCCTTGTGTCTTCCAAGATCTGTGTCTTCTTCTTGTCCTAGGTTCCCTCTCTCTAAAACTTCATCTTACAATCATTTTTAACAGTAATTTCTGGGAAGGTCAAAGGGATGTGTTTCTCCAATCTTGGGGTGTTACCTGGATGATCATTGGAACAGCTATGTTTATTTGAGCGATGCCAATAAGTATGATATTGTTCCTAAACCAGCCCACTAATTGTAATATAGATTGGCCTTCTAGAGTTTTCCGGGCTCCGAAGAGTCTGCTCTGGGCCTATGTTCCCTTTTGATGTGGGTCCAGGTATGATTGGCCCCCTGTGGTTTGGTATGGTAATGTAATACCATCCTGGGCCATGACGATGAAAAGGATCCTTCTCTGCTATTGTTATAGACCCTTACTGGAATTTACCAGGTGGTCTTAAGATAATCCTATTGTTGATGTGAAAACCTTATCTCCGGGTGTGTTTCTGCATTTCAAAGGACTATAGTGATGTGGGCAGTGGGATTTCACAGACACTTATCTAATCATTTAAACAACAGGATGGTTCATGACTCATATCTATATATATATAAATATGTGTGTGTGCATTGATATATAAAAAAAGGTATTTAATATATCTCCACACACACACGTGCGCATACACATTTGCCAACAGTGTAGACCTGTTCAAATCTTTAAGCTGGGCATAGACGTTCCAATTCCTGCATAATCCGACCTCTGATCCAATGTCGTGCGCGCTCCCGCATCCCTTAGGGATCGGGTCGTGCAGAAATTGGGTGCAGCAACTAACGAGGATTGGGCTAAAATCAGTTATCTGACAGGATGGTAAATTTTAACCCAATCCCATTAGTTCAGCTGGAGACGGCTGCCCCCCAGCCGAAGTAATGAGCTGCACATAAAGAGTGCCGCCCGATTCTCGGCACTAGCGGGCGGGCGTGATGACGTCATCATCCCCGCTCCTAGTGCAGAGAATCGGATAAGGAATAGACGGTAAATCGTACCATCTATTCCCAGCTTTAGACCTGTTCAAACACTTTATTCATTAAAAGTGCACCTAAACTTGCCTGATGTACTCTTTTTTTCTCATTGGCAAACCCCCTCAAAAAATCCTTAACTATATGGAGATATTTCCCTGATTATCACTCCTCTCTCTCCTCTTTTCAACACCTCTGGGGCTGTAATCACAGGCTCTGGCACTGTCTCTATACAAGTCTATGGACGTTCTTTTTTCCCCGTTGAAAACAATTACATACGCTTAGAGCATAGCGTAGAATAGACGTCATCACGCCCGCCCCTAGTGCCAAAATCTGGTCAGGAATCGACGGTAAATCTTCCCATCTATTCCCAGCTTTAGATATACCATGGAACACAGTGAAGACAGTCATCATGAAGTGAAGAAAATATGGCACAACAGTGACATTATCAAGAACTGGACGTCCCTCTAAAATTGATGAAAAGACGAAGAAGAGAAGAAAAATGGTCAGGGTGGCTACCAAGAGGTCTACAGCAACATTAAAGGAGCAACAGGAATATGTGGCAAGCACTGGCTGTGTGGTACATGTGACAACAATCTCTCATATTATTTATATGTCTGGGCTATAAGATAGAGTGGCAAGACGAAAGCCTTTTCTTACAAAGAAAAACATCCAAGCCAGGCTACATTTTGCAAAAACACATCTGAAGTCTATCAAAAGCATGTGGGAAAAGGTGTTATGGTCTGAAGAAACCAAGGTTAAAATTTTTGGCCATAGTTCCAAAAGATATGTTTGGCGCAAAAACAATACTGCACATCACAAAAAGAACACCATGCCCACAGTGAAGCATGGTGGTGGCAGCATCATGCTTTGGGGCTATTTTTCTTGAGCTGGAACTGGGGCCTTAGTTAAGATACAGGGGATTATGAACAGTTCCAAATACCAGTCAATATTGGCACAAAACCTTCAGGCTTCTTCTAAAAAGCTGAACATGAAGAGGAACTTCACCTTTCAGCATGACAACGACCCAAAGCATACATCCAAATCAACAAAGGAATGGCTCCAACAAGATAAAAAGATTAAAGCCAGAGCCCAGACCTGAATCTGTGGGGTGATCTGAAGAGGGCTGTGCACAGGATGCCCTTGCAATCTGACAGATTTGGAGTGTTTCTGCAAAGAAGAGTCAAAATGTGCCATGCTGATAGACTCATACCCAAAAACACTGTTATACAATCAAAAGTTGCTTTATGCAACCATATTATTTTATTTCTATATTTTTTCTTCTCTCCACCTAAAATATTTCAGTTTGTTTTTCATTTGAGTGGTACAGTTTATAGGTCACATTAAAGGTAGAAAAAGTTCTGAAATGATTTATTATTATATATTATTGTCTCATTTTCGTACAGCACAGGAACCAGGACTTTTTATATTTAGTTACAAGAACATGGCACCCCACTGCAGTGGTTCAAGCCACTCATGGCAGTGGGGTGCCACGTTCTTGTAACTAAATATTTAAATTTTGGGATACGTCGTTTGTATTTATACTTTTTGGGGCGGCGTAAATGTTTGTTTCACAGGACTTTTCACTGTAGTTTAGAAGCTCTACCAAAACTGACAACAGATACATTTTAGAGCTAGAAAGCACAAGGGTATTGATTTACAAGCTTTTCATAAACTTGGCTAAGAAAAAATTTAAAACAATAAAAGAAAATAAAGTATACATTTAGTCCAAGAAATCTATTCAATGCATTCTTCTAAAAAGATTTAACTTTTTGGAGATGGAGCTGTTCATGTAGACTTGAAAAGAATAACATTTAAAAATCGAAGTGGCAGCAAATGTTTGCATATTTTTTTCTGATAGGCTGTTCCTTGAAAAATGTCATATTCTGGTTGCTTGAGAATTAATATTAATCTATAGAATACCAAGCCTATGGGACTACACGGATACCATATCACAGTACTGTGCATACACCATTATTTAATCCTGTATCATTTTAGTTAAGTTGTGGAAAACATGTCTCTTATTGCCTTTTTCATTTAGTGGTACATGATTGGACACAAAATGGGAACTACCACATCTTATATATAGTAAGTCACTGTAAATAGTTCACCTATATCCCCACTATTAAGTTGTGCCCCTGATAAGTCTAGATCTCCCAGGTATGTTCATTACTGATTTACCTTTTCTTGTTCAACATTGCACCCTGTGTGGAGGCAGCCATCTTGGTCAAGGGTTTTTTTCACGGCAGTAACAAAACAAATATCCCAAAGAATTTCCTGAGACTAGCATTCAGAGGGCACAGTGCCCTTGATTTCACATCCTAGACATACAACTGTGTTGCTATAGATGCAGGAATCCCCAGCCACTCTTACCGTAGTTTGGTCTATAAGATGCACTTGACCCCAAAAGTGGGGGGGGGGGGCATATGTGTGCATGTTATAGATCAAAGTGGCAAGTCACACAGCAGAGGCAGGGAAGCTGTTAGAGCAAAGATTTGCATACATGCAGTGTTTTCCCCTGCCTTTGGCCTCCTGTAATTAAAGTTGGGCTGGTGACTAATAGCATGGAGCTACCAGCACCGCCCAGGCTTAAGTTACAGGAGGCTTGGAAGCTGCCAGAGGGAACATCTGCCAGTGGGCAATTCTTCTGTCTGCTTCTCTGTCTCTTGGCAAGCTCCAACCAGCCGAGCACAGGTGGAAGTTTTACCCATGGGCTGTAACAGCAGTGTTGTGCATGGCCATAATGACTTTCTTTTCTAACACCTGTGTCAAGTGCTGATAGATTGATTGATCAATACATAAAGCCCGCCATACACATTTAAATTGTAGCTAGATGTTTTGGCGGATCGACCGTGCATGATGACGTCATCACACACGGTCAATCTGCCGAAACATCGGATCACACAGTCTGTCTGCCGGCTGTGAGTCAGACTAGCAGGAAGGGAAAGGGAAGGTAGCTGCACCTCCCCTTCACCCCCCCCCCCATCCCCCCTCAGAAGTGGACAGGCTGATTTCTCAGCCACGATGGATCTCAGATCCCTCGGAGGTGAGGAGACATACCCATACTTTAGACAGGGACACTGTGTCCCCATCTAAAGTTTTAGACCAATCTAAGAATTACTGACATGTCCAAAATGGCTAAGATTGATTTTGGGGCCAATTTAGGCTCTTTATGTTTTAGATCGGCCAAAACATCTAAGCATGTATGTGGGCTTAATACATTGTTACATAAGGGAAAACTTGACTGGTATGTAGATAGATAGATAGATAGATAGATAGATAGATAGATAGATAGATAGATAGATAGATAGATAGATAGATAGATAGATAGATAGATAGATAGATAGATAGATAGATAGATAGATAGATAGATAGATAGATAGATAGATAGATAGATAGATAGATAGATAGATAGATAGATAGATAGATAGATAGATAGATAGATAGATAGATAGATAGATAGATAGATAGATAGATAGATAGATAGATAGATAGACATTGAATGTTGCATGAAATGAACTGGTAAACTGTAATATTTTGTTTTTATAGTACAAGGCAAACACAATCCCTTTCTGTAGACAGGTACACAACAAATAGCTGCTAAACAAAACCATTATGTTTACCTAGAAACTATTTCCATGGTAACAATAGTGCAATAATTTTTTCTCCTAACCAAAAATAATTGTTAAGTGAATGTCCAATTTCCCAAGAAATAGTTTTGAGGCAAAGATCTGTAAAATGAGAAGTTACTCTGTGCAGAGCATAATTACATAGCGTTTTATCATCTGTCTGCTACGTGGTATATCTTTACCGTGGGATGCCTCCCCCAAGCTGTTATATAGACAAGATAATTAGAGGTATTTTGCAATGAGATGCATATGAGCTTTTTGTAAAACAAGATTATTGCAAACAAACAACATCAATGTGCTTCTAAACAAATTCAGGACCCCAAAAATAACATCAAAAAGGTCATCCCAACCAAGATTTATGATCATCCCTAGATGCGGCATAGTTAAAGTGGAAGTTTTGGAAGCTTCACAGTTTGCATTGCAAAAAAAGCATGTCTAATGTGTCTAGTTTCTGTATGTTTGTACAACAAGATTCTACCACAATACCCAAGTAGGTGTAAGGCCAACATCCCAAATAT
>CM070035.1:48286892-48301845 GCA_036250615.1 Ptychadena robeensis | reverse complement strand
AAACAATGTATCACTTTTGGTACAGAAATCTGCACCTCAGTGAACCGCCAGGGAGGTTAATTCTAAAGTCTAATCTAGGGACAGAGATAACTTGGTAACAGAAAACCACTATTTGCATGTCCGCTTCCGGAAAGATTACAGTCTCTGGCAATGGACCAACACAGATTCCACAAAGGTGATATAGCAGGATCCACAGCCTTGGCAAGAAGTGCCACCCACTGGGAAGATTGTACAGGGACAGCACCTCAGGGCCTGTAGCATCCCATGAAGTTGCATGCAATTGTCCTCTCTGGTTGCCTGCACCCCGGTAGAGGGCCCAAAGTCTGGAGAAAGATCCCTAGCCCAGCTACTCCTGTTACATTGGTCTGGCCCACTCTGGGCTGACTCATCAAGGGTTGGGCAAAGTTTATATACTTGAATGCAGTGTGAGAAAGGTCCATAAAGGAGACTGCACCCGATTCTCTATGACTCAATGAGCACTACACTACATCACTACCTAAGAAAATAGATCCAAGCTGTGCAAAATAAAGTTATCTGAGGAATAGATATGGTATTTGAATCAAAAAGTGTTCTCATTAAAGCATATGCAGGGCGATTTTTTGTTCAATTGTTCAGGAATCCAACACGGCCACCCTTTGTTCTGCAGACAGGGAACCAACATGTTGGTAAATCCCTGCTCAATTGTCAATACTATGAATGGGGACCTAGTGGGAATCGATTCTGCAAAGTGGTGTGCATCGATTTGCTGTTAAATGTTTTGTGTAAAGTCGTGCGCATCATTGAATGCTTGTTCATCGATGGGCAGCCTTACTCCATCAAACTAGTAACAACACTACAAAGTCTCTCAATTGTCAAAATTTAGTCTACTCCAGACTACTGAATTACATATTAGGTGGTCCCTTGTGGATTTGCTGGTTTCTTGTTCTGCTTCACTGTGATAAGTTTGCTGGAGGTCATCTAGGATGGCACTAGTGGCCTTTCTATACTAGATCACGCTAGTGACCCCAATACTGAACACACACTTATCCCTATCCTCCACAATAACAGAACTGAAAAACGAAATTAAAATCTGTAATGAAATTAACAGCCGATGAACTATTTGTAAGCAAACCATTCTTCCACTTACCAGCTTAGATCATATTTCACTCTGGCTTACTTTCTGCATAATTAACATATTTTTATTTATTGCAAAGTAGTGGTAAATCTGCAAAGTACACCGAACGCACCAAAAATTAATACAAGCTCTGTAAAACATAAATATCTGTTATATGGCCAGTGGCAGCGAGTAAACATTTTGAGCTTTAGATTTATTCTTATTTGAAATATAAAATATAATAAAAACGAACGTCAAGAAGAAAATATTAAATGAATGCAAAACTAAGCACATACAGAACGCTCCTGTAGTAGTATAATTCTTCAAAGGCAGTTTGCTTTCTTGGAACTTCTGTGCCATCACTGCTTCTTCAGGTATATCACCATCATTAAATAAATGAACTAATTAAGTGTGCTTCAATTAGAGAACTAATAGGAGCCTGTAGCTTTTCTGAATGTACAACGTTGCTGAAATATAATGACTATCTTTTCATGTACCTGCCATACAACATTATAGTACCCTTGTTACCATTATATGCTTACAACTTCATTACCCCTAAAGGCACGTGAAAATTCTTTCAAAATTCTTTTAGTTCTGATGAATCATATCTGACATTAATTTTAATGGTACACGGAGTACACAATGGGATGACAATTTTCTGCAAGCTAGGAAAGATGTAGCTAATTGTTGTTCCTTGCAGCATATAAAACATGGGCAAATGGTCTAAATACAACAATTTTCTCCATCTACTAAATGCTCTTTGACAAAGGCCAGAAAGCATGAAGCAAATGTGGTTTTATTCATCGTGAAGCATGGTAAAGTAACTTGAAGATGGGACCATTCCTTGAATATTAGTTCTCAAAGTGCCTACAGCACACACAAACCTGCCCCCTTTCAAGTAACATAAAGTTACTGGAGGACAGTAAATGTAATGAAGTATTTGCTTCTACATACTGAGCACCAATGGGATTCTCCAAATTCATAACCTTCAAGAATGCTTAACACAAGTTCCCTTGACTGCACTGTTTAAGGCTATTGTTTCAGAAATGATCAAGATATTTTTTTTTCTCCAAAAAAAGTGTTCAATTTCATCAGTTACATATAAAAATGTAATATATAGTATAGTACAAAATTATTTATATAGTAAAGTCATTATATATTATAGTACAAAATTACATAGCATGCCGTTTCTTTCTTACATACATAAAGTGTGTATATTTGAATTTAACTTATATTCAGTTATTCGAATGTGTGATTGCTGGCTATGGCTACTTAGGTCTACAGAATGTATAAATACCCCAGATCTTTTAAAAAACAGATTAAATAGTTTATAAAAAAACTTTTTATGGGGAACTTTTAGTATGACATGTTTATATGCAACAAATTAAAACTACATATGTATATATGAGCAGCCATACTTACATTACATACATTGCATATGTAAACACTGCTCCAAGATTGAAAAACCTGTACTATGGCTACTAGGGACTCTACTCTCGCTCAGCTAATGTACCTAATGTAGAACAATGCATTTATAGTGTAGTAAATATACTGTAAGTTTAATGCTATTATTAATATTAAACAAAAAATGCTATGAAAAAAAGTATTTAAAAAGTCACATCAAAAATTGCTTAAACCTGCACAAAATTACTTAAATGTTCAAGTAAAGCTTTTATATTCTTCTTTTAAAATATCCAAAGTATTACTCTCTGGGATCTCTGAAAATCAGCTATCGTTTCTACCTTTCCCTTGTGCAGCAGTTTCCTCCAGCCCCCTCCCCTTAAACAGTAAGCAAAAACAATTAGGCACAAAAAGTTGCTTTCTTAGGTCAACTAGGGTTTACCAAGGGAAAGTAAAAAGAAAATCCTTATTTATATGAATAAAATCTCCATGGTCACTGATGTTTTGAGATTTTATTCATATAAATAAGGATTTTCTTTTTACTTTCCCTTGGAAACCCATAGTTGCCCTAAGAAAGCAACTCTTTGTACCTAATTGTTTTTGTTCTTCTTTTAAAAGTTTGACTTCTGGGAAAACTACTGAATGCTTAATAGTATGAGACCGCCATGCAATACATTTTACCCCTTTACCCCATAATATAACCCCTGTTATGTTAGAGGTATAGGGACCCCACCCTATTCTTTGAAGTACAGAGGTCATCAGAACCTAGAACCAATTCCTAAGGAGCTCTATGCCTAAAGGGAGCTGATATTAAAATAAAAAAACAAAATGAATATATTACACTTCAACTTCATATGCATTTTCAAAGAGGTTTTACTGGCCAAATCATCCTGAACTCTTGGAAGACACTTTCTCTTGTATGCAACCTCACACAATGTGCTGTAAAAACTGTAAAGACACTCAGGAGTTGCAAAGGTTGTAAAAACGCTTAGATGGATGCCTTTTAAATATAAACACCTGCTGGATGGGACATGATGTTTCCAGTG
This sequence comes from Ptychadena robeensis, assembly GCA_036250615.1. NCBI lineage: Eukaryota > Metazoa > Chordata > Amphibia > Anura > Ptychadenidae > Ptychadena > Ptychadena robeensis. The sequence continues at coordinate 48,298,305 of CM070035.1, read as the reverse complement.
GGAGCTCAAAAACCACACAAAGCCAAAATATGTTGGTGGAAGAATAGAAGGATGCACCAGATTTTCTACATGAGAAGCTGTATATAAACACCAAGATAGTAATTGCTCGTCTTCTGAATTTAATGTGTTACAAAGAGGCTCTGAATCACAGACTATTCTGGGTACTATCATTGCTATTATCTTTTATTTATATAATGCCAACATATTACGCAGCGCTGTACTACATTCTAATAACCCCTCAAGACAATGGAGATGAACATTATCTCAAGCCCGGCTTCAAGTAGGAACCTAGCTTTGTAGCAGAAAAGCCACCATTTACCTTGAAAAAAATTACATTTTCTATTTATTGCACTTAAATACCAAACCGCAAAGCCTATTATACAAATATTCTCCTTCCTATTTATACACAGTGTTCGTTTCTTAGCAACAACCTCGACTTTTCTGGAGTCCATGCTAACAGATATAATAAGTGTGCAGGTTTTACCCATCAGAAAAAACACGCATGTATGTGATAAAGTGACAAAGATCTATTGAACATAACAAGAGCTTCCTAGTCAAGGCAAACTAAATAATAAAACTAGCCAGGAGCAACATTCTTCAGCCGCTTTTGATGAACTTACAGGAATTTGAGTTAAGGATTTTGTACAGATTGCAATATTGATGATCTTGCTGTTGCCCAGAAAATATTTGTACTACCAAGGTCTTTAGAGTTGTGTACACGATGTGCATTCTTTATGATCATGGGTGAATACTTTGGGTTAGTACAAATGTCTGTTGTTGTTAACCTTTCTGGTGGTACAGGCAATCAAAGCAGAGTACATAGTACATTGCAGGTCAATGGCGCCCCCCCCCCCCCCCCCCCCCCCCCCCCCCCCCCAACTCTCCTGCGTTATCAACTACGCTGAAGAGGCTTTGCTGGAAGCGTTCAGTAAGCCCAGCATGGATATGTTAATAAAAGCTACTTACCCTGAGCTACAATCAGAGTACCACTAGGGAGGTTAATGAGGTTTTTGTCCCAGACCAGTAATGGGGACTGTAGTCCCTGTAGCAGGTCACCTCCTATTTATTCTTCTCTCCCCAGGACAGGGTACTGGGCAGTAGTAAAGCGCTCTGTCCTAATAATAATCATAGAGAAGACAGATGACAACCATTTCAGATTGTAAATAAAGAGGGAGAGCATGGAACTTAGGTCCAGTTCCTATTAATTTATTGTAATAGAGATATGACTATTGGATGTGCAAACCAACACAATCAATTAACTGATCATTTTACTTTTAACTTGATATATATATTCAGATTTGTTCTGCCACGTGCTGCATACAGATGTTCATTTTAAGACAGGACTAATTATCTGGATTGCTTCCAACAACTAGAGAATGAATGAGTACTGTAAAAACTTTTCCATAGGACACATGGCTATAACAGTTTCTCACACATACTTTCAGGAAGTACACATTAGTCATGTCATCATGTCCCCTTAAATTGCCTATTAAAGTGAACCTCAACTCAAAAAAATGTACTTACATTTTTACTTATATGTAAACTGTCCCAATGGCTCAAAATTGCTCCACAACCTAAAAAATATACTTTCCTACCTTGCTGCCATCTGTGGAAGACACCATATTTACTTCTGTGTAGCTTCCAGTCTTGCAGGTAAAGGCTGCAGTAACGCAAATGGCCACTGGGCCCCGCCAGACACAATGTTTTTCAATGGGCACAAAGTAAATAGATGGGAAGAGTTGCAGTTTAAGAATGTGCCATCTGACACATCGATATTGCCTCTGCGTTCTTCAGAAAGAGGAGGAGCAATGGGGAAATACACAACTATCTCCTTACAGGTAAGGATTTTTTATCTTTTATTTACAGATTGCCCCAATAATAGGGGGTTGGCCAGCTGGGACAAGCGTTTCTCTGGTGGGTTTAGGTGTGCTTTAAGATTTTTTTCACCATTGAAAACAACTATATGTTGGCCTCTAGTGGTGCAGTTCATCAACCCCAGGAAGATTGCCATCTACAGAGGATTAATTATGGCCACTGCCACAGACAAGAACAGCAGGTAAAAATATTTTCACACCATTGTGACAGAGATGAGTAAAAATAAAAAATTTTGTTTTACTTTATAAACTCTTTAAGGAATATCATATGATTAGTTGTATTCCATAGTTGTTTTTTTTACTTGGATCCGCTTGCAAGTATTCAAGCTAATGGATTGAGATTCCATCCTAATTAATCATCACTGTTCATTAAATCTTATATATCAGCATGTGTCTTGCTGGGTGTTCATTGAGCTTGTTGATTTAAGGAAGAGAAAACTATTGTGGGGGTGATACATTGCTAGGCAACACGTCTTCTCGCATTGATCTCTTGTTACTAAGAAACATTAAGGATTGTTGCTCTAAGATGGTTGTGCAAATACATTAAATAACATGCAGTGCAGATATTCCAATTGAAACTTAAATGTGTTCTATAGTTCTGTTCCTGTTTTTGTCAATTACAACACTTGTAGAATTCAGCTACAGTTTCTACTCTAAAGCCACAAGTTATAGTATTTTAACACAACTGTTGTTTAAAGTATAATGTGTCTCATACCCATAAACATTAGATGGCAGTTGTGTGAAATTCTTCTACACTGCAGGTGAGTTGTAGAAGTATCTTATACATGACTTTTAAATGCTACATGCTCTTGGAGCAGTAGAAAAGGTGTACAGCCCAGTGGTCATAGGCACCCAGTTGTTGGTTTTTGTGTGAATCCGTCATCCAAAATGTATGTTACAGGAAATCTTTTACCTAAGAATCCAGCTCCAGTCAAGTATCCAGTTTTTGCCGGGAAAGTTGTGTTTTTTATGTGACTTTCCAGCCAAAGTTTTCCCAGGATTTAGAAATCAGGGTAATTTAGGAGAGAGGGGGCATTCCTCTGCCTTCTAAGTTTCCACCCCACTGGTGCAGATCATGTGAAGTTAGCAGGGAGAGTAATACCCCCTCCCTCCTAAGTTAGCCAGCTACTAAATAGGAGGGAGGGGAGGAAAATCTCCTGATACAGGAAGTTTGTTACTTTCGTGACAGTGATTTAGCTTCCTGTCATTTTTCCCCTAATCTAAAAAGGAAAAATTGACAGGTATGGTTCCGGTGGCAGCACCTGTTTTAGTACAAGTTTCTTTGAAATTGTTAGATTATTGTTTAACTGCTGATGAAGGGGGATGAGCGAGGCCATGTGAGTGTTTTAATTTTGTCTGTGTTGAGGCTGTGTGTTTAATTTTGCCTGTGCTGGGCATACACGGGTAGATTCCCATGCAATGGACCAGCAATCAATCACAGTGTGGTGACGTCACCATGCTGTGATTGACCGTGGGTCAATTAAACAGTAATCAATGTGCTCCACATGGGCACATAAATTCTCGTTCAATGGGGACCCGGTTTCCCTGTGGGTCTCTGCCTCTCCCCAGCCAGTGACAGCCTGCTTAATAGAAGCAGAAAGAGAGTCAGCCAATGCCCCCTCCCTTCACACAGACCCCGCTGGCCCCGCCCCTTCACACCCAGACTGCAGCTAGCTGATCACAGCTGCCTGTGTGCCATTCAGCTGCAGCCCAACCATTACTTTGAATGGAGACCTGATGTCCCCATTCACAGTAATGGATTTTGACCAAGGCTTTCTAACATGTTGAAAACCCGTTTGGTTGAGTTCCTTCGAACAGGATCTGTTGATCCTGATAGAAGAAACCGTGGATGGCTTAAATCTTGTAACAGATTAGAGCAACATTGGGTGCTGTGAGCGCGCAAGGTGCCCGATGTTGCTCTAATCTGTTTCTTTATTGAGCCATGTATGCCAAGCTTAAATCACACTATCTGCAAGGACAGCAAGGTCATTAAACACATCAAGAAGGGGTTAACACATGTGTCAGTTTTTATTGGCTGTTTGGGTTTTTCTGTGCTAATGACATTCGCACACAGTTTCTTGTACTAGTGTCTTACAAAGATGGTAAGACAACAGTTCTGACAATTATTATACCAACATTACTGCATTTTGGTACAAATTTAGCCTTTGTAAAATTTCCTGTACAATGACCACTGTAACAGAACCACTCTGTCCTAATCCTCTCTCAGACGGTGGGGCATGGTGTGGACTGCCTGAAAGTGCTTACAAACAATGGGGTGTTACAGTCTTGTTGATTGTATTACAGACTTAGTGTCTGGGCTAATTATCTCCGATGCCGGGGAGGCCGGGTGGGAGTGGGCCCAGTGGTCTGTGTGTTGTCACCCACAGTTCTCCATCAGGTCCCCAGGGGAGGTCCTCCGGCATGGGGAATGTGTATATAAAGCCAAGAATCTTTCCAATAAAGCAGTTCTACTTCTTACCCTCAACTTGAAGCCTCGTCTCATGTTGTAGGGAACGGCTATAATACCACTAGCTCTTGTAAGAGCTGCTCAGAAGCTTGGAACCCCAGCTTGGCTTGGAGGTCACGGGAGAAGGACGTCGCTGGCGGTTGATACCGCTACAACCACATTTTCCTATGGGAAGGATAGAGTAGGGTGCACTCCTCACCATAGAGCACAACTGATGCTACCTTTAAATCGCTCATTTTTTCTCCGCTCCTCTAAAAAGTTAATCAAATATCATTTTCAGCACCGGAAAAGATGCTGCAGCTGTACCCTTGGATGTGACTGTACTAAATCCTATTTATGTGACAGGTAAAACTTTAACTGTAGAGGCAGGTATTAAATATAACTATTTTACAGATGGTTGGTGATATTAATAAAGAGGGTTTACATTTTAATATGCTCCCTAGCCTTCAATGTGAGATCAGTAGACAGCTCTACAGCTTCACCCTAAGATTTACTGTTTTACAGCAATTCTTGATGTTTGGGCTAATTGCTTAATATCAGCCCTGTAACAAACAATCAGTAAACTTACTGTTTGCTTGAGAAGCCAGTGAGGGCTTTATATACGCCCCCTGTTTCCATCCATTCTTGTAAAACGAATCAGCCCTTAATTATAGTCACCAGAGGGATTGTCAAAGAAAATAAAGAGACTTTCAAAATGTTCTTTGAGGCAAAAGTCTTCAAAGTTTAATGTATCAAATAAGTGACAAGACGTGTAGAACTTTTGCTTCTAAAATGTAATTAAAACTTCTAATATTACTCAGTTTAGATTCTACTCCTACACACAATGAGCCAGAAGGAGGAAATTACAGCTTTTAATGCAAAATCAAGCAATTGCTGGATCTTTCTAAAGGTTACACTATCATTTCTTACCTCTAGATTGTTCATAGGGCAGGGAATACTGTGAGTGTTGTGCCATAGATGTCTGATCTAAACCTTATAGTATCTAAAAAAAAGGTAAAACAAATGTAATGTCATGTTTAACTTAAGATTTTTTTGGATTCCAATAACTTCTGATGAATTCTACAAAATTGGACACCTCAAACAAGCCTTTTTGAGTTAATTTGCCCATGGACCTGCTACTGTTCGTCAGGATTTCCCTTAGACTGGCAAAAAGCATGACCATTACAACGTCGAGTGCCATTGCTCCCCACAAAACCCATCAAGGATTAAGGTTGCCCAGTATACTCCACCCTAGTGGATCTGGAACAACCTTCTGTAGTAAGATACCACACTTGTTCATGTTATTTGAAATATAATTAAGGCACAAAACACTACACTTAGGATCGCTCCCATGTCTCATCTTTTTGTTCTCCGTTATTTTTGTCTTGGATCTTAAATCTTGGAGCTTCTACCCTGAGACCATCTGGGTACTTATTATACCATTATATAAAAAAAACAACCCAGGTTCAGTAACTTATCAAGTAGGTTCATGTCTCAAAGCTGACAACGGGTATGGCATCTGGGATAATGGCAGTTGGTTAGCTTAAAAGTAATGTAAGTAAACAACACCACCCCAACAATTGCAGGGATGCAGGGAACACTGATTGAGGAAGCCCTATCCCAATGACACCCAAGTGGCCCTAGGAAATGTTTTTGCCATAGACAAAACATTATTGTTGTTACCCCAATATATATGTATGATTATGTATATATTTATTATATATGATGATTCCAGCTCCAATTCAGCTTTACAATTGGCTTGTGGTTGCAGGGTAGAATTCCCTGCTTTTTCTAGTTCATGATGTTGAAACGAATTTATTATGGTAATTCAAGCATGTGATTGCTTTTAGGGAGATATCAGTGTATGACCACCTTTACACCCTTTTTACAAAGTCTCTTATGCTGCTAATAAATTTGAACTGCTTGTCGAAAGGGGAAGTTATCTATTTCAGTAATTAAAAATGTGCCATATTATTTGAAATAAAAATTGTCAGTTTCCAATTAAAACATGCTGTACAAGAAAACGGAAAAATGAATCTGGGAATGTTAAAGTCTGATTTAGATTCCTTAGTACGAGGTCATTAAGAAAAACACTTACAGAAAGCACTTAGTGGTACCACTGGGGAGAGTGGCATTAGCAATATTCAATATAGTAGAATTATTATTATTATTATTAAACAAATACACTTTATGGTCACAAGACCATAGATTGTGTGACCCATAGTATCATATAGCATTCAAGGCAGGGTACTCTTGCAGCTTCCATGTTATCAAAGTGGCGAGCCCGCCTCCCCTTTGTCTTTAACATGAAGTGCTGGGTTGTCATCACTGTGACACGCCCATTGAAGATCAACGGTCATAACAGCAGGATTTGGAAAAACTGCACCTGAATAGGATCAGACACAGCCTTTTCTTGTCTATATTATGCAGATTATCTGGGCCTATTGCAGTCGGTGCAGCGGTAATATGTCCTGAACAGCAGGCAATTATCCCAACTGTGTGGACACATGCTCTAACCCTGAAACACTGGCATCTACAGAGAATTAAAAATGGTGGCTGCCACAAAAAAGAGCACAGCAGGTAAGCAGGGAGTGCTGCTTCACCATTGGGAAAACTCAGAGTTTAGTAAAATAAAATGATTTTCATTTTGTATGGTGCACGCAAGGAGAGGGGTTAAACGTAGTCATTCAATAGGAATCTGGACATTTCAAAGACATATTCCTTTTACCTTAGCTCCTTATTGTCTAAAAGCTGGAATTTTAGCAAAATGTTAATTATCGTTAATTTAAAAAATAGAAAACAGAAACAAATAGGAAAAGAGTAAAATGAAATACAATATTAGTAAATAACATTAGGTAGAATATCTTTAGGCTCAGTAATAGTAATAAATATACCTCAGTAATAGTAATAAATATACAGTCCTGAATACTGTATACCACCGGAAACACAGACCTCGCTGACTCTGCGTGCCGGTTTCCTACAAGCTAAACTGAGTGCCAACAAAGACCTGATGAGAGGAATACTACATGGGGACAGTGATTTAATATCTCCACAGGCCTACACTTCATAAAGGTTGTTGGCACTAGTGGTCCTCAAAACACCCGACTACATCTAATCAACAACCGAAAAACTTCAGTGTTACCATCTACCATCTCCTCTGTTCCCTTCTATTTTTACGCTCCTATGTGCCCCTAACCCCCCTCTTGTATCTCCATTTTTTTGGGCTATCCCCTGCTTTCTGGGAGACACCTACACAGTACCCAACCACTAATCATATAATAAAGGAGAGGAAAATGCATCAAAGAACTTTATAATGAAGAGAGATGATGAATATCAACATGATGAAATGTCACAAACATGAAACACAGGGGGCTCAAACCTAGAGGTGGTAATTCGAGCATTAGCCTAAAAGGTGGGGAATGCACAGAAAGGGGGCCAAACTAAAAATCTAACTGAAAGGAAAGAACAAGAGAAGAGAGGACAGATCAAGTTTCCTGGCGGAGCAGGACAAGTTAAATCATCACACTGAAACAATGTGAATAACTGCACAGATTGGAGTCATGAAATATAGCCCACAATAACCATGTACTGATCTAATCTATCAAAGTAAAAGCTCTGAATCAACTGAAGCAGCCTTTTTATTGGCTGATTTCTACTGGTTTCCTCCACAACAGAACAGTAAGCCCCCTTTCATCATAGGCCATAGGGCATTTGCAAGGGTAATAAGATCTGACATGAGAGAAGCACTGTCTTACAGCTATGGATGGTTCATGTTTTTTATTTTTTTATCTCCACTAGTTCAATTTTTTTTACGATTCCCATAATTATTCATTATAGTAATATTAGTGATGATAGAATGCCCACCATTTACAACAGTTGGCCAGATCAAGAACACTCTCCAGGAGGTAGGTGTATGTGTGCCAAAGTCAACAATCAAGAGAAGACTTCACCAGGGTGAAAACAGAGGGTTCACCACAAGATGTAAACCATTGGTGAGCCTCAAAAACAGGAAGGCCAGGTTAGAGTTTGCCAAACGACATCTAAAAAAAGCCTAGATCAACTTGTATCAGAGTGATGGGAAGAGAAGAGTACTGAGAAGGATCCTAAGTATACTACCTCATCAGTGAAGCATGGTTATGGTAGTGTCATGGCGTGGGCATGTATGTCTGCCAATGGAACTGGTTCTCTTGTATTTATTGATGATGTGACTTCTGACAAAAGCAGCAGGATGAGTTCTGAAGTGTTTCGGGTAATTTGTGCTTCAAAACTCATTGGATGGCGCTTCACAGTGCAGATGGACAATGACCCAAAGCATACTGCAAAAGCAACCAAAGAGTTTTTTTAAGGGAAAGAACTGGAATATTATGCAATAGCCAAGTCAATCACCTGACCTGAACCCAATTGAGCATGCATTTCACATGCTGAGGGGAAAATGCCAACAAGCAGGCAAGCAGGAACTGAAGACAGTTGCACTAGCGGCCTGACAAAGCATCACCAGGGGTGAAACACAGCATATGATATGCGTTCCAGACTTCAGGCTGTAATTGACTGTATGTTTTTCTTGTGGGTTATTTGAGTATTGATTGTTCCTAAAATTTCCATGTAAGGGTGAAATGAAACAATTATAACCTTCTAATCTGTTGTTATGCATTGGTCAAAGAATGACATGTGATACACGTAAAAAGTAAATCACTCAAGTACATTAATTTCGTACTATAATTACATTAATAAATGATATTTTCCATCTTAAATCCAAATCTGCTTAACAAGGACCGAAATATATGAAGGAAGAAAATTTTAAAATATGAAAGGAATATCAATACTATAAAGACCTCTATAAAGATTAATGCGTCCTCCACTAATCCAGAGCCTAGGTTTTGATTAACAAAGCAGTGACTGTACTGCTAAATGAAATCTACAAAGCTGTTTCCATGACAAAGGAAATGTAGAATGCTGCTGGCTTAGAATAAAAGGTACTTAAAATCTTGGCATAGTTCTACTATGTCTACATCAGGGAAGTGTACAAATCAATAGAAGTCAGTGATCTATTCTCCGGGGACAGCAGGTGGCTGTTGCTCACATAATAAAGCCACTCATTCCATTTCACACCCTTTAATTAATATGTAGATACCATAAATGCAAATGTAGTCAAAACACTGGACCAGTTCAATATTGAAGTAACACAAATTCAACATGGACTCCCCTATTTATATGGAACCATATCCAAACAAATATTTATGTGACCACCATTATCATGTAGCACTACCTTAATTTTCTTGGGCATGGAGTTCAGTGGAGCTTCACAGGCTGCCACTGGAATCCTCTTTCATTCGTTCATTACAGCATCACGCATTTGGTGGTGGTGTTAGAGACCTTGTGCTCCTCCACCTTCCGTTTGAGGGTGCCCCACAAATGTTCAATATTGTTTAGGTCTGGAGATGTGTTTAGCCAGTCCAGCACCTTTACCCTCTTTCTTAAGCAAGGCAGTGGTTGTCTTAAGCAAGGCAGGAGGTGTATTTGGGGTTGTTATCATGTTGGAATACTGCTCTGTGGCCCAGTTTCCAAAGCTAGGAGATCATGAAGCAGTGTACAACGTATATATAGGCTGACCAGTTAAATATTGAAGTAACACAAATTCAACATGGACTCCCCTATTTATATGGAACCATATTCAAACAAATATTTACATGACCACCATTATCATGTAGCACTACCTTAACTTTTTTGGGCATGGAGTTCAATGGAGCTTCACAAGCTGCCACTGGGATCCTATTTCACTCCTTCATTACAGCATCACACATTTGGTGGTGGTGTTAGAGACCTTGTGCTCCTCCACTTTCCTTTTGAGGGTGCCCCACAAATGTTCAATATTGTTTAGGTCTGGAGATGTGTTTGGCCAGTCCAGCACCTTTACACTCTTTCTTAAGCAAGGCAGTGATGTCTTAAGCAAGGCAGGAGGTGTATTTGGGGTTGTTATCATGTTAAAATACTGCTCTGTGGCCCAGTTTCCAAAGCTAGGAGATAATGAAGCAGTGTTCAGCGTATATAGGCTGACCTCCCACCCCATCAACCTCCACAGCAATGCGGGTAGCATACATTTATTTTCAAACCTCCGGATATGACGGAGAGCTTGTGCAAGTACTCAAAGGAGTGCCAAAGGACTCCCTACAGTTCCACTTCATATCCATATCCATATCCACTGGACTTTAAGTTGCAAAGGAACTCATAATGTGCACATCATATACTTCAAGATGATACCATGAATTACAATAAACATCCCTTAAACCACCAGGATGTGGTCATATGCATCTCACTAGTGCAAAGACTAACAGTATGCATTCCTGTACACTTTCTATGGATCTACAGTACTCCAAATATTCATTCTATTTATACCAAGGACTGACAACACAAATTCTACATTTCAAACTAAATATAGCCATACAATTTTCACCCAGGACTAAAAATAGACATTCCATTGATACTTCTGACTGACAATACACCATTCATAAACAGGACCAAAAAATATATGAAAATTGACAGAGGTGCACCCATACATTTCCTACTACTCTTTCATAGGGCAGAGAACATTTCTAGATTAGCTCAGGTGGATTTATACAAATGTACTCCCATCCACACAAGATTTCAGTACATTATCTTACAGGGAGTGCAGAATTATTAGGCAAATGAGTATTTTGACCACATCATCCTCTTTATGCATGTTGTCTTACTCCAAGCTGTATAGGCTCGAAAGCCTACTACCAATTAAGCATATTAGGTGATGTGCATCTCTGTAATGAGAAGGGGTGTGGTCTAATGACATCAACACCCTATATTAGGTGTGCATAATTATTAGGCAACTTCCTTTCCTTTGGCAAAATGGGTCAAAAGAAGGACTTGACAGGCTTAGAAAAGTCAAAAATAGTGAGATATCTTGCAGAGGGATGCAGCACTCTTAAAATTGCAAAGCTTCTGAAGCGTGATCATCGAACAATTAAGCGTTTCATTAAAAATAGTCAACAGGGTCGCAAGAAGCGTGGTAAAGGGCAGAGAGCTCCAGTCCAACTCAGACGCCAGCAAGGTGGAGGTGGAGTAC
>CM070035.1:48273377-48286792 GCA_036250615.1 Ptychadena robeensis | reverse complement strand
ATAATAAAATGATTCCTCAAAAATACCACTTGCCTAATAATTCTGCACTCCCTGTATATTGCTCATCTGTCAGCTGCAACTAGAGAATTTACAGAGGTGGACACCCAGAATGGCAGAAAGGGATAAGAGGTCTTTGGACTATATTGATTTCAGCACATGACATATTGGCAGCATGGAAACCTTCTCAGCTGATTGAGCCAGCAGCATATGTGCCTGTACACATGCTTGTGTTTCAGATTCAGCTTGAAACTCTTTTTAGCTCCTCTGTTTGTACAACAGCCAAACCCAACGGATGGACATTTTGGGTCCTTGGTCATTTCCTAGGTGACCTTGTGGGTGTGTCTGGTTATCTGCACAGCATGATCCATTATACTATATCTTAACTATTTAAAAAACACAAAATTCCTCCCAGAGTACCTTGTCTTAGTGACCATTTTCCTAGTGAGCATACTGTGAAATATACTGTACATGTAGCAGATAATAGCAGACATTTTGTAGTTCTATGTGGCTACTCTTCAGCCCATGCCGTGCTTTAATATAGCATAACGTTTGCATATGACTACCTAAGCACTAGCTAACTCTTCCTCTGACTTTGGTAGCTTTTCCTCTGGTAACTGGTAACTTCTACAGTATACTCAAAATAGGCAAATTCTTTGTTGTGCAACTAGGTTTTGGAGGTTCTCCTATCTACTCTACATTGTGGGCAGATAAACTACTGTTAAAAGCAGAACAAACAACAACTCACCCCTGTCTTCATACTAGGTGAAAAAATGTGTTTGTGAAACTTAAGCTAGCCACACACGGTTCAATTTTGGTTCAATCGATGCTCGATTAGATCGAGGAATTCAATCGTCTAATCGAAAATCGATCTTAATCACATCAACATACACCCCACATTGAGTTTGCAATTGTGGTGAGATTTCGATTCCAAAATATTACTAAAATCGTCGATTTTGGTATGTAAACGATTGAAGTTCAGATTGAAGTGGTCTATGTTATTATATCGAATCTAATCGATCCAGGAGAAACACCACAAACATCGACGATTATAAAACGATTTTGGCACAATCGACGATGATTTTCCAACATGTCCAATCAAAATTCAATCAATTTTTCTGCCTTCATCGAACAATTATCGTCGATTGTACCATGTGGGCATTTCTCGATTTTCGTTCAATCGATGAAAAAATTCATCTAATCGAGCATCGACTGAACCAAAATCGAACCGTGTGTGGCTAGCTTAACAAGCAGGCTTAAATAAACTGTTTATTTGGACAACTATCCAGTTAATGTGGTGTAATATATATAAATGGAAAGTTATGCACCTTCCAGATAAAGCAAGCCATACACACATTAGATTTTATTAGATCAATAAAATGTTAGATCAACGTGTACAGTTTAAATATCGACTGTCTATTGAAATTAATTTGATTGTACTACCACACACTAAAGCTGGGCATACATGGCTCGATTGACTTTAAAAACAATTGTTTTAAGTTGAGCATTTTAAAATTGATTCCTTTTTAGTTTAATCGATTGACCAAAAGTGATCCAAATTGAAGAAAAATGGAGTAGTGTTCGATTCGGACATGTTTTTGTTCAATTTTAATCAATTTGTATCTAATGTTACTATAGAGCATGCATACAGGGCTTTGGAAAGGAATTGATAGGTTGTAAATTGATCAAATTATGTTTTTCAAAGTCGATTGAACAGGAAAATCTAGCCATGAATGCCCAGCTTAAGATTGTTGCACAACTAATACATTGGATTTCCCCAAATATTATTTGCACTTAATTTTGATTGTACTTGAAATAAATTTCTGTGTACATATTCTACACTCAGATTGGATAGACATTGATGGAAAAATCTAAAATATATCCCCCGATGTTTGTACAATTAACAGACCACCCCAACTCAATAATCAAAGTTGTTTCAAACATCAACATGGATCATTATCATGCATCATTTGCTTTGTTCGCTGATCAAATTCAGAATCTAATCTAAGAAATCTAATATATAAAGGCCCCCATACACGTGTCGGATTCCCACCGGATTCCGGCACGATCGATTCCGGGCGCGTGCACGCCAAACGATCGTGCCAGAATCGCATGCAGCCCACCTTGTCCAATCGATCAGGTCCGATCGTTCAGGGGCCCAGAATCGGATCCGACAGAGAACCAACATGTTGGTTCCATCAGATTGATTCTGCCCAGATCAGGGGGAATTGCCATTTGTGAGGTGGACAATCGGACACGGAATCGTCCCGGAATCCGTTGGACAAGGTGGTATGCAGCGATGGATACTCTTAATTGGCCGATTGATCACACCTGCGATTCCCAGCAGAATCGCCGGAATCGATCGGGTGAGTGATCAATTGGCCATGGAATCCGACACGTGTATGGCTAGCTTAAGAGATCAAATTTAACAAACAATTTACACAATCTGACATGAGAGATTTAAGCGTATTTTCCTGACTCTAAAGGTCACTGAAAATTAAAGTGAGAGTAAATCTAAAATTTACGTTGTCAGCAAAATTAGAATAAAGGTAACTTCAGTACTACAGAACTACAGTGTGACAACACTGACATTAGAAAGATATACTCTGATTTTAGTATATCATATCATATTTGAGTCTACAGGATAAAAGGGGAAATCTCCCTATTGAGACACAGATGACGGGTTTACCCCCATATACTCTATTATTAATAAAGAATAATAAAAGAATAAACTTTATGGCTGTAATTGAACTTTCTCATTTCAAATAAGCAAATAAACAACCAAAAATACCTTCTTTGAATAATACTTGAACTGTAAACTAAAACAGTGCACCAAATATTAAATCTTGGATGAAGTCACAGGCCAAACTTGATAAACTTAAAAAAGCTTTTTGTTTTCAACTAATTTTGAACCTTTTAATAATTACATAATATAAATATTGCTTAAACATTCCATGTCGAACAAGTAAAGTGTAATAATATAACACATGTGAAATCAAGTGTCAAATAAAAGACACATCTGTCCAATTTTTTTGAAATATCTGGACAAATATATTTACACTGTGGGCCAGATTGGCTCCCCAGGCTGGAGTTTGACACCTCTCTACTAAGGTGTAACCCTATTTTTGTTACTTTCTCTGGGAATTTTTTCTAACTTTCCTAAAAAAACTCAATATTAATAAATATACGTAATAAGATAATTTTGATGATTCACGTATTGTCTGATTGCCTGAAGGGATGTGAGAAAAATTGTTTTTACTTGGTTAGGGCAAATTTGACATTTGGATACAGTTTTTTTCTTATATTGATTGAACTTAATGGAGCCAACTATGTAAAGTAATTTTCCATCCCTGTTCACTTCCTCTACCAGAGACACTTTGACAATGCGGCCTCCCAGGTTGCTTATCAGTCTATCTAGCCAACCAACCCACTACCTACATTTATTGGGGAATGGTGGGTCTAATCATTGTAAACCATTTCTGGGTTATGCCCCTGGACAAGGTGGCAGTGGCTTACAGATGCTACTGTTGTTTTCAGATAAAGAGTCTCTATGTTAGAAATGTATATTAGGTGTATTCGGAAGCCATACATACTGAGTTGTATTGTTTAATGTACATGCTGACATGCAGAAACACTCTCACAGTGACTAATGACTCTTGTAAAACAATGAGATGACAAACTACTGATCCAACTTATCATGTACACATTACAAGCCTCTTCTATCTTTTTAGGTGACTTTATCCGGACCATATATTGTACTTAATTTCCTATCACAAGGGAAGCATATATCTGATAAGAGGCCAGATTAATGTGTTAGTAGAGTATTGTCATCATCTCCAATATGTGCAAAACAAAGAGCCAGGACAATTAGCGTTGTTCTGGTGCCAATAATACACACAGATAAGGTCATAGATCAAAGCTTTTTTCTGCACAAGCAGCAACATATCTATTACACAAAATCCAATTGCTTTTTGTAAGTAAATTGCCAACACTGAAAATTAACTCTGAAGAGCTGAGCAAAACATATTAACTCCTTTCACTCAAAAGGTTTTTTTTTTTTATATGAAAATGATACATAACAATTAGGCAAATATAGGAATATATTACATTCCTTTATAATATATTACCAATAATATTAGCGTGTAGAAATAAAATAAAGGAATACATTGAAATCTGTTCATCATTTACAGTACCTGCAACTGTAACTGTTCGAACACCATTACATTATCCTCCCCATCCAAAGTATTGAACGGGATCGATTGGTCCGCATCGATCCTCCATTCAATTGACGTATGCTAAAGCACAGCATGGTGATGTCATCACACTGCGCTTGAGGGTTCATCGATTGAATGGTTATCAACCTGTGTATGTTCACCTTTAGTTTACCAAGACTTCTCAAGTCCAAGTTAATGCCAAAAAGAGAATAATAGAATTCATTGGGCAGAATCACAAGTGTAACAAAGACCCCTCTACTGTGTGGTGACAATTTGTTTGTGGACAATCATAGACCCCCACTGACCATCCCAATGGAAGCATGAAAGGAGTGGCTCCCAATGGAAGAATGAAAGGAGTGGCTCCCAGAAGCTGCTAGTGAAAGTCAATATGTCCCGTCTCACCAGCAGCCCCATTTCCAATGCCATTGGCATGCAAGCATAAAAATATCCTTAAACATGAGGCCAATCATTTTAATGGGAATAAATGGTATCTTTGATATACTATTGTAATATATTTATAGTTTTCTTTGCATATATTACATTTTTACATTTGCATATATTACATATAAATAATTCATATTTACCAAAAGCAGCCAAGCAAGATCAATATATATCCCCAGACTATCTAAGAGCTATGGTAAAAGTTAGACCAGAAGAGCAGGAGCAATATGTTTATAATTAGAACTAAGGGCTTGTTTCCATTACGTCAGGAGCCCTCCGCTAAGCGTACACGCTTAGCGGGGGTCCCCGACGTAGCAGATAGACTTACCTGCTCGGCGGACGGGTCTGTCTTCATTGCGCCGACCCGATCCGCCGGTGTCAGGCTGAACGTAGTCGAGTACGTTCAGCCTGTACACCGGCGGATGTCTAAACAGACCATCCGCCGGCAGGCTGAGTCTGTGAGATACGTCGGGACCCCTGCTTAGCGTATACGCTTAGCGGAGGGCTCCCGACGTACAATGGAAACAAAGCCTGAGAAGGAGAACCCGGCTTATACTATCTGGTTAGCTATGGCTAGCAACAGAAAGGACAGGGCTAAATATGACAGGAAGCCCAGAGATCTCTACATATCCCTTAATTTGACTAATATGTATCAACACAAGAAATATACCGTTATTTACAGATATTTTTTATAAAAGTATAGTAGGAAAAATGTGGTCTCACATACAAAATATTTTACTAAAATGATGGACTTCGTCATTTCTGGAATAGATAACCTTTTACAATATCCATTGATTTGCCAGAAGCTTAATCAGTGGCTAAGATAACTATATAATGTAATCTTCTCTGTCTAATATGATGTATAATTTATATAGTTAACAAAGCACTATAAGACTATAGGACTGTAAGATGCACCGGACCATAAGACAAACTAAATGTTTTGAAGAGATAATTAGGAGAAAACCCCCCCCAGACACAGCTATTCAGATATCAAGTGAATATACAGAATGTTTCAGCAGATTAGACAGGACTGGACCATGCAGTATTCACTCTTTATTCCTCCAGACAAAAGTCCAGTACCAGTAGGGAGGTCTTTGCTGCAGCAGAGTGTCAGGGCTGAAACTTTAGCATGTGTCTATACACTAGCAGTACTTCTCTGACCGACTTATGAAGAGACGCATTTTACAATCTGGCACTAAACATATTACCCATGAGCAGCTATTTTACATATGGAAGGAGATATGAGTCACAAAATGTATTTATTGCAATGCAGAATGTTAATGTAAATATACAACTCATACTATCTAATTGTAAAATGTGTCTCTTCATAGGTTGTGTTCAGAGAATGGGTACTGCTAGTGCTAATGCACATACGATCTCTTTTTAGCAGTGACATTTTGGCTTGGCTGGAGGGAATGGAACACATTTCTGCGTCCTGGGATGCAGAGCTATTGCTCCTAGGATGGTTGGGAATAAAATTTACAAATTGTGTTTTATAGTCTGTAAAATATGGGTAGGTTGGTCATTTGTAGGCCTAGTCCCAGGTATAATATAGACAATGGCTTCAACCCAACTTTTGGAGGTCAGGTTTATATATAATACAGTCAGATGAACTGTTTATTGAAGTCATGTCTATGTCAGTTTAATGGAGGTGTACAATTTGCTTGGCCATGCCCCTAGTGGGATTGAAAACTAAATTGGTATACACTGTATTCAATGGCCACAAATGATGCCACCACTATACCCTCATACTATCAATAGACTATGCTGTACTATTCATGAGACCTCCAGCAACAAGATATTTGATAACTGTGTATGCTTCTAATTCAATTTCCACTTCTGATAGAGATGCCAACATGAAAGAACTACAATTCCACAGCTGATTACCATTCTGGGAATCTTAAATATATTCCGATTTCCACATCAAACCCATTAGTTCTTACAAATCAGATGTATAAAATATCTTCCCTTCCCTTTTTATCTGAAATCTGTATTCTTCAAAGTGTTGCAGCATTTAAAGTTTTATATTTTGCTACCAACATACTGGATGTGTACCGATCTCTATCATTATATTACATATTATCTAGAGCCACCAGTACAAATTTTGTTTCCACTTTTATCTTTGCTGCTGACAAACAAGCTGCCGGCCAACAAGTGTAGCTTATTGCATTTTTCTCATGGCCTAAGCCATAATAATCAACTTAAGCTTGTTAATCAGAACTACTGTATGTCATATAAGGGCTGATTTTAAATATCTAATTACAGAGACACTGAAAAGTCTGGGCATGCACGCTTCAGGGCTCTTTCACACTATATGCATTTTTTATAGACATGCGTTTCTGCATATATACAAAAAAGCATGTGTTTTTGACATTTCATCTGCGTTTGCGTTTTGCATTTGCATTTTTGAACAAATCAATGAAAAATGCAGGCAAAAAATATTCCAAAATGGATACAGCAGTGAGTTTTCAAAAACCCAACGCATTCAGTGTGAATGGTAACATTAGTTGTCTATGTAAAAACACATGCAGTGAAAAAACGTGTGCGGTAAAAAAAAACGCTTGTGTTTTAAAAACGCACCGCAACGCATATAGTGTGAAATAGCCCTCAATGTTTCCATTTGATTGTGTGAGTCAATAATTTGAAAATGTATTCCTTTTTTTTTATCCAAATCGAATTGGATCCAAAAATTTTACCGAAATCGAAAGGTCCCCATACACGGGTCCGTTTCCCAGCAGGTTCCGGGACGATCGATTCCGGGCGCGTGCACGCCAATCGATCGTCCCGGAATCGCGTGAAGCCCACCTTGTCCGTCCGATCACGTCCGATCGTTCGGGGGCCCAGAATCGGATCGGACAGAGAACCAACATGTTGGTCTTTCTGATCCGATTCAGCACACATCAGGGGGAGTTGCCATTTGGGAAGTAAGCGATCGGACATGGAATCGTCCAGGAATCCGTGGGACAAGGTGGTATGTTGCGATCGGACACACTTAATTGGCCGATCGATCGGACCTCCGATTCCCGCTGACATCGCCAGAATCGATCGGATAGGTGATCGATCGGCCATGGAATCCGACAATGTATGGCTAGCTTAACAAAAAATCAATCAAGCATTGATCAGATATGTTGGTAAAGAATCTGGCAGTTTTCTAGGTTTTCCGCTCAATTTGAATATGATTGTACACATAGAGCATGAATACATATGTATAGTTAGATCATGTACACAGGGCTAAGGCAAGAAATCGATTTGTTTGATCACATTATGCGTATCCAATTGTAATAGATCGACTTTAATGCGATCCCATTTTAAGTCTCAGGGCCCAAGAGCCCCAAGCAGGGCATACACGACTCGATTTTCAGTTAGATTGTTTGAAAAACATAATGTGATCAATTCACAACCGATTGATTCCTTTCCATAGTAGTGATGAACAGCATATGCAATAGTCGTTTTTGTGAAATATCGCAAATTTGACACCTAATTTTCGTAATTAATTTTCGTAATTTGTGATCTACAGTAATTTTCACCTTCATTGTGCAAATCAGCACTTGTACAAGCACATTTTGCAAACACAATGCACAATAGTTCCGGGTACTGAATCTTGAATATTCGCGAATACAAAGATATAGCACTATATTCGAGATATTCACAAATTCGTGCCAATATTCGTGATCAACACTATTCCTTAGTTCTCTGCTTATGCTCCATAAAACCTTTGGATACAAATTGATCGAAGTACCAATAAAACTGTCAGATACTTGAATGACTGACTTTTTAAATTGATCAAGCTGTGATCGAACATGTTCGTAAATTTTAGTAGACGGTAGAAGTATCTGATTGGTTCAAATCTAAGGCTATGTTCCGTCATAGGCAATTAATCATGGCACGCTTGTGAATTTAATCACACACGGTGATCGCAGTTGATTACGTCCATTTAGTTGAATGGGCTTGTCCCAACTTCAACTAATAGCAGCGATCGGGCGTGGACATGGTTGGCCTCAGCATCAGAATCGTGGCTCCCCGTGTTCTGATAGCAGCGGGTCGCAATTTTTCTGCCCTGATCGTGCCCATGGACATGAATGGACACTTGTTTGATCGCCTGTGGACACAATCATAAATCGCGTTCATTCATTCTCCATGGGTGTGATTTATTTTTTAATGGGGCGTTTTTTTTTTTAATCATGTGCAAATATGGCCTGGTCAATCGTGCCCAATCGCAGCCGCCCCACACTTGATCAACTATGTGGGAACATAGCCTAAGATCGATCCTGCAAAAGTTGACCTGAGCAGCCTCATTTCCAAACAAGAGGACCTCTAGCATGATTGAACCCTTTCCTCACAGAAATCCCCAGACCCAGTCAGACCAAGTAAAGACATTACTACATTTAACATAAAGCAAGTAACGAAAAGGTAATCATTTTATTTAAACATAGCATTACCATATTAAAGAGAGGACAGGAAGGGATGACAAAGAATTAGTAGAATAAACCTTCAACAGCAGATTGATATTAGATGCCTGGCATTGTCTGTCAGTGCCAGTATAGTTTTTAAAAAAATGAAAAGCATGGAATAGGTAAAAATGTATCTAACCTTAAAGTTAGTCTAGCTATGATACTACAATACAACAAAAAGGGTTCAAATCAATATTTCTAACAGTTTCAAAAATATTTGTTTATCTGTAACATTCATATTTTAAAAGGGCCCATGTTTGACTTTGACCGGTATGGAATAAGACCTTGTGCCAACCTAATACCCAGTGGGGACTAAGCCTCCTATTGAAGGTCTAACATTAATTTTATTTAATGAAAAAAAAATTAACGAGAACGGCAATTGAAACAAGATAGGATTCACCAACACCAAATTGTTACAGATTCAGTGTACAATTATTAAAAAGGCAAACATATTACTTATATAGACACAATAACATAATACAAACTATTCTGACTCCTTTACCATGTCAAAATTACTTCTTTAAAAAAAAAAAAAAGTTAAGATATGCATGAAATCAACTTTTATTACTACTGCACAAGTTCACCTAAGGAGTTGGCAATCTCAGCAATGTATAAATGTAGAGCTCCCCCTGCTGGATATACAGCTTTATAACGAACCATAATGTTATGGCTGAGGACACATAGAAATATCAAAACATTAGAACAAACAGAAATCTCCCCTGTAGAAATTACAGGGGCAAGGGGACTTTAAAGGCTTAAACAATATACAAATTGCGATACATAAGATAGGTAAAATTTAATAAGTTAGCAAAAATTCAAAACATGTGAATAGCAAAGAAAACACTAATCATCACATGTGGATACAGCAATCAAATAGCGGTCAGATAACGGAAAGCCTATGCCAGGCGTCACACTCTCAATCGGCCCATTAGATTGGTCAAAGTTCGTGGTAACAGACCAAACAGCAAAGTCCTCAGTTGTTAAACGTGACCCCGACGCGCGTTTCGTCGCTAAACGACTTCCTCAGGGGGCAGAGGTAAGACCAACCGATCAGTGATCTATTTAAAAAGGATATTTCAGATGAGTGGACAGCTAAAGTGTATGTAGATTGAACAAGTTGTGACAGGATGTCCCAGTGGAAATACTCACTACTGTAAGCCAATGATAAGCCAAAACAGGTTAAGGATACAGGACGTGGGTCCTCCCAAAAGAACGGAGAGCCTAAACAGGCACACACCGTCAGAGCCAGAGACCAGTAACCATCTGTAGAATTTAGAAGATTTGACGGATATTCAGCTTAGGAAAGTTTAAAGTTTGTATTGGTGAAGCGAAGGGAGTGTGGGGATACTGGGAATGATCCCCATATTGTGCTGATGAAGTGACAATAAGTGCTGGGTGACTAGGTGTCCAATAAGTGCTTGGTGAAGGAATTATCAGTGGCGGGTCTGGTGAGGGTATGAGGGTTGGCTCAGTGCTAGGAGGAGTGCACAGGGGGTACTAAAAATAGGTGAAAAAGGCAAACTAATTGAAAAAATAAACAAAATCAAAGGGTGCATTCAAAAGGTTAACGAGTTGTCTAGAGAAACCGTATTCCCATAAAGATGGAGGTGAGAGTGGTGTTATTCCCCTGAAAGTGGAAGGGTGTAGGGTGCCAAATTAGCAAGTGGGGGTGATAGGAGTTTAATATAGGAGTGAATGAAAAAGGGTGGTAAATGTCAGTGATAAGTGATTAAAGTGTAAATTAATTAAAAGCAGAGCTATTGAGAAGTACGAGGTGACCCCAAACAGGGGAAATTACACACCAAGTGAAGACGGTTAAGAAGGGCATTAACCACCTAAAGCCAGGTTAGACTTACAAATTGCAGGTAAGTTGCTAGAGTCAAGCAGGGATAAAAATCCAAAAGCTAAAATGAATAAATTCGAATAAAAGCGAGGTCAATATCGATCCCAAAACATAGGCTAAAGGAGGGTGGAAAAGAGCCCAGCCACTTACTTGAGCATGTAGTAGTTTAGGTAGTCAGATGGCAGGTTCGGTCCTGGACAGCGTGCACAACCCACACCGCGCATCCAAACGGTCGAGCGTAAGGGGACTGAAGTACTCTCCGCCGCAGGGTGGGCGGGCCCAGGCCAGCCACGGGCGCAGTGGCACATAGACCATGCGTCCCGGGCGCCCAAGCAACGATGTCATCGGCGAGGGCCCGCCCATCCGGCGTGCGGACACCCTGGGTGTCTCCTGGTTCCATGGTAACATGAAGCCAGGGAGGGGCCAGGCGGGACAGGGGCGCGTCGCCCGCACTCCAATAGGAGTCCAGGCAGCACAACCGCTCGGTATCCGCCCCCTCACGCAAACCCAGGTGGAAGGAGGGAGAGCGAGATGTCCATTAGTAACCGCCCAACCATGAAGGGGTGGGAAGTTGGCTGCCAAATAGGCAGCCGATTGGTGTCCGCATCTTGTGGGAGAAAACCCCACCTCTCCCAATGCGTGGCTCCCCAAAACAAGGTCAACAGGGGGTGAGATTAGATTAACAAGATGCCAAAAATGGCTAATAGGGGATATATTAAAGTTCAACACGCTGTCTCACACAAACCACCAATCCTAATGACCAAGAGATGCAGGCGATTCCTGACATAGGCGTTAAAATATTATATATGCATTATATCTAAAGTCAATTACAAGGTATACAATGCTGTGAATCACATGGATCAAAGTATAACAATCGGAAATGAAGAATTCAATAAATGAACGTGCACAGGTTAATTCATAAATGTGCCAAGGGGCATACATTGACTGGGCGAAGAGGTATTTTAACCAAAAGTTTAGAAACCAAAGGTATGTATTGTGATAAAGAGGAAAGAAGGGGTAAAACAATTGGACAACAGGACCAAGCAATCACACAAGCCCTGACAAAGGGATTACCCTCAGTCTCCGGCATCCACCAACCAATTAGAGGGTCTGAGGGGGACAAACACCCTAACACTGAAAAGGAACTTGATGCAAAGTGATGCTGTGTTGTTAGCATGCATTAGTGTTAGCGCTAACACACAAGTTCCACATTACAAACAGTACAGGTTAGCACATGCACTGCATTAGCACTTTAGTTACAAGTGAAAATAATGCATGTTCACTGATGCGCTTCCCTGCGGCTAATCACTGCAATGGTGTCCACATGTAGCCATGTCCCCAGGTGTGTGCCGGA
Source organism: Ptychadena robeensis (assembly GCA_036250615.1). Taxonomy (NCBI): domain Eukaryota; kingdom Metazoa; phylum Chordata; class Amphibia; order Anura; family Ptychadenidae; genus Ptychadena; species Ptychadena robeensis. The sequence goes on along the minus strand of CM070035.1, from coordinate 48,274,492 downwards.
ATAAAAAAGCTAAATAGATCGAATAAGGCCGTAATATGTCCATGACTTATATGATCTGTTTTATGTTGGTGTACCCATTTTTACATCTTCAGCACATACCTGTCAACCCTCCTATTTTGGCCGGGAAAGTCAAGTTTTTTATGTGGCTTTCCTGGCCAAATCCCAATTTCAAGAAATCCTGGATTTTTTCCTGGATTCTTGAAATCGCACTAATTTAGCAAGGAGAGGGCTTTATTCTCCCTGCTAATGTCCCGCCGCGCACATTATCAGAACAAGCGGGGTGGGACATTAGCAGGGAGAGAAACGCCCCCTCCCTGCTAGATCAGCCGAGAGGTAAGTGCAGCACTTCTTGTATGTCCCCCGCTTTTTTTTTTAAGCTGATGCCAGCTAATTAACGAGATTTAACATTTAATTGACACAATTTTACATTTACATTCTTGAAACACAATGTAGGTTATTTATTGTTCAACTATTACTTTTTTCTACACGCTGTTCTTTTATAATAGTTAAATCATCATTTTTCTATAGTTACAGACTATGCAAAAGATTTTTTCAGTATAAGGCAGTGGTTCCGAAACTTTCTTTTTTATGTAGGAACATATCCTATTGAGCCCCCCCCCATTTAAACTAAACAAGTTCAAAATAAGGGACAGCTCAATGCGGAAATACAGGGTTTTATTAAACAGACGCAGTAGCATTACCACTATCATGTGCTACACGGGGGGAAAACGCACCATAGCCACAGCGCGGCTAGTATGAAATGGTCCCCAACTTTCTTTGAAATACAACTCCCTTTTTCACATATGCAACAATCATGCAAAGACATATATATATAAAGACACCAATTATACAGAAAGATTCATCATTCACATAGAGACAAACACACAGAGACACACTCATTACATGCACTCTACCTACTGTCTGCAGCTAGTTCTTAAGTGGTTTGCTTCCTGCTTGTCCATCCCTCAGCAGTGATAGAGGAGGGTGGATGGACAGCGTGCAATCCCCAGTGAAAGAAGAGAACTGATAGCAGGCAGAGACACTAGGCAGCTGAGTTCTCTGGCACGATTCTGGCATAGAGGGTTCCAAGTGCCCGCCCTGGCTGGTCCCCTAGC
>CM070035.1:48257767-48271967 GCA_036250615.1 Ptychadena robeensis | reverse complement strand
CTTCTACAAAGTATTGAATCAGGGGGCTGAATAATTACGCACACCCCACTTTGCAGTTATGCATTTGAAAAAAAATTTTGGAATCATGTATGATTTTCGTTCCACTTCTCACGGGTACACCACTTTGTATTGGTCTTTCACTTTGTATTGGACTCAATAAAATTGAGTCATGTTTGTGGCTATAATGTGGCAAAATGTGTAAACTTTTAGTATAGAAACTGTATAGAAACATTTATTTTTTTCTTATAGGATCTAACTAAATTTTTCCATCCAGTCCCCACCATACTTGTCGATTTTTCCCTTAATTAACCTTCCTAGCGCACCGCCCGTATCGCGCCGTTGTAAATGGGCGATCGAGGCAGTGTACACAGTACACTGCCTGTCATTTCCGGCATCTCGCCGGAGCTCTACACGCAGCTGTTGTCATTACTGACAGCAGCTGCGTGATAGGGAAAGCCGGCGCTCCTCCATTAACATGAAGACAATCGCTGCAGCTTTCCGGGGAGGCATAGGGTCTCCCCGCTGTCGGCTTTGGTTGAGAGGACCCTGTTCAGCGAACGAACAGGGTTCGTCTCAACCGCTAGGGAGGTTAATAAGGGAAAAGTTTCAGGAAGTGGCGTCACGGATGTCACTTACGATATTTGTAACATGGAAGTATTGAGATAGATCGCCACTTTCACGTTCCAAATACAGGAATCGACATCCATGACGGCACTTCGGGAGGTTACCGTCCTGTTACCGTCCTGAAGCAAAAAACAGGCCGTGGGGGGGAGGTGGGGCTATTTCAAGTTAATGATGGCCTTTATATTTTTGCGCTTAAAGTGTGTGAGAACTTTGTTTCAACAAGTTAGGGCTTGTTTCCACTAGAGTGATGCCCCCCACGTTTTCCCGCAATTGTCCACATTGTCGGACGCGATTTTGCACACGATCCCGATCTTTTTTTCTGATCGTGTCCAATCGCGACCATAGAAAATGAATGGATGCGGTCAAAAAACGTGTCCCTATTCCATTGCAAGTGGACACAAGTTTTTTTTGCTAGTGGAAGCAATCGGGCGCGGTACCTGGTTAAAAGCATGGTAGGGTGGCATTCAAACTCAACCCCTAAATTGCGTCCGATCGCAAACATTGAAACTGAGAAATGTGTTTCAATGGGAGCTATCGGCCGCAGACGCGGTGAGGTAATTAAAAACGTGTCTATCCGTGGCCGATCGCTCTAGAGGAAACAAGCCCTTATTAGTGTGTGCCCTGATCTTGTCCTCTCCTGTAAGTGAGTCATCAGATATCTTTCAAAATCTCCAAATGCTTTAACTCTAAATGCCATGTGTGTCTGCCCTGATGCTGTCATGTACCAAGTGAGTTATGGAATGTATTACAAAAAATTTACCATAATCTATAAAAAAAAAAGTTTTCTTCAACAGTGATTTCTTTTTCATTACAAGAATAAGGTATATCTGAAATGTTCTTTTTTCACTCTTTGTGTAAGAATAAAAATTGACTTTGGGCACAAGTTTTATGATGTAATTCCCTGAATTTATATCAGCTGCAACACGGTGCCAATATGTGATGTATTTCCCATACTATTCATAAGGTGTATTTGTGGCACATACTGTCAGGGAGGAATGAAAAATGTGATTCATGGTAGTTACAGCTGTTTACCAGCCAATTATAGGCAGGAAAGGTTCCACAATAAAATAAAGCTGTAGAAATAAAGGCTTAAACTAGGCTTAGAGGTTAATCAGCAGGCTGCCAGGAGTCCCATAATGCATTGCCGCTCCACAATGGGTAAGGATTACATGTTTGTTGTAATGATTTATTCAGGTATACAAGTAAACTCATGTCATGCTAACATTAGCAATAGGCAGAATTTAGTTACATCAGAAAGCGGAATCCATAGTGATGCTGCTGTACACAATACCGCATCCTTGTTCTATACTAGAGATTAGATACCAACATTCATTCATCAAAGGGTGAGAAAAACGCACTCAGGGAAAAAAAGAAGTCTTGTTCCTCAGGGAACGCCAACGAAAGACATTCAACATGCCGAAGTCAATGAAATTTATTAAAAACATAAAACACAGTAAAAGCTGCAAGAGTTTGCTGTTTCCCATAAAAAATTTATTTTTATCTTCTCTATAAAAAATGATATGATAGAAGATTGATTACTATTGGATGTTAGTGCATCCAGCTACTTAAAGCAGTAAAATAAGGCTTGAATAGATTTTTCTACACAACTGAGAAGAGCTGCCTCTAAAGTTGTCCAAAAATATCACAGCGGTATATTGATCACAGTATATTGCCTGTATTTATAGAGCTCAATCACTATGTCACAACTATGACCATGTGGAGTTCCAATCGTCACTAACCTTAGTAAAAAATAACCTGCCACTCAATTCACAATGAAGGAAATACACACATCAAAAGCTGGTAATAGACGTGACGATTCTAGGCAGTTGTTGCAGGTGATCGACCGACGTGTGCGCTCATGCCAAACACATGGTGGTCGGTCGCCCACAACTTCAGGGGTGCCCACTTTGCCATTTCGATCCAAAAAGCCAGCAGGTGGGATCGCACAGCATACTTTTTGTGGCCGATCCTGTTGTGGTCAGTAAACTTGGAGGCGGAGTCTCCTCCCCCTCCAAGTTTATTGGCTACAATCTGCCGGGAATGGCCTGTGTTAGTGGAGCACGCAGGATTCCTGTCAGTTCTGTAGCCGACTCATCTATGCGTGGTGACGTCACCACGCTGTAATGAGTCTGCTACAAGCCGGCCATAGATCAAGTCGTCTATGCCAGCTAAACTGGCCCAAAAGTATTGAGTTTTAAGCCCCCCCATACACCTTGAGATTCCTCTATACAATTTCCATCAGATCTACCAACAACTATGTAGTATAGTGACCTCCCTGATAGAATACATAGTGATTGGAAGGTGTAGAAAGGTCCTCATATTACATGGTTTTGGTAATAGAAAAGTTGATTGTACAGAAATTGCATGGTAATTGTATGTGGTGTATGGGGGGCTTTAGATTATGTTCTAATGAACTGATGGGCTGCAGCAATTCAGGAACCATCACTGCAACATTCGTACGAAATGAATGTTCTTACATATGGTGTTATTTGGTGGCTGCTTCCCAAACACATAGTGGTTGGTCGCCCGCAACTACAGGGGTGTCCACCTTGCAGTTTCGAACCAAAAAGCACGTAGGTGGGATTGCACGGCAATCTGTCCTGCCAGTACTTTTTGTGATTGATCCTGTTGTAGCCAGTAAACCTGGAGGGGGAGTCATGTGGAGTATGGGATGTGTTAGAAGTAGCAATCTGATCATATATCAAACAATGAATTCATAAGCAGAGATAGTTCTCAAGTGTTTTAATTCACCCACCTACCATCCAAAGGGAAGACATAGCCAAGGAGCTATGTTTTGGCCATAGCTACAGTTACTTAAAATTTGGACCACACCACACCAACTTACACCTTCTATGAGAACATAGCCTAAAGGAGCTACAGAAGAGGAATTGGCTGCTGGAAAGGAGCTGTTTGATTTAATGTGTGCTTAACAAGGTCTCCTAATTTAAGCCCCCCATACACCACATACAATTACCATGCAATTTCTGTACAATCAACTTTTCTATTACCAAAACCATGTAATATGAGGACCTTTCTACACCTTCCAATCACTATGTATTTTATCAGGGAGGTCACTATACTACATAGTTGTTGGTAGATCTGATGGAAATTCTATAGAGGAATCTCAAGGTGTATGGGGGGCTTAAAATAGACCACTTAGGGTACCTATACATAGGTCGATGCCCACTCAATCGATGAATTCTTGCGCACAGCATGATGACGTCACCACGCTGTGCTCGACCTAAAAAAAAATCGACCTGTGTATGGGGACCTTTAAAGACAACAAATAAAACTAAACATTTCCTTTTATGCAGATATTAAGTGAACTGTGGAAAAGCCAAACATATAACACTAGTTTTATACATGAACTTGTATGCATTGCAAAATGCTGAAAATATACATGGAAATTTGACAGGTATGGCAAAGCCTGATTATATTTACGTAATTGCCAACTTATTTGTGGCTATGTTAAACCTAGATGATTTGTTTCTTGTAAACGCTCTATTTCACAGTAAGGTGGCTAGTTTCTAGGAAATCAATAGACTATATACTGATAAACATGATGTGTCAGAGCAAGGCTGACTTATGGTATCTCTGTGCAGTAAATATCACTGTTCTCTTTGCAGTACATCATGCCGGCACAGAGGTGTTCCTGGTCTGAGAACAGTTAGTGATTCTAGATCAGGTTATATTTTCAGCACATAGAACTCAAGATATAAGAAGAAATTTGACCCCAAAACAGTGACATGACTAGCACAATATCAATACTTATATGTAAGAGGACTGCTCCACATTCCACAAGTCTCAGCCACACACTGTGTTACAAATAATATTTACACAATATACATTCTATAGTATTGAGAGTCATGTATTAGCCAGATTTAAAATATTTGCATATTAATTAATTAAAAAACATTGTACATTTAAAATTGTTTCTGACCACCATCACAGATCTTTCCTGATGGCTCCATGTCAGCATACATTTGGTCGGCTTCGCACATTGTGTATGCTGACATAAAGCCGCCAGGAAAGGAAAATTACGGTAAGTATGATAGGAATTTTTATTTTATTTTCTCAATGGACACTTTTCCTACTTATTGGCAGGTGTCAGAAAGAATAGGAAAAATATAAAAATATATTGTGGAATATGGGAATGTGTCAGAAGATAATGTGAGAGGAAACTTTTCCATTTAGAAGCACAACAATAAAAAAAGATTGGTACAGGGAAGTCAGGTAAAAGTCCAACTGTAAACTATTTGTGAGAACGCCTAAAAACTTTGAGGACCTTTGTATGTCCAGAACACCACAGACACATCTCCGGTCCACAATATACCAAATGCTCTCCCCTAAAATTGCAACTGAACTCAGTAGTAGTCCTCCTAAGATCTTCAAATATGTGTACAATACCTGTCAAACACACAAGATCTTTTCACTTACAAACGCTCCTTGTGATTCCATTTAATCAATGCTGTTAAAATGCTGATCCCATGACAATGGAAATCAGTAAGCCCCCCTTCTTTGAAAGAGTGGTGTCTTCATATTCACAATACTGCCCTCATCTATGCCTCCCATAATGTTATCCATAAATACACCTTGACTTGGTCACAGTGGTTACATTTTTGAAAACACTACTGTCTATACTACTATTGTTACTCCCTCATAAAGCATTAGAAAATGTTGTCATTGTTGTCAATGTATATACAAATGCTGCATAATCTGTTTATGTTGCAACCTTTTGTTTCAACATAATCATTTTGTGGAACAGAAAATCCACAGGTACCAATAGAAGTAACATCATCTAGAATAATCCTGACATGTTATAAAATATTGGATTTAATGGATATGTCTTTTTTCACCTTCTAATCAGAACCAGTTAACAGATAGTCTTTGTCCATGAGATAAGTCTGAGGCTTTCTACTTATACATGGCATACAGAAAAAGTGACCTGCTGTATATGTTTATACAAGCCATCATTCAGTGGTCACATCATTTCTTGACAAAAAGACAACTCAGAAAGAACTGACTGAAGGGGCAAGATGGCAAACTTCTTCAGGTGTAGACTTCTGTAGGGACCTCATTATTCTGACCAAATTACCAAATTCCAGGCTTTTTATAGCTCCAGTTTTGTGGCAATATACCTCCCATCAATTTCAATGATGCCATCCACGTCCACCAAAACCTGGGCATTATTCATTCATTCGCCGTTTACCAACAATGGGTCAATCTTTACTCTGACTTACCCTTGTTAAAGCAGAATTGTTCCTTTTCCTCTGTGGGAAAACTAGTGAGGGGCAAACTTCGGCCAGGTCCGTCCATGGACTTTTAGTCAGACTTTAGTCAGACTTTTAGTCAGACATGTGCCTATTCGCAGGAAGATTCAAATTACCTGCCTGGTGTCACTTCCTGTTTGAGATGGTTTTCTTTCACTAGAGACCGGCTTCTCTATATGGTCTCTGGTGAAAGAATTCTTCCACTGGCCGAATCTTTCTGCTCCTGATTGGGCCAGCAGAAGAATAGTCACCTTCTTCCCGCCGGTACCTGTACACCAGAGCATGTTAGTTTGCTGCCGAACTGTTCGCCTTGCGGTCATTGGCCATCACTAGTGAAAACCCCATTTACCTAAGAGTTTCATCCAGGTCATAATATGTCTGTAGTAGTAAGTCAAAAGCAACTAAACTTGCTGAGATTTTCTTCACTCCAATTGGCTTTCTCTATTCAGAATGACTTCTGCAAAGTTCTTTCCAGCAATGAGGATGATGTTGCCCTGATGATTAAATAATGCATGAACACCTCTTAGCTCTAATAATAAAAATCTAATCAACACCTTACCGACATTAAACCCTGACCCCATGCTGGTTATGGTAAATGGAGTATGGTGATCGTGATAATAATCCAGGGATCTCCTTTTCACTCAAGCAAAATAAGCAATACATGCTCACAATGTTCATACATAATCAGACCCATCCACCGAATTCCAATTACAGCAGAATGTGTAAGCTATGTGGGTGAACCTTCAAAGTATCCAGATGGACAGGAAACATGAAACATGGACACCAATCAAATCCTAGCAGACAGAAATATTTATATATATACATACTGAACACTTCTTATCTGACAGCATACATGAGTCAGTTTATTTAAAATAAAAAACTGATATAAAAGCACTAACATTTTCCAAAAAACATTCAGGGAAACTCACTAAAAGCAATACGGCATACATTTGTATATTCTATTGGATAGGGCATACTGTACAGCAGAGTAGAAGGTACATTGATGCAAAACAACTTGTTCAGATCAGAATACTCGACTCTGTACTGATATTTGTTTTACATTAGATAATTGCATCTAATTGTGCATCAGCCAAATCAACAATTACCATTCTCTCTCCGGGCTGACCCTTGCACACATTTACTAGCTTTACTATGGGTTGCAGAACATGTTCTAAATGTATTTATTCTCATTGAATCACAGTCATATCATGTACCAGTATAATGTTCCCCATAACAAATATATGTTTATAGTTGATATATTTAAATAGTACATGAAGACTACCTGTAGATCATTCCTGTTTCAGCCTTAACTGTTTCCTTCAAGGACAGACCATGAACATGCACAAACTTCTCTAGGTATTTCTGCTCCATGCTTGAGTTAAGTGTCATACCCCAACAACGAAGCGGCAGACAAGCTTTAGGGGCAGCATTTGTCTTTTTAACCTTGGGAGTTGAATCACTAGTCTTCTGCCCCCCAAGTTTAGGGTTTGGAATATCAGTGAAGCTTGGCTTGAAAAGATGCATATTCGTTGAGCAGAGCAGCTTCTGTTTAATAGAACTCCATGTGTCTCCAAACTCTCAAAGAGGAGCTGTGCTGTGTTTTCCTTGAACAGATCTAAATGTAGGGAAGCAAATGGATATAATAAATATCATGGGAATTTGCAGCTACCTTTCCCTCCCAGTGGAACTGGTTGTCACTGATACATTTTTATTGAAGCCATCATGTCTTGGACCCTTGCCAGCAAGAATTTGTTTTCTATGTTCAGATTATCCTTAGTCTAGATTTGACAATGAGGCTAATGTTCATCCCCGTGGGACATGTTGCTTTTCCCATGTCCCTTTATTTAGACAAAGCAAAAACATTTTTACAGGATACAGTCCAAATACTTGTTCTCAGCATGTCTATTTAGGGCTCTGGCTTTAAACAGGCTGGTAAAAGGGCATATAACTCTAACAGGGGCAGTGTAGGAGGCAGATGGAAAAACAAGCTGTCCTTTTCCAGGAGTATTTTAGTTCTATAACAGTTATGATTGCACTTGTGTCTTAAGCCGGGCATACACGGCTCGATGAAGAAACAGATTAGAGCAACATAGGGCGCTGTGACGTCACCATGCTGTGATTGATCGCCGGTCGATTGCACTGGAATCTACCCGTGTATGTCCAGCTTTAGTTTACAGATGGAAATTGGCATAGTAGAAAATATCAGGTGGTTTTAAATAGCTAGAAAGTCATCAATACACTTCACTGGATACTAATATACTGTAAAACCGGGCATACACCGCTCGATGAAGAAACAGATTAGAGCAACATCGGGCGCCATGCACACTCACTACACCCGATGTTGCTCTAATCTGTTTCTTCATTTGAGCCATCCACGGTTCTTTTGAGCAAGATCAACGGATCCTGCTCGAAGGAACTCGACCAAACAGGTTTCCAACATGTTGGAAAATCTTGGCTGAAATCCATTACTTTGATTGGGGATAGTGGGTCTCCATCCAATGTAATGGACGGCTGCCAGCTTCATGGCACCCAGGTGGCTGTGATCAGCTAGCTGCTGTGTGAGTGTGAAGGGGGCTAGCATGTCTCTGTGCCAGGGAGGGTGGCCGTGCAGGCAGGCTGACTCTGCTTCTCTGGCTTGTGAGAAGCAGAGACCTGGGGGAACATGGGGAAACTGGGTCCCCATCGAACGGGAATTGATGTGCCCATGTGGTGCACATTGATTAACGATTGATTGACCCGCAATGGATCACAGCGTGGTGACATCACCACGATGTGATTCATCACCGGTTGATTGCACCAGACTCTACCCGTGTATGCCCAGCTTAACAGTCATATCATAAAGCAGGACTGTAACCTCAAACAAATGTGGTTGCATGCTCACTTTTCTGGTAGAATTTCTTTCTATGTTTCTTATAATGAACACGTTTCTCTAAGGGCCCCCATACACTGTTAGATTTCTCTGTCAGATTTCCTTTAGATCTTTGTTTTACCAAAACCATGAAATATGAGGGACTTTCTAAACCATCAAGTCTACCTGCGTTCAATCGCAGAGGACCTGGCACTACATAGTTGTTGGTAGATCCAAAGGATATCTGCCAGAGAGATCTAAAGGTGTATGGCCAGCTGAAGTTTCCCTAAAGCTAGCCATACACGTGTCGGATTCCATGTCCAATCGATTCATCATCCGATCGATTCCAGCGATTCTGCCGGGAATCGCAGGTGTGATCAATCGGCCAATTAAGAGTATCCATCGCTGCATACCACCTTGTCCAACGGATTCCGGCACGATTCCGGGACGATTCCGTGTCCGATTCCACCTCACAAATGGCAACTCCCCCTGATCTGTGCAGAAGCGGATCAAAAAGACCAACATGTTGGTTCTCTGACGGATCCGATTCTGAGCCCCCGAACGATCGGACGTGATCGGACGGACAAGGTGGGCTGCACACGATTCCGGCACGATCGATTCACGTCCGGAATCCGACCCGTGTATGGGGGCCTTTACTGCATGAAATACACCACTGTACACACTTTGCATCTTGTAAATATGTAAAATTAGTGCTGAGAGCCCAGATATGATGGTCAAACTATTGGGTGGAGGTACGTGGCAGCAAATGAAGTACCAATGTGTGCGGGGGGCAGAACTATTACAATTTATTTGTTACCAAAAGAATTAATTTAAAATGTATTAGTATATGTTCTGCTTAGTGCTGTATGGCCGACCTGGGCTTCAGGGGAGAAGCTCTCTTCAAATCAATGGCAAGAATAATGCTTTGTGCATTATCTGGTGCATGGTACCACCTTCTGAATTGTTATTTTCTTTTTTATATATATAGCACATATATAGCACAGTAAAAGGGTATTTCATATATAGAAAGTACTAGAAAAACTAGTGTTCGGTATTTCGACAGGTAGGAAACAAGAATGTGCCGCTCTAATAAAGCAAAAAAATAAACCCAACATATCTACAATATGCTAAGCTACATGCTGTTCTTTATAAAAGGTGCAGAATCTTATATCTATCTTGTGAGCATCCGAACAAGGGAATTGAGGCTTAAGATGAGGCAAACTTTTAGGGAATTCTTAAAATTTGCAAATTGCTTTCTTTCTGGTGTGTGAACCTTTTTACAGCTACAAATAGATTCTACTCTCATTCCCTCTCTCTGTTGCATTTCTCACATTCAATGCTAAATACTACTAGACTAGGTCAGAAGGGTTGAAGGTGAACATGTAGTGAATTGGTTTTACACTTCTAGGTGTATTTAGTCTGTGTCTATATGTTTGTATTATAGATGTATATAGTTTTAAGAATTTTACCTTTTTCTGTAGCAGCTGGCAGGAGATGAGGTAATGGCTCCATTCCTGCTGTTTTGCTTTAGGTCTCTGTCTGGTAAATGTAGATTCCCTACCTCTCGGCAGAGGTTTTCCCGTTTTTTGCACATAGTCTGCTGCATACCTTGGAGCAATGTGCTCCTGTCTTCTGGGTCCCCTGGTGGCCGTCCACTTAGCAGTGCCATGGGCTGACCCCCACCCACGGCGAATGAAAGAGATCCCCTTTAGACCAGGGCAGTATTTTCCTCATCTTGCCCAAGTGGGTGAAAGTGGGTATCAACGGAGGTATTTATGAGACCAGGACGAGAGGAAGCTCATCTCGATCCAGTCTTTCTAGTGAACCGCCCATGTTAATGATTTCTTCCTTCTGGGTAAGAGCCATCAGCCTCCACTCTTCTGTGCAGCAGGTTAGTGTGTGTTTGGAACACAGATCCTCAGATTTAGATCCTATGCTTTGAGCCCCATCCCTGCCTATGGGTGATGGTGCATATGGACATGTAAATATCCCTATAGTAATCAGTTAACCCCTAACCAGCTGTGTGGAAATTCATTTACTGTGTGTAGGCCGTGTGTGACAGAGTCTAAACATAGGCATCCAAGAAGAACCTGGTTCCTCCAGTGAAGTACTCTGGCCAACGCTACAAACATTTGAAGTTGAACATTTCTATTCTATTGTTTATTCACTGTCTGTCTGGGTACTTGTTGGAAAAATTGGCAAAGAGAAAACAAGAAGATACTGCTGGAAGACACAAGACTGTCTACATCTGACATGAAGAACTTTACAGTTAAATCAATGCTCCTAATATCCTGTGATTTTAAAAGATAGAAAAAGATAGAGAGAACATACAAATTCTTTATCAATGTAATTCATTATTTATGATGAATCAGTCATTTCAAGGTCAGTACAAACAATGCCTGTATATATTTTAACATACTTACAAATACATTAAATGTTCAATTTAGAATCCTTCCTACTTATGATGCAATCTTACATTATAATGTGGTATGTAAAACATTTACTTGTCAGCCGATAGCTTAATAGCAGACGGGCCAGTTTGTTTCACTGAGCAAGGGTTTCAACTTGCTAATTCAGCTGTCACTTTAAATTTCCAATTTAAACACCTTTATAAGCAGTGCATAATACGTGAGCAGATGCTTATATTGTGATTTATATATACAGACTGGAAATACACAGTGGCAAAGTCTGTTTAAAACCGTTCTCTGTACAGGAAAGCTCATCATTACTCTTCGCTGATAGATGTTCTGCCATTGATCCAGGTCTAACAAGATGCTTTTGATCATTTAAATTCATCCGAGCAGCCATGTTTTATAGCACATACATTTAGGAACATGTGGTGTATATCTTTTGGTAAACCTTCTGTTAGAACTGTTACAAGCATAGTGTGGCCATATATCCATTTGCATTTCTGTGAGTAGTGCGATAATATAATAATATCTTTATTATATTAAATAGGAAGACTATGTAATAAGCAGGGTCACTACATTTCACATAGAGTCTACAATTATATTGCAAGTGAGTTTTTACTGTGTTAAATAAACTAAATATATATTAGACAGCAGTAAGATGACTGTCCTGTGCATTTTAGATTTTCGGTATCCCTTGTGTCATCACTATATCAGAGTTCTATAGCATCCACTGAACCTACCACAGCACACTGGATTAAGGTCTGTGTTATTAGGCATGAGAGAAGTTTTACTCAAGGATTAGTGATGGCCGCAAGGCGGACAGTTCGGCGACGAACATGGATGTTCGTCCATCTTCTTGCCGGCGAGCAGTGCGGGTGTTCGACCTGCTCCGTTCGCCAGTGAGAAGATGATCTCTATTCTTCCCCCGTCAGGATCACAACCTGTGTGATCGTGCCGGAGGAAGAATCTTTTCACTAGAAGACCGGGCATAAAGCCGGTCTCCTAGTGAAAAAACCGGGTCGGAGCAGGAAGTGACGTCAGTGACGTCACATCCGGCTCACGGAACCAGGAACTATGCGTTCCAGTATGCGTTCCAGGGACTGGATGTGACGTCACTGACGTCACATCCGGTTTGTCCGATTCAAATTCCCCGCCTAGAGGCAGGGAATTTGAATGTGTCCGCGAACAGGCGGACGGCGGATGTCTTTAGAAGTCCGACCCGCCCGTTCGCGGACAGTCCTGGCCAATGTTCGGCCATCACTATCAAGGATGCACAATACGTGTTGCCAGGGATCCATGGGAGGTGCTGCAGAAATGGAGCTTTGGAATTTTGGAGCTCTGTTTCTTGAAGTCGGGGAAGTAGAGTAGATTTTATAAATTTTAATTCAACAATGTGCAGCCTTCCCAAACCAATACAGAACAGGAATTCACACATACACAATAGAAGATATTTAAACGCAATGATTATAGTGACACCTACAAGTCACAGGTATAAACACCCCATATATCCCTCATAGTATAAAAGAGTATTTTCCAAATTATAAAAAAAACATCTGCTTTTTGGATTCTCTTGGTTGGCTCAGTTATACCCAAGACATGAGGTCTTGTAGCCAATTTATCAGAAAAGTTCTTGGAATTTCAATTGCATTCTGTTGCTGTACATTGTTGCTGGTTCCATTAACACATTATGGTGGAATGATATGGTGGACCAGCATATGTCACTTTTCATGCATGTCTTTTTATTGAATATGTTCCTTATAGCTCACACATTAGCTTAGCAAAGCAAACCTGAGAAGTCGTTTCAGTAGTGATGGTCATCAAATTCCAGCTAGTTTATGTGGGAGTCAATTGCAACATGGTATCATCACCAAAATTGCTGGAGATGTAAAAAAGGGTTGCGGGAACATAACAAAGTATTGTTCTAGTACAAATAGTTTTTGCATTAGGTTCAAAATTAAGTAAAAATTTTTATTTTACAAGTTTTCATTTTAAACATGGGTCCATTAATGTGTTCAAGCTTTCAGCCTTATTTCAATTGGGAAGAAAAGATTCCCATGCAATACTGTCATTTGCCGCAAGATGCCCTCGATGCATCCTTACCATCAGCAGATAACACAGCTCTGGATTTTTCAGTAGGTTTTGGATTTCTGACAGCTTGATCTGGGTTATTGCTTTGAGGGCCAGACTAAAAGCCTTAGAGGGCCACATATGGCCCCCAGGCCATAGATTGATGACCCATGTGCTAGAGCAATATTTTTTGTGTGTAATGTTGAGGGGCGTTGTAATTACCATATTTTTAAGACTAAAAGACACACTTTTTACCATTAAAATAAACGTGAAAATGTCCCTGTGTCTTATGGTCTGTATATGTAAAGAAATATATACATATTTTTTTTTAGTCCCAATCTTCCTGGGAGCAGTAGCTCTGCATCCCATGAGACTGGAATTTGTTGCTTTCCCTCCAAAAAGCCACTGCCAAGAAGGAGAACTTTGCTGCAATAGCACTAGCAAACCCCATTCTCTGAACACACTGACCAACATATAAAGATACATATTTTACAATTAGACAGCATGTGTTGTGTATTTACATTAACATTCTGCATTGTAATAAATACATTTTGTGACACGGATTCATATCTCCTCCCATATGTAAATAGCTGATAATGGGTAAGTTGTTCAGTGCCAGATTGTAAAATGTGTCTCTTCATAAATTGCTCAGCATGTTCAGAGAATTGGTACTGCTAGTGCAAATACTCATGCTAAAGGTTGAGCCCTGACACTCTGCTGGAACTAAGACCTCCTTCCTGGCACTGGCTGAAGGAATACAGGGTGAATACTGCATAGACACAGTCCTGTCTACTTTGCTGGAACATTCTGTATATTTACTTGATAAGAGAATGGCTCTGATTTTATTTCCTTTTTCTTATTTTCTCTCCAAAACTATGGGGTGGGTCTTATGATCTGGTGCCTCTTATAGTGCAAAAAATACAAACATACAGGGAGTGCAGAATTATTAGGCAAGTGGTATTTTTGAGGAATAATTTTAT
>CM070035.1:48224619-48257667 GCA_036250615.1 Ptychadena robeensis | reverse complement strand
AGAGGATGATGTGGTCAAAATACTCATTTGCCTAATAATTCTGCACTCCCTGTAAACATACATAGTCATCAATCATGTTAGAAGGACTTGGTGTATCCACCCCCTTCTCAAAAAAATAAAGTTGTCACCACTACTTTCATTAGTTAGAAATGAAGAGTGGCTGATAGAAGACCCACTTCCACATGCTAATCTGTGCTGTATGTTAATCGTCTGCTTCCTGGGGATTTAGTAAAGCCCAGCATTTTGCTTTTAGCGTGCTCTGAGAACAGCAATCCCTATCAGTAATTGGGACATGTAATATATTCACCAGCAGCTTTTTGCGATTGATTCCAACCTGTCCAAATAGAACTCACAACAACTTTAAAGTACGGTTACAAATATACATTAATAGATCTTGTGTCTTCTTATTCTCTTATATCTATTATAACAATCTACATTTCATAATCCTCATGTGCTTGAATTCTAATACAGCACACATACCTCTCATGATAACAGTGCTACGCTACTAGCTTCTTATATTACAGGGTTTCTTCAGGGCAAATTATAATGACATAAACAACAGAACAGCTAATGTGGTTAGAAATGCTGAAGTTCATATGGCTAAAGATGTTACAGTCTTTTTATAGGTGTTTTTTTGCATATTTCAATAATTGCTGTTTGGGAAAAGGTTGTGGGTTACCCTGTAAGTATAGTAATTCCTAGATATAGTAAAGAATTTACAGTATTGCCACTGTAAGGGTCCCCACACACAACTAGTGGCGCACGATTTTTTGCCGCTGATCGATGTTCGTGCGCGCTCGCGAACATAGGTCAGCGGCAAAATTGCCCACTGACCGCGGGTGCCCAAATGGGGCATCAGATCCCTGTGGTCCCAAAGCTTGGTCGGACAGAGAATGGACATGTCCGTAAATCTCTGGGCGATGCCATTAGTTTTAATTGAGATCGGCTTCCCCATTCAAACAACTGGCTGGCACACAAAGGGTGCCCGCTGATGCTGTGAGTGATGGAGAACTGTTGGCTGCAGTACAGAGTGGAGCAGGAAGTGACTGCATAGGCTCGCACCCGCGCCTCTGTTTTAGGAAGGACAAGCTGCTGATCCCTGCCTTAGAGTAATGGAGTCTGTAACCCGGCCGGTAGAACCAAAAAAAAAGTTGGGGCGACGTTTTATCTTTCAGCAGGACAATGACCCTAAGCACACAGCTAAGATATCATTATGGGCTTTTCACGCCCTTTTTTGTTTCAATAGATTTTTATTAAAGTTTTCAAACAATTATACAGTAAATGCATAAGCGGAAGTAGTGTGCACAGTAGCAGGGTCGTCAGACTCCCTAAGCCCAGAGCAAAGAGGTCAAGGCCTCGGGAGGGCGAACCCACTATACATTCAAGATACATAGTACACACCGTTCAGTACAATACGTGCCAGGCACGCCTGAACGATGCCAAATTAAATAAACAAATAAAACAAAAGCCACTATCAACATTCAAATAAGAGAAAGAAAAGAGAGAGAAAAGAGAGAGCAAGAGAGAGAAAGGGCGAGAGATGAAAGAGCGGGAGGGGAGAGAGAGTAGGTGATCGGGGGGGGGTCTGGAAAAGCGACGCCCCCACCATTAACATGGAGATCTATGGCACCACCCCCTTCAGCGACACCGATGACGCCAAAGACAGGGGGCAGGAAATGCTCTGTGTGCCTGCAGCTATGGAGAACTGCGCCCGTGCTGGCTTTGGGCGTAACGCTAGGAAGGTTCAAGTAGTGGCTTCAGGACAACTCTGTGAACGTCCTTGAGTGGTCCAGCCAGAGCGCAGACTTGAATTCGATTGAACATCTCTGGAGAGATCCTAAAATGACTGTACACCGATGCTTCCCATCAAACATGATGGAGCTAGAGAGGTGCTGCAAAGAGGAATGGGGAAACTGGCTAAGGATAGGTGTGCCAAGCTTGTGGTATCATATTCAAAAAGACTTGGGGCTGTAATTGCTGCCAAAGGGGCATCCACAAAGTATTGAGCAATAGTGTTGAGCTCGAATATTCGATTTTCGAATATTTTGCTTGAATATTTTTCGCGATTGCATAATCGCAATTTTATAATCGCGATCCTTTGCAATGAATGGGATCGCGATTATATAATCGCAATGCGATTTTTTTAAACGAAAATGACGGATATTCTCCCAGTCGAATATCCGAGCTCCATTGACTTGCATGCATTGCGCATATTTGATCACAATTGCGATTGTTAGATCGCAATTCATGTCGTAAGTGCGGATATTCGAGATTACAAATATAGAATCGAATATTATGGCGGATATTTGCGAAATTACGCAAATTCGAATATTGCCTAGTCGCTCATCACTATTGAGCAAAGACTGTGAATACTTATGTACATGTGAGTTCTCAGGTTTTTTATTTTTTTTAAAATTTTCCTAAAATCTCAGCTAATCTTTTTCACGTTGTCATTATGGGGTGCTGTGTGTGGAATTCTGAGCAAAACAATAAATGTAATCCATTTTGGAATAAGGCTTTAACATAACAAAACATAACAAGAGTGATGCGCTGTGAATACTTTCCCAATGTACTGTATATCTGTTCTTTGTCACATTTATCACGTTATGTTTGACTACTCGATACAACCACTTGCATTAACAATTGGACATATTTATCCATGGGTGAGAAACAATAGTGTCTGTGGTAGAAAGGTTAGCCAACAGCTGAGCAGAATTCTGCACGGATGATGACAAATTTATGGCTCTAAGATCAAAGCCAAGAAATCGCAATGGCTGGAAAACAAACCGGAGAAAGTGATACAAACTTTATAGAGAGAGAGCTAACAATCTAATAAATTATTATCACCTCTCATTCAGAACTAATAACGTTGCTCTTTATATATATACTGCTAGTTTAAAGACACTATGGTATATATATATATACCATAGTGTTTTTAAACTAGCAGTTCCCATCCTTATAACCCGCTGACCAACATATGAAAAGACACATTTTACAATTACGCACTAACTTACCCATGAGCAGCTATTTACATTAAGGAGGAGAGATGAGTTGACAACAACATCATATTTTTTACTATAATGCGCAACACATGCTATCAAAATAGCATCAACTGACTCAGCTCAACATAAATATTATACAGCTTACCGTATATACTCGAGTATAAGCTAAGTATTAGCCCCCCTCTGGCTATAATGAAGTGAGGATCAGAGTCACAGTCCCACTTACCTGTCTAGGTGTTCCCTGGTCTCCCAGCAGGTGTCGATAGACTCTGTGAATGGTCTGATGTGTATTCTGTATTCTAAATCTATCTATTGTATTCCCAAGCTTGGCTAGTGAAATGTAAACAAACTTGGGCGGCAGCGCCATCTTGTGGACGCATTGGTAATTTTTACTGGAGATGGTGGAATTTCAATTAGAAAACTCCACTATTTGACTTTGCATTTCTCACCTTATAGTCAATACAATTTCCCAGTTTTTGTAGATACAATTAGGTACCACAGCTTATATTTGGGTCTGCTTATACGCAAGTATATACGGTACATGACTTAGCAAATTGCCCCAATGCAGCCACTCATTGGGAATGTATTTACATATGCTCTACAGTACTTTCGCTGCTTTGGTTATGGCTAGATTTCAATGGCATGCTCCATTGACAGTCTCACTCCTACTGATGGCAGTTCTGATTTTCTAGAACAGCCAGAAGCGAGTGGAACATATTTGCCTAAATGTCAAGGGCTGTTTTCCAGGTGAGCAGTGTACACAGCTGCTCTATTGTTTGCATAGAGAACAGATCCATTTAGAAATTGTTTGCAAACTGATGAAAATGTCTGTCATTACAATCGTTCCTCATACATGGCATTGAAGCTGTGAATACAATTGTTTGCTCTACAAACATAGCAATGTTCTGAATTTAGTGATTAATTATTGGAAAAGAAATAACAGCAATTTAAAGTGTACGTTAGTTCTAACAACTAATCTCCCCTTTCTGCTACCTTAAAGTCTGGACAGGAGCGATCAGAGGGGGCAATCAAAATGACACAGGAGGCTATTAAAATGGTAATCCCCCCTCTGAGTCTCCTGTGACATTTTGATTCCCCCCTCTGATCCCCCTGTGTTACTTTAAGTGTTCCCCCCATCCTGATACCCCAGTACCATATTCTTCTTTGTAGGAAAATAAGACATCCTCCAAAAATAAGACAAAGGGCATCTTTTATACGACACTGTCTTATTTTCGGGGAAACATGTTATCAGAAAAAAAACACAGTAAATTTGCCAGAAATCTAGTGAAATTTTAACTTTCCCTCACAATGTCTTTGCTGCACTGAAACTTCAAGTGTTTTTATCAGCCTTGTCCGGGTTACCTCTGTGAGAACCTCTGCTCTATGTTATATACGTAGATGAGGGAGGTGTTTAGTTGTCTTCTTCTAGGACTCAAAAGCTAGGACAAATTCATGCGCCAACCTTAATATTAATTAACATTGAATGTGGAACAAGCACAAACATTGTGAAAGCGTGAAAATCTTACGTAAAAAAAAGACATCTGTGGCTTCCAATTCTTAAATAAAATTTAAGAAACAATTTCTCGGCCAAAAAAAATTACACAGAGCTGAGCTATAGCTTGACACACCTGTCCTTGGGTGACCATGATCCCCAGTGAGTGTGTTCTTCCAGCAAGTTCCAGCAACTGAGTTAATGGTAGGATGAGACATTTCATTATTTTTTTTTAAGAGACAAAAATATACTGGTTGAAATCTGTTCTCTTCCTTTCTGCCAATTGCACATAGTGTCCTCACTTACCCTCCCCCTCAGCAGCCAATCAAATGCTGAGGGAGGGACAAGCAGGAAGATGACCATGGGTAAAATAGCTGCAGATAGAAGTTGAAAGCATGTAATTTGTGTGTGTTTGTGTCTCAGTGTGTTTGTATATGTCATTAACTCATGTCTGTTCATGATGAGTGTGTGTCTCTCTATAAGTTTATATGATGCATGTCTCTGCATGATTAGAGTATGTGTGTTTCTATGAGTATATATGATGCATATCTTTGTATGATTGCTGTGTGTGTGCATATGATGCTTGCCCCTGTTTGATTGGTGTGTGTGTGTAAATATGATGCATGCCTCTGCATGATTGGAGTGTGTGTATAATAGGGAGAAAAGATTTATAAATAAAGTTTAAATCTGAACCTGTGTACAGTGGTAATGTTGCTTTCTAGAAAAGGGGGCCCTGTAGGGAAAGTTTGAGAACCACTTTTCTAGTAGTTGCAACATATAACAGAGGTTTGTTTTCATTTTTTTTCTTTGCGTCTACAACCCTTCTCTACATCTTTAACAATTTTGATGATGATATCATGTTCAAGGGCTTTGCAATGAACTCACATATCAGCTAGTCTAAATTTCAAGACCATTTCTAATATTGACATCCCGAAACAATATCCCATGTGCTGGGTGTTTCTGTGCCTAATGCTAGCGGCCGATTTTTAATCTGACCAACGGGCGTGCGCGCTCGCTCCGTCGGTCAGGTTAAAAATCGGCCGCTAATCGGCATGTGCCCACATGGGGTGACAGATCCCTGTCGCCCCACTTCTCGGCCGGCCAGAGAACGGACATGTCCGATCTTCTCTGGCCGATGGGAGCCGATGAAAGCCGATGCCATAAGCTGCAATGAAGCGGCGTCTTCATTGCAGCTTATGGCCGGCACACAAAGGGTGCCCAGCCGATTGAAGGGGCCCCATAATGCAACGGGAGGCTAACGTGATGACGTCATCACGTAGCCTCCCGGAAAGATATCGGGACTAGTCTGCCTGCACACATCGGCGTGTGTATGGCAGGCTTTAGCTGCTGCATTTCCAACCCTTATACTCAAATCCAGGTTTCTTAGATAAAATTAGATACCACAGCTTTTATTCAGACCAGTATATACTGTATAAAGTTATCTGCACACAATTTGTATGTGTAAGGTTACAATTAAAAGATTAATTTACTGCACATTATTACACGTGAGTTACCAAAGAATTGCTTGCCTACGAGTCATTCATTGCTGAAATGAGCAAATCAATGACAGTTTAAAATGTTTTACTGTAACACAGCAAATAACCCACTAGTAATGAATAGGTTAATGTGATCCTTTGCATTGTGAGGGATTTAATCCGGTTGTATTAGCGCACATGGTCTGGGCCATGGACTGAGTGACAGCTTACATTCTGAGCTATGACTCATTTCCAGATACAGTGACCCCATATGTAGTCATAATGGCTCCGAAAGGTAACAGCAAATGTAATCCTCCCTGTGTAGGTTAAAGGCCACATAAACATTTCCTAGTCAATGACCATCATGCTATTAAATTCAAAATAATTTTATTTTGTATCCTTTAGTAGATTTCCTATAATAATTTAATAAATTATGAAAAAATATATACTGTAATCATTGCATTCCTCGCTGAAATTAAAATTTTTTAGTTTCCTATATATAGTATGTCTTCCTGTATACCCTCCTCCCCCTACACCCCCTACACCTCATTGGCAGGTTAATAAAACCTCAAATTTGTCCCAAAAGAAAGGAGATCTTTTTAAACAGGTGTAGATATGCTTATTGAGTCGAATTAATTATGCAGCTTGTGAACAGATAATGATCAGTCTCTAACCAGCAATATAAAATATTGGAAGTGACGGGGTTGCTAGTTCAATCATTAAGGCAGAATTGATAAATGTCCCCCAGTGACCCTGAATTGCATCTAATTAGATTTGATGTGGGATGTGTGCTTAGTGCACATTTATGCTATAAATCTCAGTCTACACCCAGATAGACACTTTTTCATTAACTGAGAAAAAGAACTTAAATCATAATTTATTTTGTTGTAATCGAATTACTGAAAATTTTTAACCAGGATTTAAACATTTTTATTTAATTTTGATTGGAAAGGGCTGTAGACCAAGGAGGGCACCACTTCTTCAGATAAGGCACACAAAAACTCGCTTTGCCTTTGCAAATGGTCATCTGGACAAAGAAGAAGACTTCTGGTCTTATGTGTTATGGTCAGATGAAACAAACATTTAATTGATTGGTCACAATGATGTTTGCTTTATTTGGCATAAAAAAAAGGACAAGCTTCCAACCCAAAGAACACCATCCCCACTGTCAAACATGGTGGTGGGGACCTAATGCTTTAGAGGTGCTTTTCAGCCAATGGACCAGGGAACCTAATCACAGTAAACAGCACCATGAAAAAAGAGCAATACATGAGGATTCTCAATGACAACATCAGGCAGTCTGCAGAAAAACTTGGCGTTGTGGAGGGAGCTAAAGATCAGAGTGATGGCAAGAAGACTAGTGATGGACCGAACTGTTCGCTGGCGAACTATTCGCGGCAAACATCGCATGTTCGCGTTCGCCACGTCTTCGCGAACATATGGCGAGTTCAACCCGCCCCCTATCTTTTTACATTGGTGAAACTTTGAGAGTCACAGTCCGCAGACATAATCCACCATCAGCCCCCCCCCCTCACTTACCATCCCACCCCCTATGCCATAGCAAGTAAGGACGCTCCATTTCACATGCTGCTCTGTGAAGGAGACAGTCCCCCATCTCAGAGAGCTGCTGCTGCTCTTGCATAGGAACTATTATCTTAGGCAGTATTGTTCTACAGTGTTCTCTTCCTCTTGCTCTTACTCTGCTTGTTCCTGACAGAGTCCCCTGAACAGACCCCAAAACCCTTTTTAGGCTATTTTTTTGCTACCCCCTGTTTGCCTGCTGGCTGGCATGCCAGCTGCTGCCGTGATTGTCTCAAGCCACATATTTCACGTGCCTACTCGCATTGCTCATATCTGTGGCACTTAGTTACCACAGGGATTTTTTCACCCTATTGTCGGGTCATTAGTTACCTATTGCACTGCGCTTTTCATCATTCAACAGCCTAAGTGCCAACTGTGTGTGCGCCCCGAAAAAAGAAGACACTGCCCAATGCCCACCCCATACTTATCTGGTGGGCACTTTGGTTACCCCCGAGAATTTTTTTTTCACCCTATTAGGGTATTAGTACCTATTGCAGCGGCTTTCAAACTCAGCCCTAGTGCCAACTGTGGTGTTCGCCCACACTGCCCGTGCCCACCCATACTTTCTCTTGGGGCACTTTGTTTACCCCGGAGATTTTTTTTCTGTCACCCTATTGTAGGGTATTATACCTATTGCACAGCTTTTCCATCACTTAGCCTCGTGCCAACTGTGTGTGCGCGCCCACACTGCCCCAGTGCCCACCCATAGTTATCTGGTTGCACTTTTGTTACCCCAGGGGATTTTTTTTTCAATCCTATTGTAAGGTTTTATTACTAAAAGGCACGGCTTTCCGTCCTTATACAGCCTTGTGCCAACTGTCTGTGTCCCAGTGCCCAGCCACAGTTTCTCTGGTGGGAAGGGTAATACCCGCATTTTTGTCCCTATTCATAAAGGGAATTACTAACAAAGTGGCACGGCTTTCCATACTTACAGCCTGTCCACTGTCTGTGCCCAGTGCCCAGCCCAGTTATCCTGGTGGAAGGGTAATACCCAGCAATTTTGTACCCTATTTCATAAAGGGAATTATCAAAAAGTGCACGGGCTTTCTTTTCCAATCCATTACAGCCTTGTGCAACTGTTGTGCCATGCCCAGTGCCCAGCCACAGTTATCTGGTTGGCAGGGTAACACACCAGCCAATTTTTGTACCACCCTATTCAATAAAGTGGATTACTAAAAAGTCACGGCTTTTCCATACATTACACCTTGTGCCAACTGTCCAGGTGCCCACCCATAGTTTATTCTGCTGCCACAGGGCCCCTGTAGCAAAAACGATAAAAATGACAGGCAGAGAGGCAGAGACCATCCCGCAGGGGTCGTGGTGTCGTGGTCGTGGTGGTGATATTTCTTTGGCCCTAGATAATGGCCAGTGTTCAGATGCACTTATTACCGCAACACAAGAAATGCTGGGGACTTAGTTGACTGGCTTACCACAGGAGGCCACCCAATCTTCGACAGTCCACCCCCGCTCGACCCTGGACACACCATCCTTCCGCATGCTCGGCTTGCTGACACCTCTCAAGTTTGCCACTCACCTCCGCCACCAATACTAGCACCACAGCCCTCGTCATTTGACCCAGCTAATGAGTGTTTTTCACATCCTTTTGAGCGGAGATGAGTGATGCGCAACCATTATTGCCATAGCAATGTCGATGACATGGACCTGCCTCTGACGCGGATAGCATTACCACACATGGAGGTGCTGTGGTGATGACGATGATGTTGTACCCCGGTGTTAGACCCCTTGAACAACTTTCCCACACTATTGTGGCCAGAAGGGTCCCTTTGTGTTTTTAAAATTCGCCTCCCATTGAAGTCAATGGCGGGTTTTGCGTGGTTCGCCGGGTTACGAAACTTTGCGGAAGTTCGCGTTCGCACGTTCGCGAACATCAAATTCCGGGTTCGCGCCATCACTAAAGAAGACCCTCCAACCTGAAAGATCTGGATCTCATTGCTAAAGATGAATGGGCAAAGATACCCGTGGAGACATGCAAAAAGCTGGTCTGCAATTATAGGAAGCGTGTGATTGGTGTAAAAGCCAATAAAGGCTTTTCTATTGATTATTAAGAAGGATATGAATAATTTTGGACATGACACTTTTTGCTGAGAAATGTTTTTTTCTACAAATATGCCTCCTGTACATAGTCGTATTATCTTTTGGGAGATACCTATGTCATTTCCCGTCGAAAAATAGCTTGCTGGTTGAATAAAAGTAACTTTTAGTCAAATTTTACTAGAAAGTCAAAAGCAAATTATCACAAAATATATGTTGATGAAGAAACTGACATGTTTTCCCTTACCATAGGATTGGACAATGTATGCACAAGCACTTTTCTGGCTTTCTGCACCCTGAGTATGCCCGTTTATCAGTCGAAACACATTGGAATTGCAAGTCAAGGAACCAACTTTGGACCACTTACATTCTACAGGCCAGATCTGTGTTGCATTTTATGATCCAATTTATTGGACTGTGTTGATACGCTTTTTTACGTAGTATATATCGATTTCAAGCCACTGGCGTATTCTTTTTTAAATTATGAATGTATAAAATCTGGTTTTAACCCCATGTTTTGACTGGAACTTGACTTCAATTACCCAGAGGCTGCCTGCCTTGTTTTTGGGTTTGGTTCACCCAATTAGTTTTTTCAAATAGGAAGTCAAAAGTTTACCAATCTCTATCTATTTAATTTAACTGGAAGATGTGGGGGCTGTGAATCTTTCTTGCGTGCAATGTACAGGGTCAGCTCCATGGACGGGCCATAGGGGGCCAGGCGCGCCGGGTTATGCCGATGTGCCGCCCCAACCCACACTTTATTAGGGTGAGATGAATGAGTGCCCCACGATTATGTGCCCGTTCGTGCCCGCCCGCTCCTGGCACTCTGGCGACGACCCTGTGTGCAGAATGTCATTATACAAATGGGTCCCAAGTCAAGAGTTCTTTTTACAGTTCACCACTAAATACATCAACAGATTCTTGATTGAAGAAATTTTGATTCTACATTATGTATACAGCCAAATGACAGCTCCTATCCTTTACTTATATGCTTACAAATTTTTGCTGAGTATCTTAAAAAATTCTTGTTGCCTGGTGGTGTCTGCTCCAACAAAAAAAAACTTGAAAACAAGTCTTGAAAAATTCTGAATAAATTACCTATTCCTATTAGTGTTAGCTAATAAATTTTTTAAAATTAGATTCGACTGTATTCTATTGCCTTAAATCGCGTGTAGCTGTGTGCAATTATTCGCAAAGATTTACAGCTTCTCTCCTTTGTCCTGTGATCTTAGCGCATGTGCATGCGCACAAATATGCACGATGTATGGCAGTAAACAATGTTGAAGCATAATATGCCGAATATCGGCCATTGCGAATATCCGAGCGCAAATTCGCGAAATTTTGTGAATTCTCGAATGTTGGATATTCGTCAAATATATTCGAATTTCAAATATTGTCGCTCAACACTAATTTCAATTACATAGAAGGTAATGCACCAAGAAAATGAAACAGAATAGCCAAGCAATCAAGATTTTTCAGTGAAAGAGCAATGACAACCTACATCATTATATTGAAAATGTAGAACTACAAAATGCCTTTCGCCAGAGCTATCACTGGATATGCTTTCTGCCCTTTTAGCTGAAGCTATATTGTATATAACTACATTAGAACTCATTGTCTGCAGTCCCCATACAATCCAGAATACTAAATTGGTTTCACTTAAATGTACTACAATTCCTCTGTTGAACAGATAATGTATGTAAAAACGCAATAGTTAGCACTAAGTAGACATTTTTATCACTGCATTTAATCTTGAACAATCACCACAAACGTCCCATAAAACAAGGCAGGACACATAATGGCACTTCATAGTAAGTACATAATATCATTAAGTTACTTTGTGAAGTTTAAAACCACTTTTCATGATATTTGTAGAGCAAGTGAACTCTGCTTACCTGTAGGGCATCCCAGTTCTGCAGGCTACAGTGTGATCATAGGATAATTCACATACTCTTAGGTACCAGTTCATCTCCAGCTCATACAGTAGAGAGGTTTTGCCGCTTCTTGGTTGAACTTGCCCTGCTGCGCTGTGTCGTTTGCCTTTTCCATTCTCTGCCACACTTTTTGGAGCCTTGTTTCCCAAAGACACCACAGAGTACTTCCTTAACTTGGTGTTATCATCCACAATTTTGCCCCCCACTGCCCCAGAGCGTGCTGCCAGCATTGTGCCCTGTTACCAGCTTTCCACTATGCCACTGTCATTAGAGATAGTGTGGATTTTTTTTCCTTACTGCCTGGTCCTCCCTTACAGCTTTAAGCTGGTCATGGAAAGGTAACAGGATCCTTCTTGTTTGAATTTAACCCCTTCAGTCCTGAAGGGGCCAGCAACGCATTGCAAAGCAGATGCGTTGCAGGCCCCTTCAGCAGTGATGGGGTTAATATGAATGAAGACGTGGAGGTTTCTTCTGATTCAAGCTTCTTGCAGGAGCACTCTACCTGGTACAGGTAACTTACGCAAATCAGAGGGGAGCTGGCGAATGGCTTGTCATTCATATGATGCTTCTCTTCCTTCTGTGGATGAGAGTTTCACAAAGATGAAAAAACCCCACTGGCATCTAAGACCTTCTAATCTGGGGATTGTTATTGCACTGCTGTGCTTCACTGTTGTGCCTTTCATTTTTATTGTGATAGAGGAAGAGCTGTCTTTAGTTTGTAATCATGAGTGTACGCTTGAGTGGGATTAAGCGTACTTACATCAACAGTGATATAAAAAAAAGCCTGATCCGTAGCTACATCCTGTGTGTTTTAAAGTCTTTATCATATGAATGTTATTAAAACAAAACACACGTGGGTATACATATATATGTATATATGTATATATACAATTTTAAACCCCTTCCCAAAATAAATTTTAAAAAATTTCCAGTGAAGGTATATATCAGCAGCACCAATGGGTATGAATGGAATAGCTGCTTCTACTATGGCATTAACGAAAAAGTCGACTAGTCAATGACTCCTGAGAGAAGTCGACAAGTCGTGTGTTTTTTCCTCTCTTTTGTATGCGCACTTGTTTACACATGGCAGTGTCTGTCTATTTTTCTGGGTAACAGAGGTGACACAAGTTGACAATCAATTATTATCTAAAATCACTTCATAAAAAGGGCGGGAATATACATGGCACTTGAGGCAGGAGGTGACTGACACACATCACAAAAATGGAATTAACTGTAGACCACACAAGCCAGACAGTCACCCACACAATCTGCAAGTCCAGACTGAAGTACGTCCAAATAAAACGACTTTTATGCCCAGCAATGTGAAACTTTATCCGTAAGCGAACACAGGTGATGCTAGCACTGCCGTAAGTCATCAATAGTGATGGCCATGGATCTTCGCCCTCCTTCTAGCCAGCGAGCAGTACGGGTGTTCGACCCGCCCTGTTCGCCGGCGAGAAGGAGCTCACTTTTGTTCCTCTGGCAGGATCAGGAGCAGTATGATCCTGCCGGAGGAAGAATCGTTTCACTACAAGACCGAGTAGAGAAGCCGGTCTCCTAGTGAAAAGCTGGCTCCGAAAACCAGAAGTGACATCTGTGCAATCGTAACCAGGAACTATGCGTTCCAGGTACTGGATGTGATGTCACTGATGTCACTTCCGGTTTTCCTGATGCAAATGCCCCGCCGAGAGGAGATTCAAATGTAAATCCCACCAGAGCAGTTTTCTATGGAGAAGACAGTGTGATTCCCAGATGTGTCATTTGCAGTTAACCCTTTCTCCAGGGCAGAGAGAGTGCCAAAGGGCGTTGTATTGGATATGGTGATAACTGTATCCAATACAATTCAAAGTAAAAACAAAAACACACATAACACATTTCCAATTGAAGAATACAATTTTTATTATGAATATAAAAATATATAAATATAAATACATACGGTTTTGAAATCTATCATACAAAATAAGTATTTTAGAGATTTTATCATTCAAATGATACCTTTTATTTATTTATTTTTTTATGACATTTTTTTTACATAATTGAGTGTTTCAAACACTATTATATTCAGGATGTCTACTAAACCCTTGTACGGACATATTTTGGGAAGTTACAGGCCTACAACATAAAAAAGTTCCGTTTAAGTGTATGGTGCGCTTTTGGTACAGAAATCTGGACCTTGCAAGAGCGCTAGGGAGGTTAAAGCCCCAGTTAGAGCAGAAGAGAAGTATCCACAAAGCATGATACTGACACCACTCTTCTACACTCTGTAATCTTCTATGAAAATGGTAAAGCTGGGCATAGTCGTCTCAATTTTTCATACGATTTCTGTGAGATCGATCAATGGAATTGTTCGCCCAATCGATCTTTTTAAATCGATGCATGCACAAGTGATCAGTCGATCGATTTGACCCTAATTCGCATGTTAAATCGATCAAGCAGGAATCGGAACTGTCAGTCAAATTTCGGATCGTTAATGAAGAACATTAATGCACGATCCTTTAAAAGATCGATCGCTGGGAAATCTAAACTTCTATGCCCAGCTTAAGTCATATAAAAACATAGGAAATAAAAACTATA
The DNA here is from genome assembly GCA_036250615.1 of Ptychadena robeensis. Classification (NCBI taxonomy): domain Eukaryota; kingdom Metazoa; phylum Chordata; class Amphibia; order Anura; family Ptychadenidae; genus Ptychadena; species Ptychadena robeensis. The sequence continues at coordinate 48,243,557 of CM070035.1, read as the reverse complement.
TGGATATGTTGAGTGCATTTCATTTAAATCTAACCACTTAACTGGGGTGCAGGTCTACTTACACAGCTCGATCCCCTTCCTAATGCACATACTTTTAGAGGATATACATATATCTGTTAATGAAATGAAAAGGTAAAATTATACTGACCTGACCACCATCTTCTACAACACCGATCTTGAAATAGAGTGCATCATGTGCAATAAAATGTCCCCTTTCCAATAAGAAGGTGGTGTTGTCCTCATTGGAGGATTAAAGGGAAGATGGGAATGAAGTAAAAATCGAGTCAATCAAGTTTCCCATCACTGAATAAGTGGAAAAAAAATACCGGAAGTGATGTCACTTCCCATATCCTGAGGCTGACCTCCCATCCCACCTATTAGTTGGCTAACTGAGGAGGGAGGGGGCGTTACTCTGCCTCCTAATTTTCCACCCCACATATCATATGCACAAGCGGGTTGGGAACTTAGGAGGGAGAGTAAAGCCCCCCATACACCTTTAAATCACTCCATACAATTTCCTTGAGATCTACCAACAACTATGTAGTGCCGGGTCCTCCCTGATAGAATACATAGAGATTGGAAGGGTTAGAAACTTCCTCATATTACATGGTTCAGGTAGAACAGAAGTTGATTGTACAGAAATTTTATGGAAAGATTGTAAGGTGTATGGGGGACTTAATACCCTCTCCCTCCTAAGTTACCCCTTTTTAAAAATCCCGGAACATTCCAAAAGATTTATTGAAATTGAGATTTGGCCGAGAAAGTCACCGTAAAAACTTCACTTTCCCAACCAGAACCAGATACTTGAAAGGTATGGCCCCGCCTATGTAAAGCAGGACCTTCTATTTTACTGAATGGCTTGCTTTTACTGCTGCTTTACTTGTTGCCTAAAGCATATGGTGAACAGTCATATGCTATTTAATATTAAATCCAGAAAGCTTCTTCTTACTGCTTTTAAGGATTGTGACCTTTTTTCCCATAAATTAGCTGAAACAGATAATTTTGAAGTTAGTTTAAGTATCTGTTCTGGATGATCACAGAATAGGCTGGGATCCACAAAGCATCTTGTCTAATTGAGTAATGATCTCAAGTAAGACATAAGGTCATGTCTACCATAAATATTTCAGCTACTATAGGTCTACTGTTTACAGGAGCCTTGGCAGGTCATGTGACTGATGCTGGTTCTAGCAGTTTCCCACTCCTGGATATCCTATTTCCAGTGTAAAAATACATTTATATAGTACATGAGCATATATATAAATTCAATTTGCTGAGTTCTTGCAAGAAGCGTACAGCACAAGGGTGGTGATCATTTTTTTTATAATCCTTGTGAAGTAACATCAGCAGGCCTATGAAAAATGTACAAGCTGGACAGGGATAGTTTTCTTCCCAGGAAACCAATATCTGTTAAAAGATTCATGGTCCAGCTTCCATATCGTAGTGTTCTAACCCAAACTGTTACTGGATTTTGGCCCACCCCGTCCTGTGCAGAAACCAAGTGCTTTACCTACTCTATGTATGTATGGGGGTCCTTTATCACTAGGAATGGGCTTCTAAGGGCAGATGAACAAGCTTGACTTCAATCCCATGCAAGCCTGGAGGCATTAAAAAAAGTCTGTCAGGAAGGATAAAAATCCAGATGTTTAATCCCACGCTATATTGTGTCTGTTATGTTTCTGTTTTCTGCACGGATTAAGATAAAAAAAAATGTACTGACACACGAACAATATCTTGCTGGCTAGCCTGTACCAGGCTGTGAAATAAAAGGCTCACATGTTCCCAGGTTTAATAAAACTCCTCCAGTCTGTATAAACTGTAATCACTCAATTTCAAGATGTTTTCAATCTTATCAAGTGCTCTGTTGTAAAGGTAATTCTAAATAATAGTGTGTGTATCAGAGATCTGACTTTCGATTGGATATTTAGGATAACTGCAGGAGAAATATAAATTTTGTGGTAAGCAATAGTTCATTATGTTCAAGATATATTTGTTTTTCCCTGAACCCTTTTACTGCCAACAATAGACTATCCTTAACTAGCATACCTGATATTTAAATGCCATCCAAACTAAAATTACATTTTCAAAATGTTATCAAAAGTGTAGTACTCTTTTTGTGCTTTTGTCTATGTTTGTTCATTGAGATAAGGGGTATATATAAAAATAGCCTTGTGATGATTATAGAGCAAATTTTGCACCCTGAGGGGTTCTGTGCTCCTCAGAACTTGGGGATTTTGTTATATTCCTTATCTTTGTTTGTTATATACTGTGTATTATATACGACCACCCAGTCCTCCCCCAGTCATTTACACTTCTACCCAACTCACATCCAGTACTTGACCATTAATACATTTATATAGAGACTTATGCCTAAACAGCATATTTATTCTTCTGATTTATAAACAGGTATAGGATTGCAGACTAGTGTTGAGCTTGAATATTCAAATATATTCAGCGAATATCGGCTATTCGAGAATTCGTAAATTTCGTGAATATGGCGGCTTCTCACTATTGCAGACTACAAATATCTATATGTACACATATAAAGTTTACTAGGATATATACCTATATAGATACACACATATATCCATATATACTGAGCTTGGTTTTGAAGCCATGTTGCTTCATTAGGGGCCCAGGAACAAAGAGACGGCTCCCAAGTTTTTCCTAGCATATGTTCCTCTTTTCCAGCCCCCACCCCCAGCATGGACCCCTCCCAGTAACCACTCAGATGCCTGCCCCCATCTCTGCTAATTGACTTTGATATGTTAACAAGAACACAATGGACCCACTGAATAATATCATTCTATGCTATCATATTTGAGTGGCCTTGGACTGAGGTTTGGCCGGGAACCATAATTTCCAGTAAAAAAAAAACAGTCCAATTGATTTTCAATTAGCGCATTCTACATCAGACATGGGGAGCTGCCGTAGCACACAAATCGAATACATGGAAAAAACAAGTTTGTTTTAAGCGACTTGGTGGGTCATACCTGCCAACTATCCCATTTTGGCCAGGAAAGTCATGTGTTTTATGTGGCTTTCCAGGCCAAATCCCAATTTCACAAAATCCCAGATTTTTCCCGGATTTTGAAATCGTTGTAATTTAGGAGGGAGAAGGGCATCACTCTGCCTCCTAAGTTCCTACCCCTCTAGTACAGATGATGCGCCCTTTTCCCTGCAATTGGCGCGCGTGAAAACATGTTCACACTAACGTATGTGTTTCACATTACACAAAGCACACACATGTAATGTGTTATGTTTTGCAGCTCCAGACTATTTATTTATATAATTTAGGGAAAGAGGGGCAAATTGGCTCTTTTAATAGTAAACGTTACTGACTCTGGGTCTAGCCTCAGCCATACTACACTTACACTGTATACACAGGATACACTGAAATGCAGGGACTTCCACAGCTCATATGTTCAGCTGAAACTCAAAATTTTAAATAAATGAAAACAAATATGCAGATAAAGACTTTAATTTCAACAATTCAAAGACTTTTTCCACTCCATGTTCTTACCAGGTTTTTAGCCCAGTGTGTCTATCTAAAAGCCAGACACCTAGCATTGGCTTAAGACATCAGCAATGGCCACCTCCATGTGTTTTTTCAGGAAATAAATAAAGAGCTCAGAGCAGATCAAATATATTACGCACATCACAGTTTAAATCCATTTTTTAGGGAATGTTTTCATGCTAAATTCTTGTTGATGACAATTTGCTATTGTAGTCCTATAGAGTATTGGGCAAAGCAAAAATTTATTTAGTATGTCGTTATATAAGGAAAGGAAAACAAGCTAAATCGTGCAAATATCTCAGAGATGAAAGAAATTAAATAACAGATGGTGCATGTGTAATGAGAGTACAGAACCAGGACTAAACATTCTGTTCTAAAAGTCTACAAGGTTTATGAACAAAATCAGGAGGAAGAATTCTATACGGCAGCAATGCAGAGAATTATATTTTTAGTACAAGATATTTATCATTTTTATAAAGGAAACCTGTGCAAAAGCAAAGTCATTGTTTGTCAGTGTTGTATACAAGTGTTATATACCAGTGTTGTATACCAGAAGGGCATTAACGGAAAAGTCGATTTCAAAGGTACATATTGATGGCTTGTGTGTTTTTTTTCTCTCTGCATGCGCTCTTGTATGCCCAATGCTTTCTCTATCTCTGACACACGTTCCTTGACTTAATCAATTATTATAATCACTTCATAAAAAGGGCGGAATTCGAACACAAGACAAGATATTAGTAATGAGCGACTAGGCAATAATCGAATTCGCGAATAACCGCAATGATATTTATACGATATACGATTTCATATTCGTAATCTCAAATATCCGCGTTTGTGGACATGGATCACAATCTAAAAATCGCAATGCGTTGGAATATGCACAATGCATGCAATTCAATGGAGGTCGGAAATTCGACTGGGAGGATATTTGTCATTTCCGTTAAAAAAATCACGATCCATTGCAATGAATGGGATCGCAAAAACTTTAAATAAATCGCGGAAAATCTGGATCACAGAGGATGACGTCATCACGTTTCTGTCCACAGCTCATCTGTCGGTCCCCACTCGTTCAGTGTGATAAAATGCTGCTGCTTGCCAAAAACTCAGTACAGTACCTTGTTGTAAAATAAAATAACTCTAAACTATACCCAGGCTTGTGGAATATTACTTGTGACCAACAGATGGCAACATATAACTAATAGATGTCTTTATCAGCAGTCTGTTGTAAACATTGTCATTGTATAGAGATGAGTGTCTGATATTATAGTATAGGTTAGCTCTCCAAAGGATTCTAAATAAATGTTTGTATATAGTGATGAGCAGCATAGGCAATATTCGAATTTGTGATATTTCGCGAATAATTCTACTAATATTCGATTCTATATTCGGAAATTCGAATATTCGCGGTAATACCATGGAAAATAATATTCGCAATTGCGAAAATAATATTCGCAAATATCTTTAAAATGAATGGTCACATGCTATGTTTATTTTCGCAATGCAAATATTATTTTCGCAATACATGGCCATATTGTGAATATTCAGAATTGCGAATATCCGCCGAGATATTCGAGATATTGGCGAATTCTCGAATTGCCGATATTCGCGAAAAATATTCAGCATTCGAATATTCGAGCTCAACACTATTTATATACATCTGCTTTAAATTCTCATAAAAAGCTGTTCATGAAACTGTTCTAAAGAACATCACATCGTATAGATCGTCACAATTATTAATATACCTATAATTTTCTTTATCACTTTCTATTCCAAAAAACCTTGCTTCTCTAGTTAGCCAATAAAAGGTATCGCTTAAACTCCAAACTTTCTGTATTCATCGATGGCTAACACGATACAACACTCTACTATTGCTAAGATGGAAGATACCACAATGTACCGCACCTTTCTGGAACTGAATATACCAATGGACATGATTTAAATGCCTTTTCAGCATCAACTGAAAAAAAGACATACAGTAATCAATTGAGCACATGCAGAGAAGATAAGATTGATGGCTCTGTTAGTATTATTTCTCATCAAAAATTTAAACTTTTTGTAAGATCCTGTTTAAGAGAATTCTTCTTTACGATAAGACTTGTCAAACAGTTCTCCAAATCCATCCGTTGTTGGGTACAGCATAGAGCTCTATTACAGAGAGAACATGTATGGCATGAATCGATTCGAGATGTCTCTTAGGACAGGCTAAGATACTGGCCTTCGCTTGCCCTCCCTGTGATAAGCCAGCCAGGGGTGGGCAAACTTACTGACTCGTGGGTCATAATAGTTTTTTAAAATTGACAGAGGGGCCCGAGAAAAGCATGTAAGGTCCTTAGTTCTTGTAGCCCAGACAGGAAATTTTATACAATTAAAATATATATAAACAAAATATTAATAAATAGACGTTTTTGATAGTAAACATTCTATAGCAGGCAAATTACGGCCATTAGAAGACCTGAACAATTATCCTCTAGGCATTATCTCCACTTATTCCAGGGAACACCAAGGTGACAAAGTGCCAAATTAAAAGACTAAAGGGCCGGTTTGGCCCCCGGGCCTTAGTTTGCCCACACACACAAAACATGGTTAGGATGCAAGCTAAATTTAAATAAATTTGTGCTAATTCATGGGGTGAAACACTTCAAGTTAAATGTGAATTTACACAGTAGACGGATTACTGCATATCTTCTATGTATGAGCCCATTCAGGCTGATGGTATGTGTTATATGTGTGGTTTTATCAATTTAGAATGTAAGGAGATTCTGTGTCCAGACTGTCCTGTTGGAGATTTGTACAAAGGGCTGATTAGTTTCATCTAATGTGGTATGTTTTCATTTGGTTTTTATGTTCTGAAAAATCTTGTTAAGAATGATTAATATCTGCAGGGGTGCCCTTAAAGTCACACAGACACACATTTCCAATGTATTGTGCAAAATTAAAGGATGTGGTACATATATGTTTATTAATTAATCATATTTCTTTAAGATCCTAATACACAGGTTACTAAGCTTATGAACTAGAATATATACAGTGGGTACGGAAAGTATTCAGACCCCCTTCAATTTTTTACTTTTCTGTTATATCTGTTATATTGCAGGCATTTGCTAAAATCTTTTAAGTCCTTTTTTCCTCATTAATGGACACACAGCACCCCACATTGACAGAAAAACACAGAATTGTACACATTTTTGCAGATTTATTAAAAAACGAAAAACTGAAATATCACATGGTGCTAAGAATTCAGAACCTTTGCTTTGACACTCATATATTTAACTCAGGTGCGGTCCATTTCTTTAGATCATCCTTGAGATGGTTCTACACCTTTATTTGCGTCCAGCTGTGTTTGATTATATTGTTTGGACTTGAATAGGAAAGCCACACACCTGTCTATAAAAGACCTTACAGTACACGTCAGTGCATGTCAAAATACATGAGAATCATGAGGTCAAAGGAACTGCTGCACTAAAGGTTCCTAAGAGCAAAGTGGCCTCCATAATCCTTAAATGGAAGACGTTTGGAATGACTAGAACCCTTCCTAGAGTTGGCCATCAGTCCAAACTGAGCTTTTGGGGGAAAAGAGCCTTGGTGAGAGAGGTAACGAAGAACCCAAAGATCACTGCTGCTGAGGTCCCAAGCGGGTGATGGGAGAAAGTTGTGTAAAGCATGCTGGTGGCAGCATCATGCTGTGGGGGTGTTTTTCAGCTGCAGGGACAGGAGGACTGGTTGCAATTGAGGGAAAGATGAATGTAGTCAAGTACAGGGATAATATGGATATCCTATTCAGAGTGCTCAGGACCTCAGACTGGGCCGAAAGTTTAGATTCCAACAAGATAATGACCCTAAGCATACAGCTAAAACATAAATGGCCCAGCCAAAGCCCTGATTTAAACCCAATTGAGCATCTCTGGAGACCTAAAAATGGCTGTCCACCAACGTTTACCATACAACCTGACAGAACTGGAGAGGATCTGCAAGGAGTAATGGCAGAGGATCCCCAAATCCAAGTGTGAAAAACTTTCCCAAAAAGACTCATGGCTGTATAGCAAAGGGTCTAAATACTTAGGACCAGGGGCGTTGCTAGGGTTGAGAAAGATCGGGGGCACCTCTGGGCACCTCAGTGTGTCCGGCAAGTGGGCGTGTCCGGCAAGTGGGCGTGTCTGGCAACATTTGTAAGCTTACAAATATGAAAAGTGCACAATCTAGTCTAACAATAAAGGTACAACTCACTTTCATTTAAAAGTTATTTTTATTGGTCCAAACACAAACAGTACAACCTTATATTATTAATATATATTGGAAAAAAACATTTGAGGAAATCACATTGTATGATTTTTAAAGAATTTGTTTGTAAATGTAAACAAAGGCTTCTGTACAAAATATTAACACTGATTTTCTCAGGTATTCAAATACTTATGTGCTGCAAAACAAATTGCAGGGTGCTGGGTTATCAGCTCCTCTACATTCCTTCTTACATCCCCAACTGGCATCTTTACTCTATATTACTTCTTTTTCCACCAACTTACTGTTGCTCCTCTCTATTTCTTCTTACATCACCAACTGTCATAACTTCTGCCTACTCCTCCATAGGAAACTCTGTAGACTTCTACTAGAACTCTTGTACCTCTGGCTTCTGTTTTCAATGCAGACATCCAAGAAGGAATGCAGAGCTGAATGTAAACAAAGCTCAGGATTGGGGCGAGTATAGATTTAATATTTTAGTGGCAGGGATATAAATCTTTTATAGAATGCATTGTTGGGAAGAAGTTTTCCTGAACGTATATAACCTATTGTCCTGCACATTGGGTTAAACAAGGATCATCTCCTACATAAAATGGACAAAGATGTGGATCTCAAGGGATCCTATCTCTATTTTAAGTAATTGGTGAAAAGCCTGAACCAAAGAGGCTTACAATCTAAGTGAGTGTGTGTGTGTGGGGGGGGGGGTACATGTCAGGCTGATCTAGAACAATTGAATGTGATTGAAACCTTTTCCTGGCACAGCAGGTGCTGCAAGCATTGCCTTTCTGTATACACAGAATACACAATGCCTCTTCCTCAGCCAGGTAACATTTCCTCCAGCTACAGACTCATCACCGTCAGAAAATGCTGAGCGGTGATCCAAAGTGACCCCGTGCTGTAGTCATACAATGCACCCCTCCTGCACTACAACACACCTGCCCCCAGCCGGGGCTTGCAGTGCAGACAAAGCGCCGCCACCCCCGCCGGAACGCGGAGTATCACATCTCCTTGTACTGGTGTTGGTGGAGGAACACAAATCCCAGCAACGATCATTATGCCCCGCACGCTCACCTGCGCCCCCCTCCCCCCAAATCCCCTCTATTTAAAGAGATTAGCAACCCCCCTCCCCCACACGCCAAGCCACGCACAACCACCACGGTGCCCACCCTTACCTCTGTACGCGACTGTCGGGGCCTCAAGTCGAGCTCATGCCTCGTGTAGTTCGCGGCGAGCCTGATACACCGGGAGGTCTCTGTCGCCTACCAACCCGGCTCTCCATCGCTGCGCACTTGACAACGGAAATGACGCAAAAGGCCATCATCTTATCACATTCCACGTAACAAATGTCGACCGCCTAGTCCATAGAAATAAAGCCACTGCCGATTGGATAACTCCATTATAGTATCAAGAGAACGTAGCTCCGCCCCATGCAAAAAGAGTAATACCGTCACTTTGCGAGGCGGCGCTGTGATTGGTAGCTACTAGTGAATGGAGGCTGCTGTGATTGGATGATAGATATATTAATTTAAAGCTCCTCTAGTGTAATGATTGTACTCACGTTGTTAACGAGTGTGGTGTGTAAATTAGAGTGTGAGCACTGTGCATTGTGTATACACTACGTGTGGTTTCCCGGCTGGGCACTGGCCATATAAAGATTGGGGGCACTCTCTGACAGGTTCGGGGCACGTGCCCCCGTTTTTCAGGCTAACGACGCCACTGCTATTAACATATTATTGTTAGGAGGAAAAAGTAGATGGCAAATACCTAGAGGCAGAGGACTAGCCAAAATCATTAAAAGTAGGACTATTAAAACGCAAGCAAAGACAAGGGAAACTTTTTTTTACACAGAATCTTAAAGTATATTATGTTATAGTGATGAGCAGCATAGGCACTATTCAAATTCACAACATTTTGCTAAATTATTCTTCAAATATTCTAATAAGTAAATTCGAAAATTCAAGATCTCCTGTCATTATTATGTAATGCGACAATTTACACTTTTGTGTTGTCACAGTGACATCTGATGGCAGAATGTAAAATAGCAGCTGCATAGAAGTAATTCATGTGAAAATCGGCACTTGCACTTGAGAATATTGCAAACGCAATGCATGGTGCTTTCCCCGGAATGTCTAATATTCAACATAATAAAGATACAGCACTACATTCAAGATCTTCATGAATTCTCAAAGTGCTGATAGTCGCAAAAAAATCTGTGATTCGCATATTCACGCTCAACACTTTTTAGTTATACCCTGACATTTCCTATTTTGCGTGGCAGGTGGCAAGGACATAAATATAAGTTGACCATAACTGGCCTAACAGCATAAAGGTAATCATGGAGCCCTTATGGATGAATGGATGACCAGTGGTGACTGAGAGGGCTGACCAGAAATATATACGTATGTAGACAAAAAATATATATAGTTCAGCATAATGGAACCTTGTAATGTATATAATTATTCACTTGTTTGCTTTCTTTACTTCCTCCTCAGGTGATTATAATATTGAATAGACAGAAGTCAGTTAGCCAATTACAAGCTGCCATGTAGATTGTAGTTTTCCAGTGCTCCCATTTCACACGCTACTTGTCATTTAATGGAAAAAAATATTTTCAAGTACCAATGCTGGAGGTTCACATGCTGTCTTGGGCAATCATACCCAGGGGCTGTTTTTCATGAATGAATCTCTACAGGGACAATGATTATGAACATCACATCTGATCCTGCATCTGACTTACTGGTTATATGATGCATGCATCATCACATGTTCCTATTGTTAACCTTTTCAGTGACTTCTCAGAACCTTAAAAGATTAAAAGGAACACTCTGATTCGACCTTAATAAAGAATTCAATTGGTTTGTTTTCTTTACAGCTCACTGCTGTGTAGTTTTTAAACACCTAGGTTAGGAGAATGTGACCAAACTGTCTAATAGTATGGTATGTTATATCTCATAAATAGGATGTAGCAGTCAGGACAATTTAATGTACAACATAGTGTAGAGAGTATGCAATAAGGTGTATGTGTCATAAGACTCAGTACTTTGTTGGAAAACATGTGCCTCAGTTGTTAGTTGAGGTGAATATGGCCCATGGTCAGTGGGGAGCAACAACCTATATTAAGCAGTCTCTAGGATGAACAAAAAATGACCTGAAATTGGTGGAAGCAAAAAATTCTCAGTATCAGTGATCAATGGGTCGTTTCTTCCACTGATCTCACCCACACTCTTACCCTCTGTGCACCATGTTTGTGAAGGCCAACTTGGTGGGAGCTGCTCCCTAAAGATGAAAGGAGAAACTACAAAAGGCAGTAGGGAAGGCTCACATGCAGTGAAGATTGTTCATCAAGTAGCACAGTAGTGATATCTCCAAATCTCACTTCAGATATTATTTGTTTTCCAGCCAGAGGTAACAAAGCTTTAGAGCCCTTCCTAAGCCCACACTCCCCCAAAATGATCTGGTCTTGAAATTGGTTGTTTTCAATAAAGATACATTTATTGTAACAATAAAGAGTCAAACAATTCTAGTTGAATGGTTGATCTGATAATACATCACATAAACGTGATTAATGTGCATATTTATTTTTCTATTTATATGCATCATGACATTCTGTTATATTGTGTTTTTTAGCATTTTTGTGCTTTAGTTTTTAGGGGATCGTTGTGTGTATCATGGGATTGTTCAGGTATGTTTCCACAGCGTTATGGGCTCCATCAACACCCCCTGTGTTAAGCTCATTCCTTGATGGGAATGTTTCCAGGGTGTTGAGATGGTTCGCTGGACGTAAGAATAAAATTTTGCACATGCACTATGTCAACCTCTATCTGGTGCAGTAGGCAGGTAATATGGATGCGCTACATCGACATCACCGTCCAGCACAGATAGTGTGAAAGGCCCTGAGAAAAGTAGGAGGTCAGGCAATGATGTCAGAAGAGAAGGTCTAGCTCATAATCTGCGCTCTTTATTTATTACAAAAGTGTTCTGTTGGGTTGAGAATAGGACTCTCAGGCCAGTAAAGTTACTTCACACCATGTTTACTTCACACCAACTTGCTCATCCATGTCTTTACAGACTTTGATTTGTGCATTGTTTCACAGTCATGTCAGAACAGAAAAGGGTCCATCCCAAACTGTTCCAACAAAGTTGTGATCATGTTATTGTCCAAAATATTATGGCATCCTTATACCACCAGGGGTTATAAGGCCAACATCCCAAATATTATATCAAAAAGTTATGGTAAGGGAAATCAGCAAGAGCTGGTATCCCATACCATGTTATATCCAAAGTAAAGGCAAGGGGACTTTATGGGCCACCTTAATGTATTATTACTACCATACCTCTGAGGGGGATTAAAATCATAAGTCCACAAAAATAGAAAAAAGCCTATAAAAGGTTCAAAAGGAATAAACATGAGAAACAAGGCCAGGTCCAGTCCACAGGTACAGTTCTTCAGAAATATTCAGTTTATCATTTAGACATGATATGATTGCTGGATGTCATCAGATATCCTGGCTGGATGTGATCAGTGTGGTCATCCAGTTTGTCAGTGGTTCAAATATAAAATGGCATGTGTACCTCTTTATCGGGAGGTGAAGTCTGCCAATTATAAGATTTAAACTATGTCAATAAATCGGATAGGTCCGTCAGTGGGGTGACCGGGAAAGAATGAGGGGCAGCTGTTGGGTAGAAGTGGTTGACATTGTGAGTGAAGTTTCAGGCAAATGGAAAGATCTCCCTGCTCCCGGGCTCTGGGATAATTGGCAGACTTCACCTGCCGATGAAGACGTTCTGGACAAACTGGATGACCACACTGATCACATCCAGCCAGGATGTCTGATGACATCCAGCAATCGAATAATGTCTAAATAATAAACTGAATATTTCTGAAGAACTGTACCTGAGGACTAGACTTGACCTTGTTTCTCATGTTTATTCCTTTTGAACCTTTTATAACCTTTTTTCTATTTTTGTGGACTTATGATTTAAATCCCCCACAGTGGTATGGTAGTAATAATACGTTAAGGGGGCCCAAAAAAGTCCCGTTGACTTTATTTTTTATAGGAAATACCATGGTATGGGATACCAGCTCTTGCTGATTTCCCTTACCATATCTTTTTGACAAAATCCAAAGAATACCAGCTCATCTATTAACCAGGGTGGTGGTGGTGTTGTGCTTTGGGCACATCTGGCTGCCACGGGTACTGTACTGTCACATTACCCCTTACTAAGGAAAATAGAGTCATTAAGCTCCAGCTCCAGGAAATGCCTCCTAACTCATGGGACAGTTATTTGTCCTACAAAAAGATAATAACCCAAACATGATGGTAAGGCAAGTTTCTCAAAGCAGAACAATTGAACATTCTTGAATTGCCAAGGCAGGTGAATTTAAGTTGAATTCTGCATTGTTTCCATATGATGAAGCAGAAACCTAAAGGGACAAACGCCCATAACACACACAGAAGGTGAAGGTGGCTGCAGTAGAGGCTTGGCAGAGTATCACCAAAAAAGATACTTGGCAATGTCAATGTATCACCAACTTAAGCAGTCATTTTATGCAAGGTATAAGCAACAAAGTACTAAACATCACGTACTGTTTTAATATACCTACCATTACTTTGTCCCAATGCTTTGAAATAAATCAGATTAGATTTAGAAAAAAAAGATATATGTTTTACTTGTTGAAACTGACATGTATGCAAATAAAGTTACATTGAAATCTTTAATTACATCTGAATGGATTTTTTTTTTAAAAATGTTTCACTGAAAAGTGATATATCGAAGAAAAGTAGTAACAGTAGTAGATGTTCTACATGATTTAAGTTTATATGCACATGTAGTTTTCACTAGTTCAAATTCTGTGGTGGTATAAAAGGGCTTAAGGTCAAAATAAAATACGGCACATACAGTAGCATTAGGCAAGCAGAGTAAAACATTTTTTTGTGAAAAAAAACTCAAGGAGCAATAAATGTAATAAATTGATACAATGAGTGAATGAGTATCCTCTACTCAAGTTGATTGTTTTTGTCTCTGTGGAGATTCTGGTAATTTGATTCAGGTTGCTGTACTTATGGGAAAATACACATTAATTTACCTTACCTACTGCAAAGCCAATTAGCTGATGCTATATGATGTAACTTGAAGCACATAACAAAAAAACGAAAAAATGCTTATAGAGTGCAATTCAGGAAATTTTAGTAGTGGGGAGCGGTGAGAGTTACTCAAAACCGAAGAGAAACTCAAAAAGGAGCAAAAAGAGAGGGTTAAGAATGAAGATAAGCAGAAGGTAAATAGTGGAGGTTGTATCAGGTGAAGTTTCAGGTGAGGTGAAAAGTTAAATTGCGTCACTGTCTCCACACAGTGGTTTTAGTGTAGATGCTTGGTCGCACTGCAGATGGCCTATGGGTGACTAATATTCTTGGTTGCTGATACCATGCTAACAGTAGTGAATAAGAAGATGTGGTGAGTGCCCACAGAAAAAAAGTTTTGAAGAGGAGACGCTTGTAGTTGCAGGTTTCTATATTGAAGATTACTTGCAGGTTTAGACACCTACAACCTCCCTTAACCTGCTTTTTGATCAAGTGATCTTCAATTAAGAAACTTAAAACTACGTGCACCTATTCTCAAGCCTTTTTGTCTGTGGGTGCTTAGCACATCGTCCAATTCAGGAAGTTTGGAACTGATGGGCACCAAGTACTGAAAACCTATGGACTCTCTGTAAGGCTATATTTCCATGGTATCGTATACCAGTTGGGGTAACTCACGGCAAACATGACACATCCATCCGTCGGTGTCACCCAGATGTTTATCAATGGCCACATTTTGTGATATGAAAAAACCTGCCTAATATGTTTTTGGGTGTGTTTTTTTCATAAAAATGAATAGGACACGGTATTGCCGACAATCTCACCCAAACAGTGTCCAAATAGCGGGCAAAGCGTGGGTGGGCACCATGGATATGTCACACACACGGCCTCGCTGTGTAGTTTCCTACAGTACTTTCTGCAAATGTGGGCTGAGTGGGAACACCTGTCTCAAATGAGACCTCAGACTCATGCCTTAGCATTGTTCTTGCCCCTGAGAATTGATTCTAAGCACTGTGCTTTGACTATTGTGCTGGAGAACATTCTGAACCTAAACCTGAACCTTGTACCTTGTATCCTGTAAGCCCTTTCTTTCACAATTAATCTCATTGCACTGCATTCTGACCAGCGCCTTGCCCCCTATAGCCCGGCCAACCACCTACCATTGCAGCCGTCTATCCGAGCCATAGGCATGCCCCCCTGATTGGCTGCATATGCCTGCCCATTCCTGGCGCCGACCCTGATCCTGTCTGCTTTAACCTTCTTTCTGTCCAGATCCCTGACATAATGCTATGGCCAAACTGACCAGTGCAGCTACACTGTATCCCCTCCATAATATTTTGTATGACTACTTTAGCTTTCCTTCTGTTGGTGTGCCCCTCCCTTTTTGCAGGTGTTTTTTTGCAATTGTTGGCTTGGTTGGGTACACCTGCCTAGTATGAGGACTGTATACTGTTGCAAGAATAAGTATGTGGACTCTTTGGGATTACGTGGAGTTTTGCAGGAACTGGTCATAAAATGTGCACCAATAGTAAAACACAGTCTGCTTAAAGTAATACTATACAAACATTATATGTTTTCATGTTTTTACTGAACATAACATCTAAACATTCACAGTGCAGGGTGGAAAAGGTTTGTGAACCCCTAGCCTAATTACTTCTCCAAGGGCTAATTGGAGACAGGAGAGAGAGTCAAACTTTAGTCCAATCAGTGTGATAATATTGGATGTGTTTGAACACAAAAAAATCCATATGCTGGCGTCATATATGCAAAGGGGGTTTCTGAGGGTCTTCTGTTTGCCAAATGATCTTAAGCCAGAGACATTTTAAAGGCAATTTAACCCCTTCGGGGGAACATTTAATTTAAAAAATATTCAATAAAACAACAACAACTAGCAGTTTGTTCGACTGCAGAAATCGACATATACACGTGCTCAAATGAATGCTAGGGAGGAATGGGGGCCTCCTACAGCTGGTGGTCCCCGTTTCTCCCCATCCAACAGTTGATCAGACCTCCCTTGTTGGGGGGGTCAAGAATGATTGATTTGCACTAGGATTTGTTCGATGCGTTTCGTCTTTTGTAGACTTTATCAAGAACACCCGTGCTCTAAAAACATCAAACAATATTTCAAAATTATTAACAAACATTGGTTTTTTACATTACCTCTAGGGCTGATGGTGGGCTAATTTACCTGTCCTTTCTTCCTTTTTTGTTTTGATCATACCGTTGTTGTGTTCTAGATTTTTTTCCCTTTTATAAGCAGGTGGGAGGTCACCAACCTTCAAATCATAAATATACATAATATTTTTAGAGCACGGGTGTTCTTGATAAAGTCTACAAAAGATGAAACGCGTCGAACAAATCCTAGTGCAAATCAATCATTCTTGACCCCCCCAACAAGGGAGGTCTGATCAACTGTTGGATGGGGAGAAACGGGGACCACCAGCTGTAGGAGGCCCCCATTCCTCCCTAGCATTCATTTGAGCACGTGTATATGTCGATTTCTGCAGTCGAACAAACTGCTAGTTGTTGTTGTTTTATTGAATATTTTTTTTAATAAATTGTACCCCAGAAGGGGTTAAATTGCCTTTAAAAGTCTCTGGCTTAAGATCATTTGGAAAACAGAAGACCCTCAGAAACCCCCTTTGCATATATGACGCCAGCATATGGATTTTTTTGTGTTCAAGTAGTTAGGAAATCCCCAGTAATTGGGGTGGGGGGGGGAGTCTATTTTTTTTGCCCTTTCTTCCATAGTTGCCAAACAATTGTTCAATTTTGTACAAAATATTGGATGTGTTGCTGAAAGCTGTCCTGCTCTATAAAAAAACACATCGGTTTTGGGTTTACTGGTTTCAAGAAGCACTGTCTGATGTAAACCATGCCTCACAGAAAAGAGCTCTCATTATACTCATTAGCTGAAAAGGGTATCAAAAGTATCTCCAGAAGCCTTGATGTTCATGTGTCTACGGTAAGACAGACTGTCTACAAATCGAGAAAGTTTAGCACTGTTACTATTCTCCCAAGGTGTGGTCATACTGTAAGCACAGTATGCTTAATGAGGTAAAGAAGAATCCTAGAGTGTCAGCATAAGACTTACAGACATCTCTGGCACATGCTAACATTTTTATTGACACATATACAATAAGGAAAACATTAAACAAGAATGGAGTACATGGGAAGACATCAAGGAGGAAGCCATCGCTGTCCCAAAAAAATATTTCAGCACGTTGGAAGTTTGCAAAAGAGCACCTGGATGTTCCACAGCACTACTGGCAAAATATTCTGTGGACAGATGAAACCAACATCAAAACCTCATCCCGACTGTGAAACATGGCAAAGGGAACATTATGGTTTGGGGCTGCTTTGCAAACATTTTACAGGAAAACATAAGACAATCTGTCTGCCAACTGAAGCTCTGCAGAGGATGGGTGATGCAACAGGACAATGACCCAAAGCATACAAGTCATTCAACAAAAGAATGACTTCAACAGAGCAAAATGCGCCTTCTGCAGTGGCCCAGTCAGAGTCCTGACCTTAACCCGATTCAAATGCTGTGGCATGACCTTAAAAGAGTGATTCACATTAGATATCCCAAGAATATTGCTACACTGAAACAGTTTTGTAAAGAGCAGTGGTCCAAAATTACTCCAGATCATTGTGCAGGTCTGATCTGCAACTACAGGAAATGTTTGGCTGAGGTTATTCAAAGCAGAGTCAACCAGTTATTAAGTCCAAAGGTTCACATACTTTTTCCACCCTGCACTGTGAATGTTATGTTCAATAAAAACATGAAAACATATAATGTTTGTGTCGTTTTATTTTAAGCAAATTGTGTTTTTCTATTGGTGAAGGTCAGAAGGTTCTTGTTCCTGCACATTGTGCTTCAACCATTGTGCTGCAGACTTTTCTGTACCTTGTATCCTGTAAGCTTTTCCTTCACAATAAATCTCAGACATTGCCTAACCTGGTGTCCCCTCTGTCCCGATCTCTGACACACCCAGAGGTACATTGTTCAGGGTCAGGGGTGCTCTTTATCTAAAATGAATGTGGTTTGTAGCTTCTGTCCTTGTTGATCCTACAGTCCCATTCATTTGTTTTGTATTACCATGCTGAGTGGATGTACAGGAAAACATCTGCCAGGGATTTCATTAATATTTTATGGATCCTTTTGGTTCTTTTTAGACTTTAGCTGTAGTTATGAGCAGAATAAACTGTTGTAATAAAACTAGTTTTCTTGGCTCTTTTTATCATAGAAAAGGTACACACTATCTATGATAGTAGGTAACCACTTCAATCCCAACTGCAGTTTAAAAATGGCACCCAGCTTCGGTGGTTGTGATTAAACTGGGTATTTATTTCAGTTTTTACCTTTATGACAACATTCTGTCATAGTGAAAATACATCTGAACCTCACAACAGAATTTTATATAATACAGCTTTCCAGACCAGACATGATATAAAAGCTGCATTTGTTTTTACTTTTCTGAAATTTTTTCAGCAAATTTAGAATGTGTATGTCACTCCCTGGGTGTGAAAACACATGGAACCATATCTGTGTAGAGTAAACTAATGCCAAAAAGCCACTTAGTAATGGCAATAAACACAGACATGTTCTAAAGTCTGGCTTATGTGACAACCATGGCACCATTCCCCAACTTGGCATATGAGTGTAGATCAGAAGGGACATGAAATCTCTTATAAGCAGGACTACCACTAAAAATTTTA
Organism: Ptychadena robeensis; assembly: GCA_036250615.1. NCBI lineage: Eukaryota > Metazoa > Chordata > Amphibia > Anura > Ptychadenidae > Ptychadena > Ptychadena robeensis. The sequence goes on along the minus strand of CM070035.1, from coordinate 48,225,005 downwards.
ATATATAAAGAAAATGTGAAGCAAAAGAGAGTGCCACCTAGACCCTAAGGGGAAAAGGCCCCCATCCCAAATAAATCTAGAGATACCAAAATGAGGGGGGGAGAGGCCATAGGTAATGGCCTATCCCAACATCAGTTTTTCCTTGTTTGGGACAAGGCGAGGGGCCCCCTATATTTACTACATTAGCTCACAATGGAGGATTTAAATCATAAAAAAGGTACAAAACGATAACATATATGCAACGAACCAGTTGGAAACCAAGTTACAGGGTACAACAGCAACATAAAGTTTAGTTCAGAATGTTGGGACATTCATTAGTAGCATACAGGCTACAAGTATCAAACATTCAGTCCTTCAAATTGAGTTTGGTAGATAAAAAGTCCATC
>CM070035.1:48195669-48209952 GCA_036250615.1 Ptychadena robeensis | reverse complement strand
ATTATTGGGACTCCTGTAGAAAAAGGAGACCGATAATTGGGTGCACAACGTTTTTGGTATTCTCTTTAATTTATGGGATGATGGCTTATAAATCTTTGTATATTGTCTAACTGATTGGGCGCCATATTGCTTTATGCTACCACATTGGGTGTTTGACATTTACCTAATTTTGATCAAAAAATTGTTGCCATGAAACAGGAGATAGTTCAGTGCAAATTCATTTTAAGGAACAAAAAATTGATTGTTTGTATTTAAAACATTTTAGATTTTTGCCAGATTCATCCAAAATTTTCTGACATGTCTGATCACTTTTTGATCGATTTCATGTTTTTAATTTTGATCCCATTTGGTCAAGCGAACCAGGTTAGGTGGCATCGATTTCAACTCAATCAACTTAAAGATCTATCACTTTAAGACGATTTAAAGGAAATATCAAAATGTGTAGGCGCCACATTACCAGACTATAAACTTATCATAAGTGATTTATCACAGTAATACAGACATTGTTTGTTATTGAAATATCATTGACTGCTCCAAAAGTAATGATATATTATGTAGATTATTATAATTCCATTTCATTATACATGAGTTAAACATGTTCAAGATGAACAAAAGCAAACTCATACAATTTGTAGAATGTAGTGACTCCCAAAATAGAAAAGAATGTCCCCCACTATGAGGTATGCTTTATACACGAACCCTTGCTTCCTTAGTTAAGCAAATTGTAAGGTGTATGGGAGCTTAAAGCTAGCCATACATGTGTCGACTTGTGAGCGATCGATCGCCCTTCCGATCGATTCCGGTGAAGCCACAGGGGTTGATCGATCGCCTAATCAAGTCTGTGCCTACCACCTTAGGCCACCGATTCCTGAACGATTCTGTGCCCGATCGATCGCTTCACAAATGGCAACTCCCCTTGATGTGTGCTCAATCGATCAGAAAAGACTAACAGGTTGGTTCTCTTGGCCGATCCGATTTGGGGGCCATGTCGATCGGGCGGGGTCGATCGGGCAAGGTGGGCTGCACACAATTCCTCGCACGCACGCACCCGGTGATCGGTCGGCCAGGAATCGTGTGGGAAATCGACCCGTGTATGGCCACCTTTACACATACTCTGGTGAGTCAGGTCTTCAGTAAGCAAATATTATGGATCTTTAAAAATTATGAACTCTGCAGGGGGACCACTGCTTCACACAGAGAACAAGGGTCCTACCCTATAACTCACTGCCAGAGGACAAGTTCTTCTATTCAAATAATTGCTACTTTTATACCTGAATGAATAGATTAAACTAAGTTCAGCCAAAATCTTAAAAAAAGTACTAAACAAATACACTGTAAATATACAGTAAATAAACAGAAATTTAGAACTTCCGTCCTTAAAGAAACAAACAATATTTTGTTTACAGTTATATTGAAAAAAAGGTAAATGCTTTAATTGATATGAATAGTTGAAGCACAGCTGTTAGGCTGCACGGATGCAGATGGATTCTTATAAACAAAGATGGGGGAAGTAGCTCATCTCACTGTAATTGAGGGTTGCACTACTTAATTATAAATTACAGCTAGCAGGCTTAAATCTCAGGTGAATAGCAGCTATCCTACCTTTTATGATCAATGTCATTCAAATTAAATAATAAAATTACTTTTATCCTATAGTTATTAAACAGTGATGACCTTAACATTCCTGTAAGGTTCACATAGATTTAAATAGCAAGTTTGATATTGACATTTTCTCAATGGGTATATGAGATTTTTTTTATACAGTTTACAAGTCAATTGTACAAAATCATTATTATTGTAGTGTGGTGAGACTCATAAAGACTAATTCTGTCACCAATTCAACATAATGGAATGTTGGCCTGGTATTTGGCATAGCTAGCTCTGGACTGTACACCCAAGTATTCACAAGTACAGTTGCTAGTGATATGACTAAAGAATACAAATAAATAAAATGATTGTAGGGTTCAATAACTTGCTGTAAATAATATGTAGGGAAATGCATAGTTATATAATTAAATCCACTTTAAAAGAAAAAAAATAACAAGGTTAGTGATGCAGATATGGCCACTATGACCACGGCACAAGGCCTCATATGGCGGTGCCTCTGAATAGGTTTTTAATGTAAAATTTTCATACCATACATATACCTTAAGGACCCTTTCACACTAGCCACTTTGCCTTTCTGTCACTAGCGCACTGTGTTGCGATAATGTAAAGCAGTGTGACTAGTGCAAAAGGGCCCTTTCAGAGTACTGATTTGTTGACATACTCTTTACTTGACACAAAAGCGAGCTTGTAATATTTTTACATTGGGGGAATCACAATGCACTTAGTTAATGTTGAAGAGCCTCAATATCTTGATATTAATATTATTTGTATTCTATATTTAAAGCCCCCATACACCTTTAGATCATTCCATACCGTCACCATTTCCATTAGATCTACCAACAACTATGTAGTGCTGGATCTTCTCTGATAGACTGCATAGTGATTGGAAGGTTTAAAAAGGGCCTCATATTACATGGTTTTGGTAGAACAAAAGTGAATTGTTCAGAAATTGTATGGTAAGATTGTAAGGTGTATGGGGGCCTTAAGCTATACATTTAGCAAAGTTTGAAAACATAATCTTTGCAACCTCCCCAGCAGCGACTTATAACAGAAGTCCCTAATGGCTTACTAGTTCCTGCACATATGGGAAATTGAAAGTTCCACAGCTTGACACACCGGTAACACAGCAAGATAAACTATAAGACATATGGGTTGGTAAGAATATGAAATTCTACATCACATATTGTATAAATAAGCCCTTTTCTTTTTCAAGCATACTAGTCTTATTACTGGTTGCTCTGTTATTTATTATATGAAACATTAAAGTTAGGCATACACGGTTCAATTTTAGTATTATAGATTTCTGATACGATTTTAGAACTTGATATTTTCATTGGACACCGATCGTAAGAGAATCCAAAGTAATACCACATGGAAGGTCCGATCGTAATACAACCAAAATCGCCGATTTTAGTTTCGATCACAAAACACATGAAAGAGTCATATAAAAACGTGTTCATCGAATACAATCCACCGACCAACAAACAAATGCTACGATTTTAGTTCGATCGTTGTACAATCAGTTAAAATTTTCCAACATGTCTGATCATTTTCTTATCGATGTTTTGACCTGTATCAAACAATTTTCGACGATGGAACCATGTGTGCAGTATACGATTGTTTTAGGTTGATCCAACGCTAAAATCAAACCATATATGCCTAGCTTAAGTCTATTACTTTCATAAATAAAATTAAATGCTTAACTAGACCCATTCTCCCTATTTAAAATGTTTTGTAACCAATCTACAATTTTGTTTTAAATAGAGTCCATACAAAAAAAATTATGCAGTTCCCTAAATGTCTGACCACTGATTTATTGCCTTTATCAAACACCTGCCCTCAAGGGACACATACAGACCAGGATATGGTGACAACATCTCCTGCTAACATCTGCTAATGAAATAATAAAATGTGGCCATTGAAGATTAAAACTTAACACCCCTGATTGACAGCCTTAAATTAATTAACCTACATTTCTTTGAAATTAATAAAGCCATCTAAGAAGTCCTTTTTAGACTCTACAGTTATTAAAGATAAATTTAAGTTACATTTTAAGTTTTAAGATCAACAACGACATGCCACAATATCAGACTATCATATTGCCAGTTACATTACTAGGATGCTGTACCAAGTTAGACAGTTGAAAGACTTTAGATATTGACCAATGTTTTGCATCATGATCGGAAGCACCAGACTCACCCTTCACACTTTGGAGATTTGGGTTCCTCCATATCAGTGTCATTGCTCAGTATGGTCCTGAAGTGGAAAGGAAATAGTCCTCCGATGATCAGTTCATGGTCTTTAGATTCTACAAATCCATGTAGATCAAACTTCCCTATCAATCTGCATTCCTGAGCTTGCACATGGAAGTGGTCCTGTAGGTAGATGATGAATGCGACCAGTAGACAGAATGTCTTGCTGTCCTTTAGAGTGAACATTTTGCTGGTGATGGCGTTGACAAGCGCTGAGCCTATATCAGAGGTGATCAGTCTCGGTCAGTGGTCAGCTGTAGTTGCTTCGTTTCGGTTATTGACCAGTGAAGGTGTAGGATAATCCAGGGGATGTTGCCAGATACTGATTCACACATAACATGGTGCATTTGTCAGTCAGGAGAGGAAAGCTTTGCTGTCAGCAACTAGTGAAACTGCTGCCTTACCGGTAATAATATTAAATAGACCTGCAACTGTCCCTAGGGAACTCCACTGCTCTCATGATTGGAGGTGGTTCATGCACAAGGCATGAAAGGAAATCCAAGACCAGGTTTAGGTTAACTACAGCTTAGATACATGATCCATCACAGCTATACTTGACTGCTGAGATTTGTAGTTCTGCAGCTGACCAAATTTGCTTTTGCTAAATAACTAGTAGCAGTATACAGCAGCAGCCTTGAATTAAATCCTAAATACATAAAAAAATATATTTATTTTAACAAACAAATTATTTTGAAATGAATAACATTTGCATTGAATTAGAGTGTTGATTATTATTTGATCAGTTAAAAGCAAGAGTTTTTTTTTGTAGTTTGTGCGTAACCGTCTGTGTGCGAGTTTGTCCTTATATATGTGACTGCAAGTATTTTTGAATGTTCCTGACATGAGTGTGTATTTTTTTCCAAGTGACATATAGTGTTATATAGTTTTTATATAGAGAAACACATATATAATTATTGAATTAAGTATTTCATTGTTGGATGTAGAATATCTTGGTTGTATACCTAAATTCAAATGATCGGTTATCTCTTGCCAAGTGCCCTGTAACCACAACAGTAGTTTTCTAATATTGAATGAGCGTTCAATGGGGGGGGGGGGGGGGGGGGGGGGGGGGGGGGTTGTCAATCAACCTCCTTCATTTTAAATCTATGGGCAATTATATATGTGGGAATTAAGCCTTGACTAAAATGTATGTGATATGTTTAAATCTGATCAAAGTAATAAGAAAATTTACTAATTTACTCTAGAGTTACCGTAACTTACCTTTACCTGAGACCTTTTCTTATTTCTGAAGAAAGCTGTCTTGCCAGTGTACTGATAAATGGAATGAGACTTCTGGAATGAATGTATTTCTGTGACGCGCTTTCAATAAAATTTTTCTAAAGTGGAAATTTCATAAACTTTTTTTTACAAATTGACATATTACACAAAAATCTTTTGATTGGCATGTAAATTTCTGGTATATAAAAAGGTTCCGTTGCATTTAACGTCACGTAGAACAGATTGAAGTCTGAGAAACCACCTGGAGCAGCTGTCATGACTGTCATGTCATGATGAGAATGTAAAAATCTTTTAAGATTTTTATACTGCTTAAGCTACTGTGCTTCCCCGATAATAAACCATCCCAATCAAAAAAGACCCCCCCAGAAAAGCAGCCACTCACCACAAATAAGACACCCACGATCCGTTCCCTAATATCCCATTTGGGTACTGTGTGCCTCCGTCGGGGCTGGCTGCAGTGCAGAGCAGAGCAGGAAGTGACTGCAAAGGCTCACATATGCGCCCGCGCGCCAGGAAGGACAAGCTGCTGCCTTACAGAAACAGAGTCTGTTACCCGGCCGGTAGAAGCAACAAAAAAATGAGTCTGTGTCATCCATTGTCCCCTTTAGATTAAGACACCCCCCCCCCCGAAAATTAGACCTGTCTCATATTTTTGGCTTTTAAAAAATATAAGACAGTGTCTTATCTTCGGGGAAACACAGTATGTTCTAGTGGCAGATGTGATGAATGTATCTATTTTCTAAATAGAAAAAATAATCTTTTGCTAAATGGTAATGCCAAAATGTTTCAGTGTACCTACTAATGTCCTCTACAAAACTTGAGATTTGACAAAGAACACTCTGGTTGAAATGACCTTTTCTCCATGTGAAGTAAATAGTGATGTATAATTTTGTGTTTTGACAGGAAAACAAAGGATGGATTTTAATGACATGTCATTGCAGTGTACTTAAAAAGTACTAAATAGCGAGCTTTGTTTGCCACTGATTTCACGAAGGTTTTTCTCTAAAGTTTGCAAACTTACTGATTGCAGTGAATTCCATTGACTTCAGCAAGATGTGGTGTGATGGAAACAGCATGAGCTGGTAGCGAATATTTCACAGCATATATTGCTTTCATAACAAAGCATCCCAAACAAAATGATTCTAGCTCACAGAACTTCAGGGAAGAGACCACCCTTCATGAGATACTTGACCCTTCTTGGAAAGAGATTTACATCAGTGGAGAGTATACGTTTCAGGTAACTATGTTAAATGGTAGAAATGTTACTAAAATATTTACTTACTCTGCTCTTATTTCTAGGATTTAACCTTTAAAACCCCATGAGGACCCCTGTACTAATTTGTTAGGTTCAGGAACCTTGTATACTCAATGAGCCCCAACCCTGGATACTCAAAGAGACCTGTTACCTTTAGTTAAGGTATGGCATGGTGGGACAGGAGGGTGTATCCCCCTTCTTGTCCTTCCAGGCTTGCCAAAAGAGGTCTGGTGGTATGCATGCCGTTCGTGGCCCCCCTTTTCGGAATCTTACCAGACCCTATCTCAGTAGGGGGGCATGCTTTGGAGGATACCCCACACTGTTTGGCATCCATCTTTTCCAGAGCATATCATACCCTATGCTAAAAGGGGGTCTGGTATGTTTAATGAGGGGGGGGGCCACCTTTTTTACATATGATTTCTGCATTTCTTGCTTCACTTTATGTGAAGTTTAACCATTGATCCCCCTCTGGCATGAACAGCGTCTAGGTGTTTGCATAATTTTGATACTTTCGTTTATGGTATTGTGGCTAAAAATATGTCATGAAGGTCTGAGAATTTTACCTGTCATTAAAGTGAATGGGGATATGGAAACTATGGGTAGTTGTGGAAGTGTTCCAGATTGGACCTAAGCACCCGCGGTCAAGGTTTAGCCATCACTAGTCACCATATGGCGACACTGTGGGGCCCAAGCACTCGTGGTCAATGTTCAGCCATCACTAGTCACCATATGGCGACACTGTGTAGGCAGTTCTGGAATGATGATGCCAAGAAGTGGCTCAAGTATAAGACCTTAATCCCACATATGGAAGTGGACACAGTACACTAAATTTTTTTACTTTGATTTTCAGTGCTATTTCTATTTTTCCCTCACTTGGATAACAGTTTTCATTTCCATTGACTGTTCTTATGCAACGTTTTTCTTATTAAGATATCATATAAAAATGTATTTATATAGTGCCAAAATATTATGCAGAACTTTACAGAATGCACAGTTATATACCTAGCTCACACAATCTAATGTCCCTACCAAAGTTATATGTTGCTAACATAGTCATATGACAATTTTGTGAGGAAGCCATTTAACCAAGAGCATATATTTAGAGTTAAAAGCACACAGGCAAGGGGAGAATATGCAAATTCCTCTGAAATGATGCCTTGCATGAGATTTGAACCTGGAAGCCTAGTGTTGCATGACCACCATGGTGTCAACTTAAATATTGAATTCAAGATCTGATGTGTCATTTCAGTGATTTTTATTCACTTTTATCAAGGAAGGAATGGAAAACAGATGGCATGTATTTTAAACATTTCATTGTGTTGTGTGAGTGAATAAGGTTCAGGAGCACAATGTTTATTTTTTAAAACTCGGCTAAAGAACACATGAATATGACATCAGCCTAACAGCAGAAAAGATCAAAACAGTCAACAGTATGTGAATGTAAATATGATTTTGACAAATATAAACCTAGAAACATCTTATGGGGCTATAACTGATCACCATGGAACCAATGAATTTTTTTTTTCTTCTCTTCAGCAGGATGTTTCTTCGTATGACATTTTATATATGTCAGAACCATTTATGCTGATAGTTCTACCTGTTACTACTTGTTTGTTTCTTTCCCTTCAAGCAACAGAAACACCTGAACCCACATCAGCAATGTTAATGTCTTGTTTGTCAAGGGACAGAGATAATAGCTGAAAAATTATATGTTCTTGGGATTAAGTCAGCACAGTCAGCAACATGATGCAGTACGTCCTGCATGTCTTCTAACTGGTTTCCTTAGAAACACTGCGACCCATTCATACAGGTAAACAGGGAGCCCTAAAAGCAGTGATCAGGTGTCAGGTATCTGACAGGTACAAAGGAAGTACCACCCATACCAACAAACAGATTGGAAGCATTATGGAAGGAAACTAAGCAATCTAGAATAGGCAAGAGAAATGATAAACCAGCAAGCATGCTAAGAAAATGTCATCAATAATAATGTATATTTATTTGAATATTTATTTCTTTGCATGTAATAATCTAAAAGGCTTTTATAGGCTTATAATAAAACTATTTCCAATTTCAATAAATTCAATATAAAGTTAAGATATGAGGGCAGAATCTACTTTTAAAGTGACAGTAAACACAACTTTCTCACTTTTCTTATAAAAGATGAGAAGATTAAAGCAAAATAATGCTCAAAATTATAAAAAGCTAAGTAGCCTGATGGCCATTTCACACCATATGCGTTGCGTTTTAAAAATGCACACGTTTTTTTACTGCATGCGTTTTTACATAGACAACCAATGTTACCATTCAAACTGTATGCATTGCGTTTTTAAAAACACTGCATTTCCGCATGCGTTTTAAAAAACTCACTGCTGTATGAATTTTTTATTTATTTTTTCTGCATTTTTATTCATTTGTTCAAAAACCACAATGCAAAACACAAACGCAGATGTAAAACCCATGCATTTTTGTATATATGCAGAAATGCATGCTTATAAAAAAAATGCATTCCTTTAAAAAACGCATTGTGAATGGGCCCTGAATGTTTTCTTTAACAGGCTTATTCTGGTCATGTAACACATATCCTTCTTCTTTCATCTTAACTTCATGGGCCTGGTCTGTGGGAGGATCTAAGTATTAGAAGGTTGTGTGATATTTGAGGGCACTGCTCTGTTCAGGGTTGGTGGTTTCATAGTCATTTGAACAAAGTAATCCTAAAAACAAAAAACAAAACCCCAAAAAGAATAGAGAGAAGAGTAAATGCAAACTTTCAGAAGATACCTGTTTGGGTTTTTGAAGCATGTTAAGATTACACATAGTAGTACAAATATTTACAAATCACAATTGCTTGAAAAAGTATGTGAACCCTTTGGGATTACGTGGAGTTTTGCATGAATTGGTCATAAAATGTGCTCTGATCTTCATCTAAGTCACACCAATAGAAAAACACAGTCTGCTTAAAATAATACTACACAAACATTATATGTTTTCCTTTATTTATTGAACATAACATGGAAACATTCACAGTGCAGGGTGGAAAAAGTATGTGAACTTTTGGACTGGGTTTACTCTCCTTTCGCAGCAATAACCTTAACCAAACATTTCCTGTAGTTGCAGATCACACCTGCACAACGATCGGTAGTAATTCTTGTCCACTCCTCATAACAAAACTGTTTCAGTGTAGCAATATTCTTGAGATGTCTGACGTGACTCGCTCTCTTACGGTCATGCCACAGCATTTGAATCGGGTTGAGATCAGGACTCCACTCCAGAAGGTGTATTTTGTTCTGTTGAAGCCATTCTTTTGATGAATGACTTGTATGCTTTAGGTCATTGTCCTGTTGCATCACCCATCCTCTGTGGAGCTTCAGTTGGCAGACAGATCAGGTCTTAGGTTTTTCTGCAAAATGTCTTGATAAACTCTGGAATTTTTTTTTCAATCAATGACAACAATCCGTCCAAGCCCTGAGACAGCAAAGCAGCCTCAAACCTTGATGCTCCCTCCGCCATGTTTTACAGTGGGGATGAGGTTTTGATGTTCATGTGCTGTGCCTTTTTTTTCTCCACACATGTGTTGTGTGTTTTTTTCCAAACAACAAAATTTTGGCTTCATCTGTCCACAGAATATTTTGCCAGTAGTGCTGTGGAACATCCAGGTGTTCTTTTGCAAACTTCAAACGTGCTGCAATATTTTTTTGGGACTGCAATGCCTTCCTCCATGGTGTCCTCCAATGTACTCAATATTTGTTTAATGTTTTACTTATTGTAGATGTGTCAACAAAAATGTTAGCATGTGCCAAAGATTTCTGTAAGTCTGACACTCTAGGATTCTTCTTTACCTCATTAAGCATTCTGTGCTGTGCTCTTGCAGTCATCTTTACAGGACGACCACGCCTAGGGAGAGCAGTTACAGTGCTTACAAAAAAATCTGCATGACTTAAGGTTCCTAAGAGCACAGAGGCCTCCATAATCCTTAAGTAGAAGACATTTGGGACAACCAGAACCCTTCCTAGAGCTGGCCATCTGGCCAAACTGAGTTATAGTGGGAGAAGAACCTTGTTGAGGGAGGTAAAGAAGAACCCAAAGATCACTATGGCTGAGCTCCAGAGATGCAGACGGGAGAAAGTTGTATAAAGTCAACCATTACTGCAGCCCTCCACCAGTCATGGCTTTATGGCAGAGTGGCTCGAAAGAAGCCTCTCCTCAGTTACATGAAAGCCCACAACACCTGAAGGACTCCAAGATGGTGAGAAATAAGATTCTCTGGTCTGATAAGACCAAGGTAGAACTTTTTGGCCTTAATTCTAAGCAGTATGTGTGGAGAAAACCAGGCTCTGCTCATCACCTTATCCAATACAGTCCCAACAGTGAAGCATGGTGGAGGCAGCACAACTAAAATAACGAAGGAGTGGCTTCACAACAACTCTGTGACTGTTCTTGAATGGCCCAGCCAGAGCCCTGACTAAAACCCAATTGAGCATCTCTGGAGAGACCTAAAAATGGCTGTCCACCAACGTTTACCATCCAACCTGACAGAACTGGAGAGGATCTGCAAAGAGGAATGGCAGAGGATCCCCAAATCCAGGTGTGACATACTTGTTGCTTCTTTCCCAAAAAGACTCATGGCTGTATTAGATCAAAAGAGCTCTTCTACTAAATACTGAGCAAAGGGTCTGAATACTTAGGACCATGTGATATTTCCGTTTTTTTTTTATAAATCTGCAAAAATGTCTACAATTCTGTGTTTTTCTGTCAATATGGTGTGCTGTGTGTACATTCATGAGGAAAAAAAGAAACAAAAATGGAAAAATTAAAGAAGGTCTGAATACTTTCCATACCCACTGTATGTTTATTCATTAAAAGTGTTGTTATAGAATACACAAGGTCTTTGCAAACCATTTATGATCTTACTTATTTCAGTTAACTAGAAGATGTATCCTCTTCTAAAAGGAGAATGACTTAGCACACTTTGTAATGGCTACACCAAGCTAATCATCATCTGGAGCATTTAGACATTTTTACCAGCACTGTGCATGGTATGAAGTGTATTACATAGTCCTATTTAAAACATTTGCTGTGTGGTTTGATAGTATTTTAATTAAAGTTTTGCTTTTAGATACCTTCTATTATACTTTATTTATTTCATATTTTAGGTTTCCATGTGTAAAACTCTTTTTCATAGCACAGCAAATGAGGAGCAATTTGTAAGTACAAAGACCACTGACTGCATAGGTTACACCTAATATTAAGCACTACATACCCACATCTATTTTTGCCAAGGTGCCACACATAATAAGTTACACATTAACCTTATTGTATCTTCACGACAACACTAGAGGGAGCTTGAACAAAATCTTTTTTAGCTCTCACCAACTGGTTAGAGGAATACTCCAAATACTCCCCACTCAGCTTAAAAAGTAAAGGCAATTAAACAGGTGTTTTGAGATGCTACATTATGAGAAGACCAATGACTATATCTGTAAGTTTTGAAAATATGGTGTAGTTGTGAGATTGGAAAAATGCTGCATCCACATGTGCAATCCTTTTGGGACAGTAGAGTAATCAAGAAAGGTGAAATTAAAAGTTAATTAAAAGTGTTTGATTTTGTGTGAGGGATTGCTCTTTTTTGGGGGGTGTGGGGGGCACTTAGATATATGATAATAACAAATAGGACTTCTTTTTTTCTTTTTCTTCTCTACCATTCTACCTAATATCTACACAGCTGAGAGGCTTGCCCTGAAAGAGCTCCCCATTCTCTAGACAGTGGGCGCTGGCCGGAAGCCACCTTGCATCCATTTGGCAGCGAAAGAGTAGGCCATTTTAACTTTATGTTGAAAATCGACCCGAAATTTTTGACTGCCTATGAAATTGTGATGTAAAAATAACTTATATTGTTTATTGCAAATATTATTTCGAAACGTTGACTTTTTACATTTTGACTGGAATTTGAACTTAACCCCCCTGCCGTTCCTGATGGTCCCAGCTTATCCAGCTCTGACCTGTTAGAGCTGCACAGGAAGCTAAGTTCGTCGGATGGAGATCAGAGCACCAGGAGAGCAAGCTCACTGATCCGTGTGGCTACGATCTAATGAAGAGGCAGCTGCAAGAGAAGAGATCACTCCCCCCTCCTCATGTGACATTATCACATGAGGGGGCGATATGTTCTCTTGCACGGGCAGGAGTTTTCTGCTTTGAAAACACTATTCAATATGATTCCCTATGTAAAATACTCACCTAAATAAATGATCTGGTGTCCCCATGTCCTCTACAGCTGTCTTCCTGCTGCTTCTGTTTTGGGGGCGGGAACACCAAGTTTACAGAACTGCATGTACATTGGCTTCAATGTATTACTATGCTCTCCTATGTAACCTGGCAAATCTACAGTCCTGGCCAAAAGTTTTGAGAATGACTCAAGTTTTTATAATAGCAATTTGCATATACTCCAGAATGTTATGAAGAGTGTTCAGATGTATTGCATTATCCTTCTTTGGCTTGAAAATTAACAAAATCCCAGAAAACCTTTCCACTGCATTTCATTTCTGTCATTAAAGAACCTTCTGAGATCATTTCAGATCGTCTTGTTAACTCAGGTGAGAATGTTGATGAGCATAAGGCTGGAGATTATTATGTCAGGCTGACTGGGTTAGAATGGCAGACTTGACATGTTAAAAGGAGAGTGAAGCTTGAAATCATTGTTCTTCCATTGTTAACCATGGTGACCTGCCACGAAACACGTGCAGCCATCATTGCCTTGCATAAAAATGGCTTCACAGGCAAGGATATTGTGGTACTAAGTTGCACCTAATTTAATAATTTATAGGATCATCAAGAACTTCAAGGAAAGAGGTTAAATTCTTGAAGAAGTGATTATGAAAGGATGGGTTGCTATCAGTCAGGATGTGGCCCAAAGGTTGATTGAAAGCATGCCCAGTCGAATTGCAGAGGTCCTGAAAAAGAAGAGCCAACACTGCAAATACTGACTCTTTGCTTAAATCTCATGTAATTGTCAATAAAAGCTTTGAAACGCATAAAGTGCTTATCATCAGAAACAACGGCAACAAAGATCTAAAAGCAGTTTAGCAGCAAACTTTGTGAAAACTAATATTTGTGTCATTCTCAAAACTTTTGGCCAGGACTGTAATTTACCTGATACAGTTTCTTTTGAAATCCTCTATATCTGATATTGTGAGTTATTTACAACATGAACATGTTATTATATCCAGGATGTCTACCAGACTCCTGTACGGACAGACTTTGGGAAGTTACAGGCCTACAATAAAAACATTTTTTCCATTAAAGTCTATGGTGCGCTTTTGGTACAGAAATCTGTACCTCAGCAGTGCGCTAGGAAGGTTAATTTATTTAGAGCAATATTTTATCTTTTGTAGAATACCATCAACCCTTCTTTACATTTCCAGTAAGTTTCGTAATGATAGCATGTTCAGGGGCTTTGCAATCAATTAAAAAATTTGAGTTGGTCAAATTTTTAAAATAAACATTTCACCTTCTCTACTCATCAATGGTAAGGGAAAAGAAAACCTTAAATGTTTTATTAATTTCCCTAGCATTCTGCCCATATTTTTTATTTCTGGGCCATAGATCTCCATGTTTAAAATGGCGCGGTATGGGCAATAGAGGCAGTGTACAAAGTACACATCGGCTGTGTGGACTGGAGAACTGACTCCCCTCCATTAACATGGAGGTCTATGGCGCGCCCTCGCCCCTTCTGCTTTCCGGTGATATTTAGCATTCATGGAAGCCCAGCTCATCCACAATTTTTTTCCAAACAAACGCAAAGCAAAGCCCCTAAAAATGCATCACATTTACGTGAATATGACAATGTTTGCTATGGGAAACCTGTGTACTAGGACACCCTCTTGCAATGAGACCTGGTTTCATGTCAGCAGATCAGCTAGTGAGCTAGCAGTATCC
>CM070035.1:48154654-48182082 GCA_036250615.1 Ptychadena robeensis | reverse complement strand
AATGTTCCTAAATAGAAAAGGGGGGCCCTGCAAGGAAAGTTTGGGAACCACTGGTGTAAGGGGAGTTTTTTTTTCCACGGAACTTGCTATATCTTGAACACATATTGTATAATATAGTTATTGTGTTTTGAAACATACATGAAGACATATATTATCTACAATGCTATACTGTGTGTTGTGGTATGTAACTGTGGCTGCACGTTTACATGTGTTTGGGTGCTCTGTAATGGATGGTGTGTTCACTTTTGCTGACAGTTTGGGGATTTATTTAGGAGGTATATTATATTGCCGAATGTTGTATAAATTCTGTAAGGAATACCTTGCTGAGTTACAAATGTATGCAATTGTTTTTGTTTCTTTTAAATACATTTTGGGCATCATAACATAAATTAGTTTTCATGGATACCACTGCAATACACACACTACTGTTATACCTGTGGATAGTGATATGTGGCCAAAATTCTTGCCATTGCAATGGATATTACAGAGGCAGATTCACCAATAACGGCAGCCAACTTGGAGTTCTTATCACATTGATAATTGGGAATATCTCCTGATTCATCCACAAGTCCAGAAATCAGTTTAAACATCTCCTGCACTGTTTCAGCAATGTTGTCACAGCTATCATAGATTGCATAGCCAAGTGTTGTATTAGGAAGGAGGTATGGATTATTATTAATTTCCTGGACTGCATAGATCATTGCCTGAACCCAGCGGTAGCTCCTAAAATCAAAACTAAGGGAAGGCTTTCTGATTATGACGACTTACAAGATATTATATATAAATACTACTAATATTATCTTATCATTTTAAATATGATAACATTCCATCACCTCTTCTGCTGTGCATAGATAAAGCAGTATATACTAAAGATATGTAGTGGAAAATAAATGTACACAGTTGTGTAGCAAACAATATAAAACAAAAAAAAGAAGAAAAACACACACAACATGAAAGCAAATAAACATTAAACGAATAAATAGTTCAGGTAAAAAAAAGGCAATAAGGTATTAATGCGCTAATGCAGTAGAGATGGTTGAATTTTTCGACTAGCTGACTTTGTGAGCTGATTGCAAAGCCTCTGAAAATGATATCAGCACCAAAATTGCTGGAGATATATAAAATGGTTGTGGGAACATTGGAAAAAAGAATGTTTGTTCCAGCACAAGTCGTTTTTGCATAAATTAAGCTCAAAACCAAAGCCGAAATTTTGATTTATTTTTCGAAATCTTGACTTTGAATTTAATTTATGCAAAAATGATTTGTGTTAGAGACATACTCTTTCTTTGTAGTCAACCCTTAAAAAATTAAAGCATTAATTGGTGATAAAGTGTATAAGGAAGAACATTCCAGAGGAGGGGAGAACATGTTTGAAGTCTTGAAGCAAGAGGAAATGGAAGAGGAGGGAAGGTGAAGACTTGCTGGCTTTGGTTGAATTTTTAGACATATTTTTTCTGTGTGTAAAGCTTCAACTGCACTTAGAGAGACATACTATATTTTTCCAACTATAAATTGCACCAGACCACAAGACGCACCCCAAACTTTTGGAGAGAAAAATTAAAAAAAAATAAAATTCAGACACAGCCTTTCAGATATCAAGTTCCAACAAAGTAGGCAGGATTGGACCATGCAGTCACATGCAAAAGACACAGTTTACAATCTTGCACTGAACAACTTACCCATGAGCAGCTATTTACATATGGGAGGACATATAAGTCTGTGTCACAAAATGTATTTATTGCAATTCAGAATGTTACTGTAAATACACAACTCATGTTATCTAATTGTAAAATGTGTCTCTCCATAAGTTGGTCAGTGTGTTCAGAGAATGGCTAATGCTAGTGCTAATGCAGATAAGATTAGCAGTGTTTTTTTTTTGGGCTTTTCTGGAAGGAAAGGAACTCATTTCTGCCTCCTGGGATGCATAGCTATTGCTTCCAGGATGGTTGGGACAAACGAAAAAATACATTTTTGTTTACATATTCGGACCATTAGACACTTTCTTATTGATTGTAATGGTAATAAAGTGTGTCTTATAGTCCAAAAATTGTAAAATATAAATCTAAACACCGTAATCTAAAGAACTTTGCAGAGAAATGTGTTTCTTGAATTACATTATTTATTAGTGTAAACAGAAGGGGTGGCAGATATTGGGAGACCACCAAGAAACCATGTATACAATGGAGTTGGACATACAGTATATGGTGACATTTTTGAATTTGGAATTGGAGCAGACCTTAAGTGATTTCACATAATAGTGAAATAGAAATAGAAAAGCATAATCTAGATTTATTAATGAGGACTTTTGGAGATACATAAGTGACCCGTACATGCTAAAAATTAGCTTTACGAGTGATAGGAAAGTTGGGAGAGGCTGAAGCAATGTTTGTAAAATGCAAAGAAGATCTTAATGATCTGGGTGTGTAAAATGTCCTGAATTTGCTAAAAAATGGTTTTAAAATTGTTGTTCTTAAAATGGCTAAAGGTCCCCATACACCTTACAATCTTTGTAACCATGTAATATGAGGACCTTTCTAAACCTTCCAATCACTATGTATTCTATCAGGGAGGACCCGGCACTACATAGCAATATTTATTTTATACAAATAAAAAGAATTACACAGTAACAAACCTGCATTCCACATTTACACCTGAGTGTTGGTCAGTGAACCTAAAGGACAAATATTCTTTTTAAAAATAGGAATAAAATGACATGTATTATGCATTATGGTATCAGCACAGAAGTTGCTCATCTTTCTGTACCAAAGATAATTCAAAGTAATAGAACAGACGCAATTGAGTATAATGCTAACACTTGAGTATTTGAATAATACAAATAAATAAAATGGTTAGCAGGGTGCAGTCAAAAAGTATCCTAGAAGTTTATTGTGATTATGGAAATAGTGTGAGAGTACTCACCTGTCATCACATACTTGGCTGGACGGCTTGTCATTGAACATAACATTTCCAAAGCTCTTAGTTCTCTTGATGGGGAACACCCCTCCAATGAGCACATCTCTTCTCCTGACTATTCCTGGGATGACACTCATATCTAGTCTACAAGAGGGAAAAGTGATTTCACAGAAGCATACCTGATAAAGCAGCAAGTGAAGCACAAAGCACAGCATCTTGATGTTGTGGAGAAGAGACCCTCCTAGGTCTTATATATACCCTCCAGATTACTTGTCTCTTCAGGTTTAATTGTCCAAGAATGTGCTGACAGGTCCTATGGGATGTTTGGATATGGATACAGACAATGACATGATTTTTTCCTGTCACTTCTGATTATGTGTAAAAGGTGAGTACACACATATCACCAGAGGGAAAAGGAAAGGATATAAGACCTTAACGAGGTTAGAAGGGTGAAACCCACTGTACTTATCTAAAAAACTAAATGGACTTGAAGGCACAACTGTTGAAAATAATCACTACAATATGGTGATAGTTATAATGAATGACATGAGAACTGTCTGAAGGACTAACAATAGTATGGTCTTCATCATTACAATATTGTTATAAATAGGCCGCAGAGATGTTACAGTAATATGACTTGCAGGCCAACGCGTTTCACCCACTGAACTGGGCTTCTTTAGGGATTACTCTTGAATTCTTTTAGTTGTGAATTCAGGATTTAAAAAGGTTATTAGACCTAATTTGGACAGTAGTCATCAGGTGAATAGGCACCCTGAGTACATATGCCTTTAAAAGTTTAACGCCCATCCTGAAAAATGGAGATAGAAGGTGCCAACATGACTCCCACTCTATCTCACTCACCCAGTGGGAGAAGTGGGGGCGATGCCGCTCTATAAGGGTGTAAAGGCAGATGCTTTAACATGCTTAGCAGAAGCTTTTTTAAATAAAAAGTAACAAACCCCCTATCCTCCTGGGGTATTGTCAAACACAGAAAGTAATCATTAAGGGTCTGGAAGTCTGCTTTGTGTTGCATCCAGTTCAGTCCAGTGGGCGCGTTAGACTGCAAGCCATATTACACTAACATCTCTGCGGCCTATTTGTAGCAATATTATTAAATATGATGAATGATTTGAGTACAGTTTGAAGGCTATCGCCATATTGTTGTGATTATTAATTTAGCAATTTCCAACCGTCTGGGTAATGACCATATTCATGGGCAGGCGTTTGTTGATGGACAGAATATTTTTTAAATTATATGATCCTATGTAGTGTTCAAATTGAATATTCCATTTTTGAATATTTAGCATGAATATCGCTATTTCGTCATTTTGTGAATATTCGTTAATATATCATCGGATATCCACCCCCAATTGCAATTTTTTGTGTGAATTTATGCGTTTTTTTGCGCTTCCCTTTATTGCAATGGATCACAATTATATAATCGCAATGCTATTTTTTTTAATGGAAATGGAGAATATCCTCCCAGTTGAATATCCGATCTCGATTAACTTGCATGCATTGCGCATATTTAATGACATTGCAATTTTTGGATCGTGATCCATGTGTAAAAATGCGGAATCAAATATCATTGTGAGTATTCGGCACATTACGCAAATTTGAATATAGCCTAGTTGCTCATCACTAATTCTGTGTGTAAATAAAGTCCTTATAAGTATTATTCATAAACTGGCTTTTGTAAATTGATTAAAGTGGTGCCTTACAGCCCATTTAGTTTTTTTGACAAGTAGAGTGGGTTTCACCCTTCTGGCCTCACTAGGGTCTTATATACATATATTCTGTTTGGGGTTGGCTCAATTATTAACAGAATTGGGATAGAGAATAAAAAAAGGAAAACATGATTTATTTATAAACAATTGATTGTGTACATTTTAGCCATATAGTGTACAGTTGCAAGAAAAAGTGTGTGAACCCTTTGGGATTACTTGGAGTTTTGCATGAATTGGTCATAAAATGTGCTCTGATTGTCCAATTAAAATTTTCGGCCAAGCACCCGCCGGTCGATTGGTGATCACAATCGGGACGTGTATGGCTATCTTTAAGGTTATGCCACAGCATTTCAATAGGGTTGAGGTCAGGACTCTCCAGAAGGCATATTTTGGGGGTCAATGGCACCGTCTACCCTCCAGCCTCATATCTGATGTTACTGAGGCAGACCCGGAAGGATTAGTGGGTCTGCAGATGCGGAAAATCGCTGAGGATTTCAGCGGACAGGTGAGTTTGCCCACAGCTCGGGGTGAGTTGTAAAGATACCACACCACAGAAACCATGACGCTGTCTGCAGTTTATGCCAAGGTATTGTGGATCAGTCAGGCATGCCGTGCTGCCCCCTGACACGGGTCATGACAAGCCAACATAGACTGGGATTACGGGGAGGCATCTGCAGTACTTAGTGTAGACCCAGCCCAAGATAAACTGATTTGCCTCAGATGGTGTCAAGCATGTGTGATGGCAACCAGGTAAGCAGTATGTCTTGCCTATTGTCAAGCATGATGGTGGGAGTGTCATGGCATGCGGTGCAGGAGTGCTGCCCCCACTGGGGAGCTACAGTTTATTGAGGGAACCATATAGAGAGTTTGGAGTTCAAGTGATACCGTTTATTGGCTAACTGAAGTCATTAGAGAAGCAAGCTTTCGGGATATCGCAGATCCCTTCTTCAAACTCCAACTCTCTATATTTATCAATGGCTAACACGGTACAACACTCTACTATTGAGTGAACGATGAATGCCAAAATGTACTGTGACATACTAATGCAGATCATGATCCCTTCCCTTACTTCATAAACTTGAAGCACTTCAAACACACCTCCAAGATGACCAATCCCTTGCTAAAGAAACTGAAGGCAAAGGTGTTGGACTGGCCAAGCATGTCTCCGGACCTAAACCCTATTGACTATCTATGGGCGTCCTTTAGCAAAAGGTGGATGAGCGCAAGGTCTCTGTGATGGAGTAGTAGAAGATGATTCTATTGGCAACCTGTTAAGCTCTAGTGAACTCCACGCCCAAGAGAGCTCAGGTCATTCTGGAAAATGATGGTGGCCACACATAATACTGATACTTTGGACACAATGTGGACATTTTTCTCTTATGGGTGTACTCACTGTGTCTATATACAGTACCTTGAAGTGAAACATGGTCCATCAAGATTCTGTTGAATGTGGAAAGTCATCTGCTCTTGCCTATTTAATGTTTCCTACTTTAAGCTCACACTAGGAGACATCCATCTTTTATTTCTGAACCAGAAATCCTGTCAGTCGCAATTTCAAGCATGGGTGTCAGAGGGGGGGGGGCTTGCCCAGGGTGCCGTTCTCCCTAGGACCGCCCCTGACTACTGTACAAGAATACTACATACTCCAAACAGTTTTGTATACAGTAGTGTGTATACACTTGGAGATGCAATGGTGCAACAAGCTTGTAATTTCCTATCCAAGTTGTTTACTTGTCTATCACTTACAGAAGTATACAGTGCAGCTTATGTATCAATGTTAGGCTATGTTTCCACTAGAGCGATCAGCCGCGATCACCTGCATTTTAAATCGCGGCACGGTCAATGAATCATGTCCATTGACATGAATGGACATGTTCAAAAATCGTGTCTGAATGAATTGGGACGCAATTTTTGAATGTGCCCCCATTCATTCTCTATGGGCGGGATCAGACGCAGCTGTAAATCACTGCCGAAAATCGTGGCCAAAAACTCTTGCGGCTGAATGCTCTAGTGGAAACATAGCCTTACTGTTAAATAAATGAACCAAAATGACTACAGGTTACTGTTTTCCTTAGAAGCTGTCTAGTGATTATTCCTCCTCAGTGCTTTGCTCCTTGGTGACTTCCACTGTTCACTGTAAACCGAGCTTTCCTCTCCTATTAGTGTGATTTCTTCCATCTGGAAGAATGCTTATCTTGTCTGTTGCTTTACTCTCCAAACCCCAAAATCTCAGGGGAGTGTAAGTATCTAGGGACACTGGCCCAAGTGTGCATGTGTCAAATGCATTTGTTTTCTCTGGGAACATGGCTGCTGGCACCTTTTCTAACCAAACAAGACGAATATGAGGATGAATATAAATATGAGGTTATATGGAGGTCAGACTCAAGGAACACAGAGTTTCTCCATGTAAGGGTCCACATACACGGGTCGATATCCACTTGATCAATAAACAATCGAGCGGTGTGTGGTTCGTCGATCGAACGGCGAACCGGTGTGAAGTCAATTCCAGTTCAATAGCCCCTGGTCCCCATCTAAAGAAATGGCGATTGAACATGTTGGTTCCCTATTCAATTAATCTTTCCTCGACCCTGTTCGTAGAAAGGGTGGCCTCGTTCAATGCATGTGCACGGCAATCGATTGGGAATCAAAGAAAAATGTTTGTTCTTTTTACAACCATCTCTTCAGGCTTGTTTCAGCTCTCAGCGCGGTCCCTCCTCTGCTGGAACATGCTGTACATCAGTATTTATTTGGGGGGGAGGGGCAACACAGAGAGTCAGAGTGAGCCTCTGTAAAGCCCCCCACACACGGATCGATACTTTTGCTCACTGTGTAAACAAGTGTTTGATTGATTCCACTTGAAGAAATGGCAATAGAACAGGGAACCAACATTTGATGTCCAATATTCTGGATCCAAAGTATCAACCGGGAATCGATTGCACAAAGTAGTGCCCATCATTCTGTAGCGTCACCACGCTGCAATCGATAACATGTATCGACCCATGAGTGGGGGGGTTGGACCCTCTAGGTGTAAATGCTGCCCCTCCACCTGAATAAATACACATATAACACATACACATATAAGCATGTTTGAGCAGAGGAGTGCCTTCTCTCTGCAGCAATATGTTGTATATTGGTAAATTTGCTCTACAGGACACACACATGTGCATCTTATAGAGCAAAACATACTTATATAATTAAGCTTGTCTATGCAATTAAGTTGCCCTGTCTGATGACAAGTATAGTTGACACTACTTTCTGCTGATCTGGCAATCAGACTGTTCAGACTTTAGCACAAAAACAGTACAAAATGTAGTCTCAACTTATGGACCATGTGGTGCTTTTATATTTAGCTTTCTGTCGTTCCATCTTTAAATGGTGTGGATTATAAACGGTGATATTTCTACATATTTCATATTTTTTAAGACTATCTAAATATTTTTTTTTTACATTTATGGGAAAGTGTCCCTGCATCTAATGGTCCAAATATGTAAAAAAAATCTTTGTTGTCCCAATACCATGAGGCAGAAATGTGTTCCATTCCCTCCAGCCAAGCCAAAAAGCCGCTGCCAAGAGAGAGATCTTATCTGCATGAGCACTATCAGTACCCATTCTCTGAACATGCTGACCAACTTATGAAGAGGGACATTTTACAAAAAGATAGCATGAGTTGTGTATTTACATTAACATTCTGCATCGCATTTATGACAAAGACTCATATCTCCCCCCCATATGTAAATAGCTGCTCATGAGTAAGTTGTTAGTGCCAGATTTTAAAATGTGTCTCTTCAATAGTATGTCAGTGTGTTCAGAGAATGCGTACCGCTAGTGTATAAACACATGCTAACGTTTCAGGCCTGCAGAGACCTCCTTCCTGGCACTGGCCTTTTGGCTGAAGGAATATAGAGTGAATACTATATTCAATCTCTGTTCCCCCCCCCCCCATTGTCTCTTTAAAACTCTGGGTGCGTCTTATAGTCCGAAAAATTTAGATGTGGTACATAGTTAACATTGTTTACATAGTGAAATGTTATATGAGGGACCCAGGTCGGAAAAAAAAAGTTTTTTTTCTAGTGTTGAGGGAATTGGAAAGATCGCTATCACTCCTAACCAGACCGCTATCACTCCTAACAGGTCTTGCCATGGTCAACCATAGAAGCCAAGTGCACATGCTCAGCGTTCTATAGAGAGGGTAACTTTTAAACGTACGAGTGCTGCCCACGTTGCTGTAGAGATTGAAGGAGTGTAGAGTAAGCTTGTCAGTGCTCAGACTATACACAGCACACTGCATCAAATTAGGTTGCAAGTATGAGGCCGCAAACAGACAGACTAAGGACATGGATTACTGGAACCAAGTCCTGTGGTCTGATGAGAACAAAATACACTTATCTGGTTCAGATGGTGGCAATCAAGGGGGAAGTGGAAATACAAGTGTCTTGCCAACTGTCAAGAATGGTAGAAGTGTCATGGTTTCGGGTTAAATGCGTGCTGCCAGGACTGGGGAACTACAGTTCATTGAAGAAACCATGATGTCCTGTAGAACCATTCACGCTGAAGACCTGAGCCGTAAATGAAGCAGAGCCTGATCCTCTCCCGTTGGAAGCTGGGGGCTGGAGGGCAGAATTTCAACATGATGACGAGCCCAAACACACTTCCAAGATGACAAGTGCCTTGCTAACGAAACTGAACATCTGAAGATATTGGAGGCAGAAAAGCGGTCAGACAGCTTCCCCGCCTACTGGTCCGAGTCAGACTCAAGCTGTCCAGCTCACATACACACAGAAAAAGCAGAGGGGGCAGAGGGAGTCCGACCAAAGGCAGATCTTCTCTCCGCAGCTGCCGTTTGTATGACAGCCAGGAGCCCCGCTAACTTACACACTGAAGAGGAAAGATCTGTGGATTATAGTGCGAAAAGTACGATTGTCAGTGAAATGGTAATCTAGTGAAAGTTAGGGTTGGTGAGCACTTTACACTTGTAACTGTGAGAAAACATGGCTAAAAAATTTCAAGGGTCTAGACCAGTGATGGAGAATTAAGGTAGCCATATATAGGGATCTCATCGCTGACGCCCGGCTCCTCAGCTGATCGGCGGCCACCCTTTGGAATCACCCAGGAATTTACCAGCATTTTGGATCGCTTGGTGAGTGAGATTCCTGGTCTATCTCAGGTGGGTGCAAGTCGGGCCGTATATGACTACCTTTAGGGAATTCATACGTTTCCAAAAGATAACCTGTAATTACTCTATACTCCAACGGTGATCTTCTGTTACTTGCCTGTATTCCGATATTTGCTGAACAGGAAGCCCCTTCTTAGTAGAGGCTGATTTTGCAAAGACTGTTTGAAGACCCCAAGGAACAATGTTCCAAGCTTGGACAGTTGGAAAAAACTTACCAAGGGATGCACTTTCAGAATCAAATGAACCACTGGAGATGAAAAACAAGAAATTCAGCATAGACTCAATGAAGTTTATTAGCTGGTAAATAGTTTCCATGATTCTTCCTAGAAAGCAGGACATCCTTGGGGTAGTCCTGCTGTCCTGGGAGAGGACGTGACAAAATTAAACAGAGCAGGTTGGTTTAGCAGAGCCAATGCATCGCCTACCCAGGAGATCCAGGGCAGGTCTATCATGATGGCAATACTTGAACATCAGGCAGACCAAATGGTAGTAGTAGCTTTTTTGCTTAAAAAAATTAAAGGATACTAATCAATGCAGTTTTAACCTCCTGGGCATTACGCCGCTTCCCTGGCAATAGTGCCAGAGTACACTGTGACTGCCCGTTGTCCTTCCAGCTCACTACACACAGCCAGTGTCAATTAGACACCAGCGGTATGTGTGTGGGGGAAAGCAACACCCTCTTAACATGGAGGTCTATGGTGCCACCCATTGCTGTCACCGATGATGCCGAAGACACGGGCTGGAAAAGCTCTTTGAGCCTGCAGCTATGCAGAAATGCCCAGGAGGTTAAGACTAATATTCAGCTATGGGTGCAGGTCTGTTAGTTAATGACTTTCAGAACTCATGGAAGTGAAAATGCTACACATCTGCTAGGAGAACAACAATCATTTTATTGCAGAGTAAAGGATTAACAGACCAAAAAAATCCCAACCCTACTAAGACACTAACAGGAAATTAAGGCAAAAGGAGATTTTATAACAGCTGGAACTTTTTGGGTTTGCCACTGTTCAATTCTTAGAAGTATCAGTATAGTCCAGCCAAACAAGATGGTTTTGTCCCTCAATGAGCGGTAAATTATTATTATTTCTGTTATCAATAAGGAGATTACTAATTTACAGTTCAAATGCTCCTAACCAAAGAACTTTGAAAAGCCTTTGTATGGCAAGTTTTAGCATTCTATATCATTACACTGTTTGGTATTGAAACACATAACAGATACAAACCTGTGGGAAAAGACAATTCTGCTTGAATATATTTTTAGGGGAAGAACTAGAATAACCAGCAATAAAATCCGTTACAGTGGCACAATGTATGAACATGCGGTTATGAAAATGACCTATTTTTCTGGAGAAATTTCTGTTTGTCAACAATGGTTGACTTGATGGCACTAAATCATTGTTTAATAGATTGTTTACTCTCTTTTTCAACTAACATGCAACCCAACAATTGAAGGTATCCAGATACATCCTCAATAGAGTTTTACCCATATTGACTGTCCCAAAAGCAAATAAGGTATGGCTTACCATAATGGTAATACGCGTTTGATGACTGGAACTGTATACACACAAAAGCCTCCATACAATTTACATTAGATCTACCAACAAGTACCATGTATTTCAGACTATAGGACACACCCATTTTTTAGCAGGAAAACCAGAAAAAATTATAATATTTGAAGTGTTCAAATCAATTGGGGAAAAATACCCTGCAGTACCAAAAATACAGTATGTAGCGCTGGGTCCTCCCTGATAGAATACATAGTGATTGGAAGGTTTAAAAGTTCCTCATATTACATGGTTTTGGTAGAACACAAGTTGATTGTACAGAAGTTGTATGGTAAGATTGTAAGGTGTATGGGGGCCTTTATTCTGTCTGTAGCAGATACTGATCATCCCATTAGGAAAAGTGAAAATATGGTATTGAATTATAGATTATAACCCTCATTTCTATATAGTCCAATGGCCCTTATACCATTATATACCCAGAATACTAAACAATGACAAAAATTTGAGAATGAAACATTGGTTGATGGGGTACACCAGATGTACTGTATTTTTTAAATAAGTGATCCTCTCAATTTCTACTCCGATCATAAAACTTTTTCTTCCACTTCACAACAGTAATGTGAATTCCCAACACCTCGAACGTTTGGCAAAATATTTATTTATAATAAATCTGTCCAAAAGCGGTTGGTCACATCAGTTATTCATTTTACATTGTTGGGCTATTACAATGGTTGATAAATGTATATAAATGAACTGCCGTATTATTTAGTTTTTTACATTTTACAAAAGAAAAAAAAAAAAAAAAAAGAACAAAGAAACTTTTTAAGAAAGAAAAAAAATGCAACAACAGAAACACGTGAAAAACAGGCGGATTCCGTAAGACAAAAGGCAAAGCAGGATGAGTGGTTTGCCGTCAGGCAATTGCTGCCATTATTGTTACCCGTACAAGTCCTCTGCCCCATTAAAGTATGACCCAATGCAAGTTTACTTTAGGTGCAGGCTCTGCAAACGGAATCAGATGTCACGTACAGTAGCAGCTCCAGTCAACTGAACAATAGTACTGCATGTCAACACTGGGAATGGTTTCTGATAAACGTCAAGCTGCACACAGTACTTTTACACCAGATTAAAACACATTTTATTACTCCCACTCAGTAGTTCCTGGGGGCTTAGAAGTCAAATCGTACATTACTCTGGAAATTCCTGGGATCTTCTTAATTTCTGTCACCATCTTCAATACAACCTGCAGGGAGGAAAAAAAGTGACAAGTAAATACATTACAAGTATAAAGTACATTCCTCACAGATCAGGCCTCGCATGGAAAATGGATGAGTGCCTTTAGACTCAGTGATGTACTGCTCAATAGCTAAGTCCCTGGGCATGTGTTAGTAGATAGTATTGACCTAGTCATTTAAAAAGTAGCTGCCAAGCCAACAAACTGGAGGCACCCCTGCTATGAACCATGTATGAAGGTATAAATAAGCACAATCAAGCCTTCTTAAAACAGAAGGTATTTGCATGGCCCAATCCATCACAAATCCCAAAAGTTTAGGCAGAAACCCTCACTTTAAGACAGTGGGCGGAGCCATGCAAATTATTCCTTTACGTCCAATCGGCCAAATGCACAGCCAGACCCGCTGGTGTACAGTGCAAATATATCCTCATGGTACAGAGCCATTTATTCCAAACGTCATACAGCGGTTTCACAGAACAGAATAAAGTGCTTTGAAATGAATGCATTTCATGATTATCAACCTTTTACACCCACTGAGGACTGACATTAGGACAACCTGGAATAAATGTTTTAGAGCCAAAAGCTCTGGTCATGGCCAGTTCTACCTACAACTGGTACAGCCATTAACTGCATTGACCTCTTTAGGAATACAAGGCCAATATTGTAGGTTTGCAACAAAGTACAAATTATTTAAGCCAATGTATTCTTTCATTTGGTACGAGCGGTTCCTACAATATTGTAGTATATACTGAGGGAAAGTCTTTACAAAGAAAGGTTCTACAGGTATAAACCAAGGTCAACACAAACTAACAGAAAAAAAATGTATGAAATATACAGTCAAATGTATAGTTGGCATGCCCATTCCCCTATCCTCATAGTGGGACTTAGCTTTGGCATACCCAGCTACTCAATATGGACTGACCACAGGGTCTAGCAAATTAATAGTAAACACTTTATTCAATAGACAAAAAATACTAAGGAGTACTATATTTGAAACTCATGATTGAATTAATAAATTTTAAAGCACACAATCCAGAGAGTTTTTTGCATTGTCGTTAAAACTGCCAACATGTTTCACCTCAATAGTGGCTTCTTCAGGACAATGTGGATCTGATGGATATTCAGATGGTACACTCAAATGGTGCTAGGGACTATATAGTCCATATAGTCAATTATGTGGCCAGTGTCCTATTTCAACCGTTCAATGGCAAAAACAATGCAAAGCAAGTCCCCCTATGAGGATATTTTCTTGTCTTTGTGGATGAGTTAAGGTGTTCTAGTTAGAAAAACAATATTTTATTCTACAACAAAGTCAGTGCAGTGAGACCGCAGTGCAGTACTGAACATTCACCAGCAGAGGGTACACCTGAGCAAATAATGCTTTTACAAAAAAAAGGAAGATGTCCAAAGAAAAGCTAAAACAGCATCCCCAAAAATGCCCAGGATAACCCTTTGGAAGTAAAGTAACAACATCCCCAAAAATGCCCAGGATAACCCATTGTAAGTAAAGTGACATCCCCAAAAATGCACAGGATAACCCATTGTAAGTAAAGTAACAACATCCCCAAAAATGCCCAGGATAACCCATTGCAAGTAAAGTAAACACATCCCCAAAAATGCCCAGGATAACCCATTGTAAGTAAAGTAACTAAAATAACAAAATCCCCAAAATGCACAAGATAAAAAAGGAGTTCTAAGCTGGGAAATAATGTAAAGGGCCACCTATGACATAAGCATTAGGAATATAGTTCTAGCAGCTCATTTCAACATACATGAACATTGTATAGATTGTTTACTTACAAAACACCAAATTATGAAATGTTTTAAAAGGCGGATAATCCACCATATCCATATATAAATCTGCCAACATCCCAATTCAACTATAAAATGGAGGATTATTTTTAAACATTTCGTTTCCCCTGTCAGGAGCAAGGGGACTTTAACGGCAGTCGTATGTTAGAAGATTAGTTTAGTAAAATTACAAGCTCAGGTTTCTAAAATGAACATATAATATACAGGGCAGGGCACATTGTATCAGAAAGTTGTACTTGCTCTCTCCCATTACTATGCATCCCTTACACATGGCACAATAGCTCCCTTAAAGTTTATTTACACATGTAGTAAAAAGGAAATACCTCTTCAGGGATTTCATTGCCTGGTGTAGCAGCAATGCCAGTCATAAAATCACTTGTGATAAATGTCCGGATGACCACAGATCTTTGACACGATGGCTGTTTTTGTAATGGATCACGATCAAAATGAAGTGGTGTCAAAATAATCGGCATCTGACTTATTTTGCCAGCATAACCTGCATGTAAAAGTAAAAACATGAGAAGGAAGCAGCAGCACAACAAAGATTCACATATGCAAGTTTAATCAGTGGTCACCAACCTCTCTGACAGCAGAGCCCAGTTACACAGAATAAATATCTGCTGTGGTCTGGCAGGGGCAGGCTGGGACTAATGCCTGGCATACACATGCCGATAAGCAGCCGATTTTTCACCTGACCGACGGGCGTGCAGGCTCGCGCCGTCGGTCAGCGGAAAAATCAGCCGCTAATCGGCATGTGCCCACATGGGGCGACAGATCCCTGTCGCCCCACAGCTCGGCCGGCCAGAGAACGGACATGTCCGATGATCTCTGGCCGATGAAAGCTGATGGCATTAGCTTCAATGAAGACCGGCGTCTTCATTGAAGCTAATGGCCGGCACACAAAGGGTGCCGGCCGACTGAAGGGGCCCCATAATGCACCAGGGTGCAAACGTGAGGACGTCATCACGTTTGCATTCCGGTGCATATCGGAGTAGGTCTGTCTGCACCCGTCAGGGTGTGTATGGCAGCCTTAAGTGTTAAATAAGTCCACTGATAGCACTGTACCATTTAAACCCCCAGATCTTATACATAATTAGTACAATCCTGAAATTAGTAACTATCTCTTGAGACTACCAACAATCCCAACTTTAAAACTGTGAGGTGCAACCTATTACAGTAATTTTCCAGCTGTCACATAATGCCTTCTCTCACTCTTTCTTTGAGCTCCCAGATCTCAGACAACTTTAGTAGAACAAGCCTGAATTTTTGGGCTTATGTTGACCATTTATCAATACTTGCTCTGTAAAGTTCACACACTTGGCTACCACCCTTTATAGTTTAATTTCAGCTTTTTAGATAAGATTAGTTACTGGACATAAACACCCTCTACAGTGTGCATACCGGCAGTACATACATAAGTTCAAGCGGCATATTCAGCTACATGAAGCTTAAAAGCTCGTCTCAACTTTTTAAAACTGCATTATCTTCAGTCTTCAATGCTGAATTACTGGGGAACTTTGTGACAACTCTGCCAACAACCTACCTATATGTGGAGCTTTCTAGTTGATAACCCTGCTCTAATTTCTGTGGCAGGCAGCTTATGTGCCAGGGCCCACCAGAGGTCCCCAGACAGGGGGAGAGAACCTCTGAACTTAATGACTGTGTATAAAACTAGTAGCTATTAAAACAAGTAAAGAGAAAAACTGGGGAAAAAGCACGTACATAAAACCCCTACCCACTTACTTAGCAGGGTTGTTTATAGAATTGCAATGATGTTTGACATTAGTTAATATGGGTGTCTACATTTGCTTTATAATATGGTTGATTTAAAGCGGGTTTTAAACTCAAACAAAAAAACCCACACATACATGAAATAAGCACATTACTTACCTGTCAGCAATTCAGATCCTGGAAAACTGCTACACAGAAACAAATAAAATGACTTACCTTCTTGGTGTTTTATCTGATGGTGGCAACATGTTGAATAAGGGCAGAGAAGCCACTGCCTGATCTATCTTTCCGAGCAGCAGCTAACAACCCCCCTTGTTGGGAGAAGGGGGGGGGGACTCCGCTAGATCATGTGAAGAAAGGATTCTCTCTCCTCTTCACAAAGTCTCACAGACATTACGCTGACTTCACATCTGTGAGACTCAGACACAGGGGCTTATGGGAGAGAATTCCCAGTACCCCCTGCAGCTTGTTATGTCCTGCCTAGGCGAGATGTAACAGTGGGAGGGGCTGTCTCTAAAAAGACACCCCTCCAGCTGTCAGAAAAAGTTTTGGTTTTTTTTTCTAGTTGGGGATCTCTGCAGTATCAGCTGAGCTGAAGCTGATACTGCAGAGACCTAACAAATGGTAGGTCCGCTTTAACGACTGAGCCCTCACACCTTGGCTTGAGTACTTCTATAGAAGGATAACATGTCACCCAGCAGCACAGAATCACTTCAGATCACATCAGGTCCAATCCTCCATATGATTAAGCATCCTTTACTACATCCATTGCCACACACCAAGAAAGCAATATGCTGCCTTGTTTTAAACCAATGCGCCAAAGCAGAATGCCGAGCACTAATTACCAGGGGATTCTAAATAAATAACAAATGAGTCACTACAATTATACAACATGTTTGCTAAACCCACGCACAGGAGTTAAAGTGAAAATGCCAGAGCGAGCCAGTTACACATTGCAAGCAACTTACCAGATTCTCTTAAAATATGATGTGCTTCAAAGTCAGCTTGCCGCAACGTACTAAGCACTCCTGTTGTTAAGAAGGTAGGGGTGACATCAGTGGGGGGTTCTTTCACAGGAGGTCCAAACACATATACCACTCTAAAAGTAGTAAAGAAACAATGAGCATTAAATAGTCACTTGTCAGAAAATAAAGTGTATGATTTATATAAGTATAGTGTTATCCTATCACAGGGGACTTCTGAAACACAACAACCATCACATTTAGTAGTAACAACCCAATACGTAGCCAAGGCGCCATACACTAGTGCATTACAGGCTGACATTGTGGGTCCTTTGCTTCCTAAAATGAAAGTTTTTGGTTCTAACTCAGGACTTCTATACTTTAAATGACTGACCTAGATGCTGACATCAAACTTTCTTAATCGATATCAGTGATAGCAAACCTTTGGCACATGTGCCAAAGATGGCATGCAAGCACTTTCAGTTGGCACATGTAGACAGTGCAGTCCATCTGATTGGTGCGGAGGGGATGCGACTTTTTTCAGCTCGGGGTACCACCATATTCCAGAGCTGGACTGGCTGGTGAAATGTAAACAATCAGACAGCAGCGCCATCTTGTGGCCATACTGCTAATTTACCAGAAAGTTTGAACTACTACTTTTGTACTACTGGCTTGTTCACTGTTAACAACTTAAACAAAAGTTGTTTATTGATGGACACTTGCGTTCTTGTGTCTGTGATGACTTGATCACAACTAGTCGACTTGACTATGACAGCATCATAAAAAGTAAAGCCAGTCACAAAAATAGCGCTGCCATGGCAGTGAGGAGGTCGCAAGTTTCTCTCAAGTCCTGTAGGATTTCCGAGCTCCTAGGTTTCTCCTCATTTCTGGATCAGGAATTTAAGCGCCATTTCACGCTGTGGTAAGGGTTTTCCCCAGTAACAGACGTGCTAGTGGTAACTGCTTCCATAACTGGCAAATAATCTGTGTCTCCCAAACCTCAGTATTCAGGTTAAATTGCCATAATGGCACATATTGGTTTCCGTTTGGGCACTGGGCCTTTTCTGGGGAAAAGCAACTGGCATTTTCAGAAAGACAGACCAGTAACATTTTTTATTGTAAGGCATGTTTAAGTAGACCAGGTCAGCTTTGGGAAAATGCACCTGAAACTAACTCTTCATGAGTAAATACTTCAAACTGATCTAAAAAAGTTGCATCTGCCTAATAACACAAGGTCGCAGCCAGGCTGCCTTCCACTGCAATAGTCACCAGAAGTCCCTTCGAATGGGATTATGATTTAGAGGTTCTTTACCGATTCCAGGTTGTTCACAAAGTACTGACAAACTAGTCCAGAAAACTCTCAGGCATCTTTCAGAGTCATTAATCACAATCCCGTCTGTGGAAAGGTTTAATCTCTATACACCAAGAGCAACTCCATAATTACTATTACCAAGAGCAGATTTCTTTTACATGCACCAAGCCATCCAACCAGCAGCACAACCCTATTTTATAAAACCAGTTTGAAACAAGTGTGTTGAAGGGGAACTATTCTTTATTACATTAAAATTCTGAATAAAAAGTAAATAAAACACACTAGACAAGCTATATACCTGTTGATGTTGTGACACATTCGTGGAATAAGCCTGGATAAGTACATAAGAGATTCCCAGTGTGGAGCATCCTTACTTGAAATTCCACATACATAGCTGTATGAGCGACAGTCACCCTACAAAGAAAAGGTATACCAAAATATATTATTTGATGTCATAAAAAGTTAGGATATAGTTCCTTGTTGGCAAACAAAACGATCACCAGAAAAAATAAGGAGCTGCCACTGATAGTCATCTGGAAACACTGGTGCCTAGTCATGCTGCCTTACCGGCCTAAGAACAAGTACAGAGATCAGGATTCATATATAATTTAAGTAAATTCTAATACATTAAAGTAAAAAAAAAAGTCTGGATCCAGGCAGCTAGCCAGAAGTAGAGCTCAGCAATACCATCCTTCATATGTTACTTATAAGAGGTTGATAAAGAGAAGTCACCTTATCATAAAGCACTGTAAATGATGTCCCATTGATATAGTATTTAAAATGACAGATTAAATTACTATATAGTGAATACCTATTTGTAGCCAAGCATGGGAATGAACTGTTTGAGGTGAATAGCATGTCAGGTTATGCTTTAAACCAGCTAGTACTATATGGTGGCCATACACGGGTCGATTTTTCACTGCGTTCACAGCAATCAATCGAGTTCTGCCCACCCTGAACGATCAACTGAACGAAATCGACTAAAAATCGGATTGGACATTCAACCGCCATGACGTTTTTTTGGGGGGAGGGGTCGATCGTTTGGCAATCGAAGTACAGAGGTAAACCCATAGCTCCGTATGCCCACAAATTTGAATCCCAAGGTGGTGTTCCATGGATTACAAAATGATTGATCACCAATTCCACGATTACCAGGAATGATCGAATCGGGAATCAATCGATGACAAATTGACACGTATATGGCTACCTT
This sequence comes from Ptychadena robeensis, assembly GCA_036250615.1. NCBI lineage: Eukaryota > Metazoa > Chordata > Amphibia > Anura > Ptychadenidae > Ptychadena > Ptychadena robeensis. Next base: position 48,162,503 of record CM070035.1, on the reverse strand, counting down.
AAGGATGCAGCAGAACAATAAAGCACCCCAACTACCTAGTAATATGCTGGGTTTTTTTTTATTTTTTTTATTTCTGGTGATGTTAAATGTGGCATAATCTCTCCACACACAGCCACTGACTATGCTTATCATTATAGACCAATAGATATTGGAAGTAAAAACAGCCTGGTATTTAGCACTGCATCACTTGAACATACATGTTTAGCACCTTTATAATCACGGTCAACACCTAATTACCAGATAACCATTACATGAAGAAAAGTCTTGATGCTTACCTGCACTCCTACAGTTTTAATAGGCAATAAGAAGGCATTTAGTGAATGAAGACTAGTGATGTGCATCAGTTTCTCCTGCTCCTCTTCTGTTGTACAAGCTTTGACTCTTTGTAGGAGAGTGTGAGGCTGTTAATAATTAAACACAGCTCATTAACAGTGTGCATTCATAAGTTAGCTTTTCAAATTTAAGTCACACTGGACAAATACAGACAAACTTCTATTGACGCAATTCAATTGTCCTTACATGTAATTGAAGTAAAATATGGCTGAAAATATCCAATCAAAAAAAAAACCCTCTGCAAAACACATAAAAGATGCAACACCCCACAACCTAATGTGCCACATCCCAACAATCAAAGAGAGAAAATACAACTAAAATTCCCATCCAAAAATCGCATAGAAGAACCCTTTTGCATTTGAAATTTGTTACAAACCAAGATAAACGTAAAAACTGTGGTATATCAACATACCGAGCAAACATTCCAGACTACAGGCTGCCCACAGAAAACTATAGGAAGGACCTTTCCGTAACAAAGACTAGTAGTGAGCCCCTTAAAGCGGATGTATACTCAATATGTAAATAATGTGTGTGTAAAGTTTGACTTTTCATCAGTGTACCTTCAATGGAAAGCTGAGATCACAGGATTACCCAGCGATCACAGCGCTCTTATGACGTGTCGGTCATCAGAGCCAGGGAGGGAGGAGGGGCTGCGAGGGAACATGCTTAAATTACTCATTACAGATATGTGTTTTTTATGCATTGCTCCCCTATTATAGGCACTAGTGCGATTCATGCAAAGATGAACCTCTAGTGGTAGGTCCACTTTAATGTTTTAGTAACTACTTAAGCACCAAAGTGCAAGTAAGAACACACACCACTTTTAAGTCTCACTAATATATCGGCCAACACCATTTATCGCCTTGGTCAAATGTTATGCGTAAGGATCTCTGTGCAACTGTCCTGACCGGCAATCTTTTCCTTCTATGGAGGACACCGCAAGATACTGCTCGCTAGTCCACCCGACACTCCTAGCCATAGAGAAATTTGTGCTCTGGTTGATGGAAAGATCTTTCCCAAGTAACAAAATAGAAAGTCTGTACATCTGTACATTATAGCTTAAGGCCTCACTTGGGTCTGGTGTGGTATTGCAACACACACCGTGGCTAGTGTTTTTACGCAAGTTTTCATTGAAAACCTGTGCACCTACCACGCCAGCCCTGAGCTTGCGTTTCTGGTAACATGCAATGCTGTGTGTTACCAAAGACCGATACACGTCATAAGAGCGCTGTGATCGCTGGGTAATCCTGTGATCTCAGCTTTCCATTGAAGGTACACTGATGAAAAGTCAAACTTTACACACACATTATTTACATATTGAGCTACACTTATTGCTGTAACGCCCGTGGTTAGCACCCATCACATTGTAGTCTTATCTCTGGCAAGTTCGTCACTGGTCAGAAATTGCAGTTATGATTGGCCCTATCTTTGTTTCTGTATAAAATAGAAAGAAAGCAGAGAAAATTAGGGCAGAAATATTAGGGATGACTATGTACCTTTTTAACACTTGCTGAATAATCTGCAACTATTTTCAATATATTGTTTGTCTCAGGGAAGTCTTTGCAGATATAAGGCTCTTCGGCACATATTACTCGAATTGCTAATCCTGGACCTGTGCAAAAAAAACATGCATCCAGATGAAGAGTAAACAATCATCAGGTATTCGATACAAATACAATTCTTGGGCCTCCAGTAAAAACTCAGGTTTGGCATCTACTAACAAAGAAATTAACCCTTTTCAAATTGTACTGCGTAAATAGTATATATGTGCTTGAGGCACAACCAAGACTGGAAACTCCTCCAGTGGAAACATGTCTGTGACATAACTGCCTTATCATAACATTCCAAAGACCACTGTAACAAGGCAAGCCAAACAAGATATGTACCATATGTGTTGCTCTTTGTCCAGCTTAGGGTGTGGGGTTAAAACTTCAGCATGTGTATTTCCTATCCTCTGAACCCACTGATAAACTTTTGGAGAGACAACATTTTACAATCTGGCAGTAACAACTTACCCATGATTTACATACTGTACATACTGTAACAGAAATAAATCTGTGTCTTACCATTTATATTCCTGAAATGCAGACTGTAAATACACAACTCATTCCATACCAAAACACATCAACTTACTCAGCTCTTACTGTTGTAAATATAGATCATGACTCCTCCCATACGTAAATAGTCATGTAATAGCTGGATAAGTTGAGGGTATTTTGATGGCATGAGTTGTGTTTATTTACATTCTATTGCTAGAGTATATGAACATGCTAAAGTTTGTCCTGCACACTTTGCTGGAAGTCCGTGGCCTTTTACCTTGAATGAAGAAATATTGTGTTAATATTGCCTGGTCCACAGCCTGACCGACTATTTTTTTCTTATTTTCGCTACTACAAGACTATGTGTCTTATACTGTGAAAAATATAAAATGTTTCTACATACAGGTTGGATTAACTAATGTATGCTATAGCCTCTAACCTTTACTATGGTAAATGTACATAAGTGTAATTTTCACCGACCGTAGTAAATAGCTACAAATTTGCAGCAAACTAACAGAAAAGTTACATACCCGGGAAAGGATGTCGGCTGACCAGCTCTTCAGGAAGCCCAAGCTCTCTTCCTAAGATTCGAACTTCATCCTTGTGAAAATCCTTTAAGGGTTCTATTACTTTACCCTACAGGAAACCATGAAAGTTTTGTTTTTAGTACATGCTTCTTATGCTTTAGTAGATGGTGTAAACTTGCTACCTTGTGTATTGTCAGCATTTATTGTTGCTTTTTTTATACTAATCTTATTGAAAAAGTGTATATGTAAAATTCTGAATTGCCAAAATGGAAAAAGAGGAAGCATCTCCCAAAGTGGTCACTTGAGAAACATATCCTGTCACTTCCACAGTTGAATGTACTAGACCGGAAGTCTTACATAATCTGAACACAATGGTGTCTCTTTACTAAATGTTATATGATGTGTGCCAACCCAGCCCAACAAATAAAGCATTTATGCAGATTAGCATTTCTGAAACCCTTTACATTTTCTCTAAGCAATGACCTGTGTTGGGGTTTCCTTAGTGGTGTAAATACCACTGTCTCTCCAAAGTCACAAGTACTGTACTCAATTACATTGTCTGCAGAATATTACTTTCTTCAAGCTGAAGTAGAAGTTGTACCTCGTCTCGTAGCTTCCTTATAAGTTCAGTGTCATTGTGATGAGTCTTTATAACTTCAGCTTTAACACTGGCAATAAGAGATGCGCTTTCTATCAGATCCGGCCGTAATGTGCCTTGTGCAAGAAACACCTCCTCAGGATTAAGATTCATTTCACCAATCACCTCATTGGCAATCTGGAACAAAAACAACAAGGTAGTCAGTAACAGTAATAATGGAACTTCCTTGTATCCAACACTAACTGCATAATACAAGGAGCTCATTCACTCAACACCTGTGCAGTCTATCAATACTCACTACCAAAATACCTTCACAAAGGTGTCACCAATTATTTTCCTCTTCTCCTCTGGGTTTGTTGTCATATTAAGAGTTTTGCTGATTCTTTTACGTGGTGTTCGGTCCTCATCGGATATTGGCAATGTCGTTGTACCATTATAAAAGGAGTGCGCTGCATTGACAACTGTTGAAAAGCAAAGTGTGGAATAACCAACATTTCTAGAGTGACACAAAAATAGTAAATACAGTACTAGGTATGTCTGTAGAACAAAAACAAGTTACACCGAGTACTATGGAGCTCTGCTAACAAGCCAAATCCTTGGAGCTCATTTGCTTATCATATGCTGTAACTCGGATAGGTAAACATTCTAAATCAATTGTGTATATGAAGCTCTGCAGTCCATTACCATAGAAAATTCCTAAAGCTTGTCATGTTAATATTGACACCATACACCTTACAACAGTGGTCCTCCAACTTTATAAGCAAGGGGCTAGTTCACGGTCCCTAAGATTGTTGAGGGGCGGATTACTAGAAGTGTAGAATGTGGACAAGGACAGGTATAATGAATGACAAAGCAGTACTGCAGGTCAGTGTGCTGAGCCCTACTTACCATATGTAGGAGGTTACTTGAGTAATATTAACTTCTCTGGCCATGTGCCCGAAAGGAGTTGCAAAAGCGGGTATACCCGAACTGGGTTTAAAGTCAGAGTCCCTGTAATCAAACTCACCCAGATCCGGCATCCACAGGTATTGCTATGTGTACTGCCGTGTTTCCTATTGGTGATCCACCCCCCACACAACCAGAAAAACATTTCACACACTAACCCCTAATAATCATTCCCCCCCAACAAACACACGCCCACTTCCTCACACATACACTCTCCACACACACACACACACATACACTCTCCACACACACACACACACACATACACTCTCCACACACACACACACACACACACACACACACACACACACACCAGTGTGTCAGAGAGTGAAAGCATCTCACCTGCCTCTCTCTCTGCACGGGAACACAGGGGGCATGGCCACAAAGGCTCACAGACTCCAGTGCTGAGCGTATCAGCTTCCTACTACCTGACATTTCTGCTATATTATATGGCTACAGAGGGTTAAACAACACTATCTTGTAAAAAATAAAATGTATAAAAATGTAACTGCACTGGTAATCACAAAAGCAAAACAAACCTTTAACTTGGATCCCGAGTTTCTTCAGAGCTTCTTCCACAGACTGGCTCTCTCGTTTCCGCATAAACCCATTGTCTATGTGCACTGCAATCACTTGCTCTTCGTTTAAGGCTTTGTTTAGGAGAGCTGTGCAGACAGTAGAATCTACTCCACCACTCAATAGCACCTGTAGAGCATAGCAACATGAAACTTACTTCAAAAATGTATATATTCTGTTCACAACAGTACAAGAGTGTCTTAAATGGTTAAAAGTATGTAAGCAAGCTTGACTTAAAGTGACAGATGCAGGGGCAGCATTACATACACAATATGGAAAGCGCTGGGAAATGCAATAATATTTACAATAAAAAAATCTACATATTGTAAGTCAGCCATTTTACTGAAAAAGTTGCACTCCCTGTACCTTATTACCATATGCTAAGAAGTTTGGCATTTATTGTAACAGATGATGTAGGCTGCCTCCAGTGGTCAATCAACATATCTCTATTTGTAACGTTATAAAAATGTATTCATCACATGTCCCGCTATGGCAGTGGTTCTCAACCTGTGGGACAGGACCCCATTAGAGGTCAAATAACAATTTACCAGGGGTCGTCAACTTTAACAAGCAGCAGCGCAGATGCCCATAATTGGGGAGGGAAGTTAGAATAATGCCCCCCTCCTAACTCTTGTGCAAATGATGTGTAGGGTAGGATATATAAGCAAGGGTCCATTACTTACCTGATCGTGCTGGAAGTGATGTCATCGAGTGTCACTTCCAGTATTTGAAATGCAGAAGTGGTACCTCCGCGTTCCAAATCCAGGAAGTGACAGTTCGCAACATCACTTCCGGGGTCGCGGGCCAGATCTAAAAAGGTTGAGAACCACTGACCTATGGAGTGAATTCCTTAAGCCCCCCATACACCTTTAGATCGCTCCATACAATTTCCATTAGATCTACCAACAACTATGTAGTGCCAGGTCCTCCCTGATAGAATATATAATGATTGGAAGGTTAAGAAAGGTCCTTATATTCCATGGTTTTGGTAGAACAAAAGGTGATTGCACAAAAATTGTATGGTAAGATTGTAAAGTGTATGGGGGCTTTAAAATTTTCTGCATAATGCAGACTTGACTACACTATAAAGTCTGCAATGGACCATAACTGCAGACAGGTATGTTCCACAGTAGGCACCCAAGATCAATTATCTCAAATTTATCTTCAAAGTTATACAAAACTAGCCAAAACTGACTGCCAATTGGATTGACCAACAGATCCTTCTCTTTATATTGGTTTGTAATACTCACCAAAACTTTGGATGATCCCACCTTCTCCTTAATTTCACGTATACATTCAATCTCACGGTTTTGTACAGTAAAGGTCCCACTACATCCCGCAACGTCATATAGGAAGTTCTTCAGCATCACTTTGCCATTCTCTGTGAGGCCCACTTCAGGATGAAACTGAACACCATAAAGCTTTTTGGACTCGTTAGCAATACCTTGAAAGATTAAATGGCACTTTTACAAAACTCTTAAATGACAGATTATACTTATAGCAAATACTCAGCTGCACATGTACATTCTAGATTAATATGACAGATTTTTTTTTTCTTAAGTGTCATTTTAAGGAGTAGATAAATTATTCCATATTACCATTCCATATAATTAAATTATTAAATGGAACTTTCATGTTCGACTTATTCTAAATTACTTGAACTTCCATAGAGATTCTAAATGATGATTCAAGAACACCCTGTCCTATTTGTACGAAATTTCCTATTACATTATGTGCTCATATCAGACATAAAATCTGCCCACACGATGGAGGCAAAGTTATAGAGAGCAGAGAGGAGTGACAGCGTGAACTATATATAACTGTCTGTCAGGGTCAGGTTAAGGATATCAGACATATGATTGTATACAGATACTTAAGAGGAATACCTGCAACTATGTTTCCAGATCGGGCCACGACTTTAAACCCATCAGCTACCTTGTCTACGCTGTCACCATGTGTCAGCAGAACAACCTCCTCCTTCTGAAGCCCCCTGAAAGAAAAATGTAAACAATTAAAAAATAAATACAAATTCAGACATGTTTACCTTAAATCTCAAGCTCTGGTACAGATAATGCACATGTTTCTACACAGCAGAAAAAATGGGTCTTTATTATCCATCAGGGTAAAAGCTATGGAAGCTGAAGAGGAAGTGCAATATGTACCCCTCCAAAATGGCTTACTATTGCACCCATTATTATAAGATGCTTGGCTTCTCTCCAACTGGGAAACCTACTTTCTTGGCTCAAAAAACAAAGCATTTTAGCTGAAGTGTATGACTGCAGAGGTTATTACCAGCATAACATGGCCAATAGAGGTCTTCAAAAAATAAAGGGCAGAATCCGATGTTCAGATAGAAGTCAGTGATGCACTCATATTAGTCAGATCACAATGTATTATCATTAAGTATATGTAGAACGCACTCATCCTACAAGCTTTGCATTAAATTGTGTCATGGCAAATTGAGGATCACTAAACTTCATCATGAGACAGGGCATAAGACTACACATATCCTAAAAAAACAAGAAAAAATTATAAAGATAAAAGTTTCCAAGCAGCGATGTTGTCGCCATGCTGTAAGGTTCTCATTTCTTCACAGCGCCTTCTGGTGGTCCGACACCATGGAATCCGTTGAGGACACTGGCGTAACTCTCTCCAGTACCAAGTTTGTTAAAGGCCCCCATACACGCCCCGATTTTCCGTCCAATTAAAAACAATCGATGTTTTGCATCAGTCTTCCAAAAATCATCAATGCCCACATGGTTCGACCGAGTAACTTTTGGGAATAATCGGTCGGACTGTGATCGGACATGTTGGAAAAATTTTCTCGATCG
>CM070035.1:48122215-48144043 GCA_036250615.1 Ptychadena robeensis | reverse complement strand
TAATTTATTTTGGGATGTTGGCCACCCCTAATGTGAGATAGAGACTCCCAATATTTCTATTGCTTGTCTTTGTACAGCAGGGCTGGGTTGTGTAGAGTGAAAAGCAGTACAAGCAGCCAATAACTTTATGTGTTGATAAGAAGCCTGCTGGAGCAGCAGAGAAGGTCCACAGGCACCATTCTGTTTCACAATCAGGAGAATCAGTATCACCTATACACAGAAGAAGTGGATGGAACAATGTTGTCTATTTGACTTATTATATCTAGCTACAGAATCATATTTACAATAACAATATTCTATAATACCAAAACTCTGTTATTTTATATTTAAAAGACCATTTTATTTTAGAATGTTATTATTTGTCTTTAATAGAGCTGAGAGAGTTGGAGTATTGCAGTTAGACACCCCAAGAATCCAGGGATAAGCCACTTAGCCATCGTGTTCCTTTGGGAGATGCTTTTCTGTAAAAGAAAGAATTTATAATCATGTATAATTCCAGAGCTAACTTTTATTTAAAGTGCCCATCATCATGACAACATCTGTTGGCTATCAGTTTTCACACATAGAATATTCCCTCCAATTATCTAATCGTACGCAGATGAGAAAACATTACAGAAATCTGCATTTCATGTGATTGGATATATGAAGTGAGTGAAATTCTCTTACTTTAATTTTATGATGTCATGTATATGCGGGATGAGAAGTGCGTATTCTCTCCCACTTAGATCCCAGTGACAATGTCATCATTTGGTTATTTTTCCTGAAGTATGGTGCCATCTGAATCATGGATTGCATTTTGACAGTACACAGGTCTTGCAGTACAATAAAAAAATTCATGACACCGCAAAAGATCTGTTTAGGTACACTGCAATGTTGGATCCCACCTTCATTTATTTCAGTGGAGGGTGGAATTACAAACCACATCTCGGATGTATCATTTGAAACCTAATACCGTGTGTACAATAAGCATTTAAAATGCTCTAGGCAAGTTTAGGATAGCTTTGTTGACGCGTGTAAAGATCCACAGATCTAAAGGATTGGTGTAAATTTAAACACCCTTTTACAGGGCTCGTGCAGTTCTGAAGCCTGCTAGAGGCTTTAGAAATGTGTCTAACATCCTCAGACTTGACATACAACAAGCTTTAACATATGTGCTAAAACAGTGGTTCTCAACCTGCTACTGCAAACCTTTTAATGTAGTAGTTTATTCTGTACAGTAATTTCTTTCTTCCTTGGATTTAGATTTGACATTTCATCAGTGCAAGTAAGCCAAAGAAATGGAAACGAGTCTGGATAATAAGGAGAGCAGGCAACGTCGGCAGCACTATCAGTACCCCACTGTAAATAGTAATGATCAGCCCTATCCAGATGGAATGGGAGAAGACAGAGAACCATTGATTCCGGACTCGGAAGTGCCTGAACACAGAGGACGTGTCAGAGGAGAGCTGGGAAATATTCTTTTGCTGCTGTTCTTATACATTTTGCAGGGAATTCCCTTGGGACTAGCAGGAAGCATTCCTTTAATACTTCAGAGTAAAAGTGTTAGCTATACGGACCAAGCAATATTCAGCTTTGTCTTCTGGCCCTTTAGCCTGAAGTTGCTGTGGGCACCACTTGTAGACTCTCTTTATATCAAAAGGTTTGGCCGAAGGAAATCCTGGTTAGTTCCTACTCAGTACTTGCTAGGGCTTTTTATGATTTTCCTGTCTTTCACAGTGGAGAATCTCCTAGGAGGTGATCATGGACCTGATATGTTTGCTTTAACTGGTACTTTCTTCCTGTTTGAGTTCTTGGCTGCTACACAGGACGTTGCAGTGGATGGCTGGGCTCTCACTATGTTGTCCAGGGAAAACGTTGGGTATGCTTCCACATGCAATTCAGTGGGGCAAACAGCTGGATACTTCATGGGCAATGTGCTGTTTCTTGCACTTGAATCTAAGGACTTCTGCAACACATACCTGAGGTCAATACCTCAGCCTCATGGAATGGTTACTCTTCCAGGTATGTTCTAGTGTGTTTTGGAATATATAATATCACACATACATGTGTTCAGGGGAACTCAAATGAGTACCAGGAGATGGTGTTTGGTACTCAACCCATATGTAGCATGGTCTTCCTCACTGTCCTCTGCGTCATTTTCCTGTATGGTAGATTCTGCTGCAGATGGACCTCCCTGTTCCTGATTGATCCTCCGATTAGCTGTCTCCATCCACAGGTCAACATCTGGCTTTGGGTCAAATGTAACTCACAACACAACGCCATTTGAATCCTTCCATACCTCATACCTCAGTAGTCAAACAGTGCTTTTCTCTTGTCAGATTTTGCCCTTGCATATGCTTACTCTAAAGCAGGGTACAGACGGCTCGAGATTCGAGCCATCCAATGTACCCTGCAGCAGCGTTATGACGTCATCATGCTGCTGTCAGATATCGGAGAAGCCGGGGAGAGGCAGTTGTCCTTCTCAGCCGAGCTTTGCCTGGAGACCCAGGCAAAGAATCGGACATGGCCGTATTAACGGTCATGTCGGATAAGGCTGTTTTCAAACGGGATTGATTTGTCCCGCTCGAAAACAGCAATGGGGGCAGATTATATGGGTCAGATAGATGGCCGTGAGCTTTCCTTTTAACTCCCAGATCTCCAACAACCCTCCAACAAAGTCAAATTTTTGGGGGGATTAGTAATTAACATTCCCAATTTCACACCCCTAAATACAACCTTTAATAGTTATTGTTTCCCTTCGGTTATCCAGATGACATAAATTGTATACATTTAACAATAAAAAATATCAGGGGTGCCCAAGTCCAGTTTCTAGGGGACAGTTCCTTTGGAAAGTAATCAATTGATTTTAGGGAATCTGTGCTGATATATCTTATTTTCTTCATCACTTAATAAAGCTTAATGTTCAGTAAAGATGGATATTTTTCAGACATCTCAACAAGCCAACTTTGAACTTGATACCATCACCAAATTTGCTGGCAGGTAGTTGTGTGAAGGGTTATTGGAACATAAAAAAAAAGGTTGCATAAAGTTTAAGTTCTAGTCAAAATTTTGAACTGAATTTATGCAAAAACTAAACATGTACTGTTTCCCAAACCCTTCTGATATGTTAGCTTGTGTTGCCCTCCAACCACTGTATGATGTACATCACTGCATATTATGCTGCACATATGTTCTTTATAAAGTTTTAAGTTAATAATGTTGGTGTTTTTTATTTTATACAGACTTCCTGTTCTTCTGGGGAACAGTGTTTTTCATTACCACAACTTTAGTAGCTCTTATGAAAAAGGAAAACTCAGCAGACAGAGTGAATAGGGAAGAGACCCAAAGTGTGAAGGAAGCGTATAGTCTCCTGTTCAGTATAGTCAAGATGCCTGCAGTCCTCAAATTTTGCCTCATGATTCTGACGGCAAAGGTAAGTTAGTGGTGTTCACTTTCAGTATGTACTGTGTTAGTAATTTAAATATTATCAGCTTGCAATTTTCACAGCATCATGATTAAACCCTGTTTAAGTAATGATATTTATGGAACTTTAGTTTACACATTTGAGCCCATATAATACATGGGATGGAGAAATGCTTTTTGTTTTGTTATAATGAACGTGTGTCTGTCTGTCTTCTCTGGTTATATACCTTTGTCCATACTTTCATCCTGGACCAGTCCATCTGTATCAGGTATGATACACCTTTCATGAGAGCAAGGTCTGGAGATCATGCCTCATGGTTGAGGGTAAAATTCAAAAAGAGGTCCAACAATTTGAAATAATGCAAGAAGCCATCTTCCTTTCATCCCCCAGGGTTAAATAAAGTGAAATATTCTGCATATATACCCTCGGTGCCCAACCTCAGGCCCGGGGGCCGCATGCGGCCCTTTGGGCGTTGTCCGGCGGCCCCCCTTGGTCCTTCACATGCGGCCCCCAAAACCTAACTGTTAATGCATTAGGCATAGCAACTCACCTGTGAAGTGGTCACACGCTGACCCAGCTTTCCTAATAAACTTTGGCGGTCCTACATCAGTAAAATTGTCAATGTTGATTGCGGAAAGCAGGTCTACATATGAGCTCTGCACCTAGGGCAGGAAGAGGGGGGGGGGGCCCGGGGGGTTTTGACTGCCTGTCGGGATCTGCTCCATCGCCTGCCGAGATATGTCGATGAGGGGAGGGTCTGGATCAATGTTATGTGCGGCCCTTTAGTGATGCTGAGGGCCGCACTTGTGGCCCTCAGTTTCAACTCAGTTGCCCACCACTGATATATACACTGGTGAAACTGCATTGCAGGCATATCTGCACTGAAAAAAATATTTGCACACATCACACCCCTGTGTACAAAGGTCCTCTTGGTGACCAGTCATATTCTTTATTTCATTTACCACAATATGAAAACCCCCTACTATGCATGCACTTTAGGAAACAGAACAATGAAAATATTCTTTGCTTGTAGGTCTTTTCCTTGGCAGCTGTGAATTGTTTTCTCTTTGCTTTTACTGCCAGGTTATTGTTTAATTAACAAACATGCTACTTAGTGTATTGTAGTGCTAGCTTCTCTAATAAGTAGTATAACCTGAAGAACTGTGAAAGGATTAAGGCTAGGGCTCCACTATGCGCTGGCATCTGCTGATGTCTGCCCAAGCCTCCGCTATGTTCCTGTAGATGCAGACGTCACCATCAACATGACAGAGGCTCGGACCAACGAATCAGGAGCTCTGTGGAGACAGCCCTGTCAAAGCCCCATTGCCATCAATGGGTGGCTTGTGCACTGCGTTAAAATTCATGTTCAACACAGAGCACTGCATTGACATAAAGGCAACGTAAGCCAACACATTGCGTTGAAACGCAATGGTATGCGTTGTTCGACGCATTGATCAATACGTTCATGTTAAAAAACAAACACAAAAAAATGGACAAGTCACAAACACATACCTGACAAATCCCTTACACATGGTTTGCGTTTAATTGGATCCGTTAACGCAGCGCATCCTTAACACATAGTTGTGTCAAAGCCTAAAGCACCTTAAGATCGATCCATACAATCTTCATTAGATCTACCAACAACTGTGTAGTATAGTGGCCTCCCTGATAGAATACATAGTGATTGGAAGGGTTAGAAAGGTCCTCATATTACATGGTTTAGTAGAACAAAATTTGATTGTACAGAAATTGTATGGAAAGATTGTACGGTGAATGGGGGGGGGGGTTTAGATTTTATTATGTTGTAAATGCCATGTATGAGTTATTTCTTAATCATTTATTTCACAAATACATGTTTCTATATCAAAATAAAAGTCCGAGTGGGACACAGGAGGGAGGTTGAGCTTGAGAGGATAACTTAATGGTTTAATAATGTGCTTTTTTTTAAAAAAAAAAACAGATATCGATTTTCAGAAAGAAAACTTGCAAAACCAGATTAGCTAGGCGTTAAGGTCAGTGAGGACAAATATAACCAGACATTTTCAGAACTAGCCTGAACCATGGATGAAGTAGGAACTATGCTAAATGGTTTATAGCCAGTGATTGTTTTCCCAGTCCACTCGGAGGGTGTAAAGTCATCAAAAAGAAATGTGTGTCTCTTTCACTGTATGAAGCAGACATGGGTCCATGAAATATAATGAAATACATGTAACAAATGGTATGTGGTGAGCCCCCAGAAAGAACTGATAGCCAGCATACAGTGTCCTTGTATTGTATGACATGCTACACAACATATAATCCCCTTCATCTATAAACTATATAGCCATATATGAGGATGCTGCTATTCACAGAGTACTAATTGTACCTAGATATTATTGTGCATGTATGGATTCGTATAAGTGTATTATTTCTGTCTATTGCAGATTGGCTTCTCAGCTGCTGATGCCGTTACAGGTCTTAAGCTTGTAGAGAGAGGAGTCCCAAAAGAACATCTGGCTCTATTGGCTGTTCCAATGGTTCCACTTCAAATCATATTACCGATAATAATCAGCAAGTACACTGCTGGACCCAAACCCTTAAATATCTTCCACAAAGCTATGCCTTTCAGGTTAGTGAATGCAAATGCTAGAATGATGAAAGAAACACTATATTATATTTCATGATAACCTATCCTAACTCTTGAATGCTTTAGACTACAGGAAATTGGGGTACATCTATGATTTTGTGCTAACAATGTATAAACATAATTGAATTACTCTACCAGAGTCTTACCTTTTAGTTTGAGAGTCATAGCTGGAAAATCTGACTTGCTAGCCCTTGGGTTGCTGGCCCTTTGACACTATTTCTTAGAGCAGTGGTGGCCAACTGAGTTGATATTGAGGGCCTCAAGTGTGGCCCTTGGGATCACTTAAGGGCCACACATAACATTTTTAACCTATATAAGCATTTTTTATGAAAAATAGCAGCAGGTATAACTAGAAGACATTATTTTCAATGTTTTTAAATAAAAAATCCTTGTTTTAAATGATTCAAGCAGTAGGGAAGACTGTAGTATGGTAATGCACATTTTGTGCTATATGCCATACATTTTGTGCCATATTGTCATAGGTTATGTGTCTCATAGATATCATCAAAGCCTCTGATGATATCTATAGGGCACATAATCTTTGCTTCAAAGGGTATGTACCACAATATATATTCTACAATAATCCCCTGTTTATTGGTGGAATAGTAGGAGCATACGCAAACACAGTCTGCTGATCCCCTGCCAACACTATAAGATAAGAGGAGAAGCAAGGGACTTACTCAGACACCATCTGGGTCCCTGATTGGCTTTTACATACACCTTTCACGTAAGTGTATCGCCTCTCCTCCTCTTCCCACTCTAAGAAATTCCTGGTGAGGACCTGTCAGCTGGGGAGCGGTGGACAGGTTAGTTCCTATGCAATTACAGTTAGGTTTCGGGGGCCGCAAGTGGAGGACTGAGGGGGGCCGCCATTGAACGCCCAAAGGGCCTGGATCTTAGAGTCTAAAAGGGCATTCACATGGGTGTCTGGAAATGCTGCGCTTCCAATGCCCAGACACCTGAAAAGCGCTAAAGCCTGGAAGACATTAGGCATCTCCCAGTTGCTTTTGCTGGGTGCCTGGCCAATATTGATAGAATAAGGGTGTCTTTAAACTGAGGGGGGGGAGGTGTGTTGGGGGGGGGGGGGGGGGGTTCTGGAGGCGATATGTGTGTATGCTGCCTTAGGACCCTTTCACACTATATGTGCTGTGTCGCGTTTTTTAATGCATGCGTTTTTTTTATAGAAACCCAATGTACCATTCACACAGCATGCATTGCAATTTTAAAAACGCATGTGTTTTTGTATATATGCAGAAACGCATGCCTTTAAAAAACGCAAATAGTGTGAAAGGCCCTTAGAGTCTATATAACCGTGTCAGAAAAAAGAGCCATAAACACTAATTAACCACAACCCTAAATCCATTTGCATCAAGCCTTGTAAACTGCAAGGTGTTTTCTCCATCTATCCGACTTGGTTTACCAAACACATCCCTTAAAGTATATTCACACACTTACCTGATTATTTATATTATTGAGGTTAATTTCATTCATAGTGTAGATCTAACACTCCTGTGGTGGACAAGGGTGAGTAGGGGGATCCTGACTAGTGTACTTTGTAGCCCCATAAACTACAAACCATGATGTGCTGTCACTTTTGACCATCATGACCAGCATGCTTTTTCAGTGTATGCTCCAGTAGCTCTTCTGTAGCTTCAAACCAGAAAGGCTAGACTTTGTACCCAACTTCCCACGCCCCTATTATCCATGCTTTGACCGCATACCGGGAACAGCCCACAGGACTTACCAATTTGAAGATTACTTTCTGAGAGATTACTTTCTGAAATATTCTAATTCTGAGAGAATTTGGCAATAGTAAATATCTGATTGTCAGTATTAAAAAAAGAATCTAGTTCTTGTTTCATCCTGCATCTTGCTGCTTCTGGAGGACGCTGACTGAAGTGTAAAATAAAAGGGAATAGGATCCTCAGTGCTAGTGTTCAGGAATTGCAGTCTCTGTGTTATAGAGAATCATTAACAGCACATTAATGATGGGACTGTTCTCTCCCACGTGGGCCAAAAATGTCAGCCTGAACTGTGGTTTTATCTTCTACTTCTTCATGTTCTACTCTAATACTTGTATATTGCTGAAAACATTTTCTTGTCTTGTTATTGCTCTTTCTGTTTCTTGAGGAAACCGGCTTGCCATAGTACACCATAGTGTGTCAATAGTATCTTTTTCTATAAATGTTATGCATGTGTACAGCGATTCAGAGCTTCTCCAACAGCGATGGTTCTATAGCAGACAGCAGGATGTACTATCCCATATGTACACTGCATCTGCAGTTCTAGGTTGCTGTGGCCTGATGCTTTGTAGTACTATACACTCATGGAAATGTACAAATTAAGGGGTGCACATACATACTCCACTACAAGGTACCAGGAGATGCTGTTTGGTACGCACCCCATATGTAGCGTCCTCTGCGTCAGCCTCCTGCATGGTAGGTTCTGCTGCAGATGGACCTCTCTGTTCCCGATTGACCCTCTGATTAGCTGTCTCCATTCACAGGTCACCAGCTGGCTTTGGGTCACATGTAACTCTGACAGTACAACACTGTTTGAGCCCCCAGATCTCATACCTCAGTAGTACAACCCTGAAATTTTCTGGCTTAGTAACTAACCCCTGAGACTGCCTGCAGTCCAAATGTCAACCTTTTCATAGTCATATTCCAACTGTCAAACATTGTTTTTTTTCTCTTGTCAGATTTTACCCTTACATATGCCTACTCTGACTTTCATCCCCCAGATCTCCGACACACTTAGAAGTCTTTTTATTAATAATATTTAGTATTTACAACTGAGAATACCTACCTTCCCTTCACGCTGTGTGCTGCAAATCTCTTCCCTCTCTGGCTGACAGTGAGTCTCGGTGACTCCTCAGCTGCCCAGATACTGCAGCAGCCCACTTCTTGGTTGTTTTTGTTGCGCATGCGTAGCTGCCTATCACTTATGTGCAGCCCTGTACAAATGACTTTGTTGGGATTACAGTTCAAGAGAATAATCCTAGTGAAATGACAGAGGCTCAATTAAATAATCTCCTGTTGCGGTAAAACTCATCAAACAACATTGAGGATGTCATTGATTACTCTGAAGCAAATACAGCTTGTTGAATAAGTAACAATGGTGCATCCTCCATATGGAATCACTTTGCTGTAATGATCAACAGTCTGTCTGGAAACTGCTTTTGTAAACTGCTGTCTCCGTGTTTTCAGTAGAAAATGTATTGTTTACATTCTGCTAACATTCTAATAAGGTGTTATCCCTCATTCTGTCTTCTTATTAAAGGTTGCTTATGGGCCTAGGATTTGCCTTTTTAGTTTGGTGGACTCCACACGTAAGTCACAACGGAGGCTTCCCTATATACTACTACGGTGCTCTTCTGCTGAGCTATGCCTTACATCAGGTAACAATCTTTTCTATAGTATATTTCCTTCTCATGTAATGTATGAAATGCAGTGACTTGTGGTTATTTGAATTGGTTTAATGTTGGGGTTCGCTTTCTAAACAAAGGGCCGTTTACTGTCTTCACGCTCTGGCTGTCTTCATTGTATCGCTTTGAAATACGATCGTAATAAAGTCGATTGTTTTACATTTGGAACATTTTACCACCATATAATGCAATGGATTAAAAACCATTCAATTCCTTTCCGTAGCCCTGTGCGCATGCTCCATAGTACCACCATATTCAAATCCATAAAAATCCTTAGAAAACCCGTCAGATGCTTGAACAATCGACTGAGGTTTACCAACATATCCAATCACTTCTCAATTGATTTTATGTTCGATTTCAATGCAGCCAAGTACAGTGCCATTTCTAGCTCTTTGGGGGCCCTATGCGGAACCGCATTGCTATAACCCCTCCCACCGGCAGAGGGAACAAAGGACACATTGAATCGAAATTGTGCCCCACCTCCCGGCATAGTGAATCCCGAAAGTCCACACTCGAGGAACCTGATCCATGCATGGGGGGCTCTTGGAGCAGAGCTTGGTGGTCCCCCAGGTCCTATGCGCTCTCATATTCTGCAAACGCAAGAAATGGCCCTGGCCAAGTATTATCCATTTGGACAATTTGGATTAAAAGAAACCTGAGTCAGTACATGAAGTCTGTTTCATTTATCACTGCAGAACAGTAATACTGCTACAATAGTGGAAACTCAAGGGTTAATCATGAATGAAATGGTTGAATGAATGAATGAAATGGTTACTGATAATGTTCCTCATGTGCCCCACTGCATTCACCCTCGCTCTGCCAGGGGTGGCAACTATTCCTGCCTTCTTCTGAGTTCAGAATATTTCAGCCTGGCATAGTAACTTCAGTGCAAACACCCTAGTTCTTAGATTTAAGCGCTGAGCCATGCCAGGATTGTAAACTGATCTGCACATCCGCATCCAAGTGCTCTGACAAACAACATTGTGTTTCAATTCAAACGAGACATAACCTGTTTCTGTTGCCGTTACAATCACCTATCTGCAGGTTCTTTTTCTGCTCCACTTTTTAGTAGAATATTGTGAAAAATGAAACATAACATACCGTATTTTTCCAACTATAAGTCTGATGTACTCTGCTGGCCCGGAGCTCTATGTTCCAACCGGCAGAGCAGGAGTTAGAGATGGAGAAGCTGTCTCTGATTAGCAGAGCTGTATGTGAGGTGGGGTGCCCCACTTCCAATACAATGCAGAAGACGGCTCTCCTATCTGTGTGTGAGTTGGGCTAAAGCAGAGCTCTGCTCACAAACAGTTCACACACAGCCGGAGGAAAGTTCCATCCACAGCCAGATCTCTCCTATGCTCTGTGTTATCCAGCCAAATGGACGGCTGATAACATATTGCTCGGCTGTCTGTGCGAAGAGCTGGCAGCGTGAGTCCAGCTTTCCCACAGACAGAGCTGAAGCTGGGAAGCTGAACAGCCGCACCTTCAGAGTCTTAAATGCAGGCACCCACACAAAATACAATACTTCTACAGAAGTTATTAGTACATAGGTGTCGTATTTGTGGATCCAACACGCCAGTTTCTTTTTCCAAACTTTCTTAATAATCGCCAATGTGTAATGTAACAGATTAAGTGTGCATTTTATACTGTAATTGGTTAGCCTGTGCCATGCTACTTTCTGAATATTTATATGTTTGCTTGCATTTAGAAAACTTATTATGCTCACTGCACATTGGTGGCTAGACTGTTCTATGAAGACAGAATTTCTTCACAAAACCACAATAAAGCACATGGTCTTTGTAACCTATACACATCTTATTGACAATGCAGTGATATGTTTTTTCTCTAAAATGAATTTGTGTTTCTAAAGGTAGGAATACAAGTATAGATTTATGCACAATCGACGATAGATTTGATCAGGATTTTGTTATATTTTGACTGAATATTGATTGTGCCTATATTGAATGTATACACTGTATTTTCATTCGATCGAATAAAATTTTGTTCGACTGTACTGGAACTGTTTCTAAAACCAAACCAACCTGTGCCACAGAGTTGTTAAGCTTTTAAAGAAAAGGAAGTATCCTTGTCCTCGTTATTGTCTCTATAGCACCATCCTGATTTGTAATGTGCGATCTATTATCTACACTAAAGCCGGCCATACACGGCTCGATTCCCTGGCAATCAGTGTGTGATTGATCGCAATGGGATGATGCAAGTATTGCAAGGATTGTTTGGGCAATTTATGCGCACCACCAGCAGGAACCGATCCCTTGCCGATACTGGGGATCCAACAGGGAAATACTGACGGATCCCTGTTTAATCGACATTTTCTTGGAGCCGGATTGATCACTCTAGGTGGGCAGCATGTGATTCCCAAACAATCAACTGGTGTGAATGCGCATGGGGATAAATTGTTTGGGAATCGAATGAAAGATGGAGCCACAACCGATTGAAGAGAGAGATTGAGTTTATGTCTGAAATATTATGAAGAGGTTTATCTTGTATATTAATCTGTGTGTCATAAATTGTTAGTTGATTTTAAACTGTGACGTAATCTGCTCATGAATATTTACATCTTATAATAAATGTCTTTTACTTTCTAGGTTGCATTATATAGTATGTTTGTGGCAATCATGGCTTTCAATGCCAAAGTGAGTGATCCTCTCATTGGAGGAACCTACATGACGCTATTAAATACAGTGTCCAATCTCGGAGGGAATTGGCCTGCTACCATGGCACTAGGGTTTGTGGATCACCTGACAAGTAAAGAGTGTATTGGAGCAGAGGGACAGAGCTGTGCTGATCATGATGCTTCGGAGGTATATGTTACACTAATGTAGACTTTTTATGAACTCTGTCTCTGTTGTATATTGTCATGTTGCTTATTCGTCCCACATGTGCGCACATTAAAATATTGTCAAGTTTAAACTTCAGAATGAACCAAGTTCTGCTGACCAAACTATTTGGTTACATTTCCTTACCTGACTTGGTTTTCCTCTTAAGCAGGGAACACACGGCTTCGATATTGGAGCTGTTCAAGGTTCCCTGCAGCAGCGTGATGATATTATCACGCTGCTGTCAAATATCAGCAGAGCTGGGGAGACAGCTCTGCTCTCTCCAGCACAGCCGATGCTTTACATGGAGACAGGTCATAGTCAATGATGTCATCCCCCACAATGCAGAAGTTATAGACCTACATTGTAAGGGAGGAAACTGGGGAGAATTTCATAAGCCAGGCAGTCAAGGGAGGAAGAAAACAAATGCATTTCTTTACATATTCATAGGCGAGAAACAAGCATTGTAACATTGGGGTTTAGGATTACTGCCATTGCAAGATGAGATTTGAGCTGGCATCCAGCTTTATTAGTGTTTGAGATGTCTTTTATGTATAAATAGATATAATGTTTATCCATCTACTGAATGAGGACTGTTTGGTCATTTCTTCATTCCCCTTTTTTCTTTTTCTTATTTCTTTCAGCTTTGTGTCAATCTTGGTGGTACATGTGTGACAACACTAGACGGCTATTATGTGGAGTCTGTTATATGTGTGGTCATTGGCTTTGTCTGGTGGTTCTTTCTGGGACCATCATTTAAGAAACTGCAAGACGAAGGGCAGTCTTCATGGAGGTGCAGGCGCAGGAGGCGCAGTTTCTGCTAAAATTGGAAAAAACGGACGATCTAAAATGTTTTCTACCCACAAACAGTGCTCAATTCGACTCTTAAAGCATCTTTGCTATACGGTTTATGGACACCTAGTAAGTACACAGTCACATCATTGTTGGTTGTCTGCAGTGTCTTATCCGTGGGCAAAGTACGAGTAAACCAGAAAAAAAAGCTGTTGTGGACACTGAATCTTTGCCCATGGTGTTAAGTCCTTTACAACCTAAAGTGTTAAAGTCAACTCCTGAGTTACAATGTTAAGTTTTAAACAAAGAGATTAGTCACATTGGTCAGTAAACATCATCAATACATACTATTTCTTTTTTTTTTCTTTTTTTTTTATACTGCTTGTTTGCTAATTGTACATGTGTTCCTGAAGAAGGTACTCTTAAGCAGGGTACAGACGGCTCGATGTTTGAGCCGTTCGATGTTCCCTGCAGCACCATGATGACGTCATCACGCTGCTGTCTGATATTGGAGAAGCTGGAGAGACAGCTCTACTCTCTCCCCGGCTCAGCTGATACTTTGCATGGAGACCCACGATTTCCATGCAAAGCAAAGGACAACGGTCGTATTTAACGGTCATGTCCGATATGGTTGTTTTCGAGTGAGATTTATTGGTCCCACTCGAAAACAGCAATGGCTGCATATTATGTGGGCCAGATAGATGGCCGTGAGCGCGCACAGCACTCGAAGCGGCCATCGATCTGGCCCATATCTACATGTCTGTGCCCAGCTTGAAGCTGGTCATACACCTTTTAGATATCTCTGTCAGATGTCCTGTAGGTCTACCAACAACTATGTTCCTTTAGATCACTTTGGTTTTACCAAAACCATATAATATGAGGGAATTTCTAAACAATGAAGTTTACCTGTGTTCAATCGCAGAGAACCCTATACTATATAGTTTTTGGTAGATCTAAAGGATATCTGACAGATCTCTGAGAGATCTAAAGGTGTATGGACAGCTTTGGAAGACACTCCCTTCTCTGTTCACCACAAAAAATACTGTAAATATTCCACACCATACTTTGCATTCAATATTTTATTCATTAAAATATAGTACAGGGTGTCCAATATACTGCAATTGTTCTCTGCCTTGGGCTAAGCTCACCTGGGAGCTTGTGCATCACTCATGGCTGCCAGGGGGCTTCCAATATGTTTTGAATACAAGCAGTGGGCCAGTTGATGAGGCATATCCTAAAGTGGCAACTAAGGGTCCCCATACACGGGTTGATACCCGCTCAATCGATGTATGCTTGAGCACATCATGGTGACGTCACCAATGCTGCACTCAAGGTTTCTTCAATTGGATGGTGAATCAATGAGCACCGCTGCGCTGCGCAGAACCCTTGTGCCCATCTAAAGCAACAGCAATCCAACAGGGTTTTACCAACATGTTGGTTCCCTTTCTTCCCGCTCAAAGAAACGGTGGCTGCGTCCGATTCACAAACAATCGATCACAGCGAATGTGATATTTTGTTCAGGAATGTATGGGGAACTTGTCCGCTTCCCTCCAGTCATCCTGCAGCCAACAGTATGTACTTCCCCTACTGTTGAGAACACATGCAGATAGGAAAAGTATGCTGTTATATGACCTTTTACAGGTCATATGGCAGGCTTCCTCCTCATGGGATACTTTTTGTCATTCTAAAAATGTATGGTGTTTTGTTTGCTTTAAAACTCCAAAGCAAGCACTAATCTATAGCAGACAGTAATGGTTTATAATTGTGTCAGAGTCACTACTGAGTAACTATCAGTAGCAAGACGTATGGTGCAGTTAGACCATACATATGCATTATAAGTTGTCCATCTCCATTATGGTGCCACACACAATTCTTCAACACAACAGACTACAAAATAAACCTGTAGCAGTGCAGTGCTTCCACACAATAAGGAAGAGCTACAGTGGAATTAGTCCATTGCAGTTAATGTCCTAGTCCTTTCCTGTTAAGGAACGGAATTAAAAATGGATGACAATGCACCCATGTAAAGTGTGCTTACATGCAATCATCACCAAAAGTGTTGGAGATGTAGTAAAGGG
The DNA here is from genome assembly GCA_036250615.1 of Ptychadena robeensis. Taxonomy (NCBI): domain Eukaryota; kingdom Metazoa; phylum Chordata; class Amphibia; order Anura; family Ptychadenidae; genus Ptychadena; species Ptychadena robeensis. Next base: position 48,128,880 of record CM070035.1, on the reverse strand, counting down.
TTGTGGGGACATTTGGGGGTAAAAAAAGATTGCACTAGCATCTGTAGTTTTTGCATAAATTAGGTTCAAAGTCGAAATTTTTACTTGATTTTGGACTTATTTGTGTTTGAGTATAGATGTCAACTGCCTATGAGGAAATATGGAACTATACGGTTCTATCTTGGCTACTCTGTGGTGTGATGGCACAGGGAGCACTACAGGATCTGTTGTTGGGGGACAGAGGCATAGTGAGCTCCTGGTAGGGGGGCTGCATGGAAGGCAGAGCTGGGAAAGAGTGGTACTAGGATTGATCTGGGTGAAGGCAAAGTACACAAACTGTACACACAGGGATGGGGGCACACATGAATTATACAGATTATATGTAGTCCATATGTGTCCCATCCCTATGTGTACAGTGACTGTGTAGTCCAGGGGTGTCAAAATCTGAGCCAAATTGGCTGCAGATTAATTATATTTTTTAAATAAATATGACTGTTGCCCTGCAACTTCATCCTAGTTTTTTAATTTGGCCCGCTGTGTATCTGTGTTAGAGCAACACTTTCTTTTTTGTAGTTTACCATCAACCCATCTCCAGCAACTTTGGTGATGATACCATGCTCAGGGGCTTACAATTTTGGACTAGTTGATTAAAAACAAAAATTTGACCATTTATACTTTCGGATTTAATTGTGTACAATGGCAAGCTACTGCAAACATGTTGATGTGAAAGTTTTCTCCTGTTTCTTCCTAATCTGAGGTGTTTGCACTTTATTTAAAAAACTTGTTAAGCTTTCACTTTAGCGCAGGTGCAATGTTTCTCTCAATGGTTCTCAATGTTGCGCAGGTGCAATGTTTCTCAACGTTATTCTTAATAGCTTCTTCTGTGTATAAAGATGCTCTGGGTAGCAACACAGAATAGTAAACCCAGCCCTAGGGTATGAAAGTTTGGTTGAGGGTTATCGCATATGTATTTTATTCATGGCATTTCTTTTTTGTTTTGTTTCCTGATAGAACTGTGACCTTGACAAACTCTTAAAACCTCATCATTACGTAATCATTTTTATGAATGGTTTGTTTACAATGATGTTACTGTACTGTTACTTATGATTTATATCCATACACTCACATGTTGTATGTATTACATGCGATCTTATGTGCTTGCATGTCTTAAGCAGGGTACAGACATGTAGATATGGGCCAGATCGATGGCCGCTTCGTGCGCCGTGCATGCTCACAGCCATCTATCTGGCCCATATAATATGCGGCCATCGCTGTTTTCGAGGGGGACCAATCAATCCCGCTCGAAAACATATCGGACATGACCGTTAAATACGGCCGATGTTCATTGCTTTGCATGGAAACTGCAAATCTCCATGCACAGCATCAGCTAAGTTGTAGAAAGAGCAGAGCTGTCTCCCCAGCTCCGCCGATATCTGACAGCAGCGTGATGACGTCATCCCGCTGCTGCAGAGAACATTGGACAACTCCAATATTGAGCTGTCTGTTCCCTTCTTTAGTCTTAAGGTGGGCATACAGGGGTTGATACCCATTCAATCGATGGCGCCTCAAGGGCAGTGTGATTATTTCACCATGGTGTGATTGCACATTGTTCATTGAACTGAGAACTGATGCACAGCACTTCTGCGCTATCCCATTTGATACTTTGGATGGGGACCCCAGACCCCATCCAATGTTTTTTCAATCGAACAGGGAATTACCAACATGCTGGTTCCGATTGATCCCCCTCGGAGAAAGGCTGGGTGCAATCGATTCGAGAGCAAATGATGAACATGCACAGTGATCAATTTGTGCTTGCATCTATTCGAAAATCGACCTGTGTATGCCCAGCCTTACCTAAGATCTTACTTTATTAAACCAGTCACTTGGTGGCAGACAATACAAACAGTTTTAATGAAATGAAAAGGATCCACACAGTGTTTGCTATAAACCTCCCTATCCTTCAGCACGGTACGGGCGATCACAGCAGAATAGATAGTACTCTGCTTAAATTTCCCTTCATGTGGGCTGGGAAACCGACGCTCCTTCATTAACATGGAGGTCTATGGCACTACACCCCCCACCTCTTAGGTGTCACCAATGACGCCGAAGGGGTGGTTCCAGATCTAGAGAATCGCCGCAGCTTTCGAGTGGTACTGTATATCTGGTGTTCCCAATCCCTGCTCCGTTAGCGGTTGGGATGAACCCAAAAAGTGGAAGAACTGGGTTCGTCTCAACCTCTAGGGATGTAAAAATTTAAGTGGCCTATTCTGTGCCCTCATGGTTTAGAGTTTGCACCCTTTTCAGTAGGTGGAAGCAGTGGCCTCTCTGCATGGGTCTGTCACATTCACTGCTTCTTTAAACCTTTAACTGTGTAGAAGCCAAAGTCTGTGATGATTGAAGCTCCAGCTTTGAGGCCATTGATCCACACTGAGCGTACCGCTCCTCCTCCGTCATGCTGGCGCAGGTTCCGCTACTCTACCTGGGCTTCTTGCTAAAGAAGACATACTGCAAAACATTAAATGCCTTTTATATGCACCTGCAATGTATGTAGCAGAGGAAATAAATGTTTAGTTTTTAACAGAATTTTAATTCAGCGGCACCAATGAGACAGAACTCTTGTCACTGCTTTGCATGTTAGAGGGAGATTCTTTGAACTCCTTTTCCTCACGTCTCCTGCAAAGTGACACGTGGACTGTGATCTGTTATTTTGTTTTTTGTGAAATATATTAATAATTTAAAAATAATTGGAAAGCATTTTTAGTATAATATAAATGATGTATTATTCAGAATGACTGCAGCCTTCCTGGACCTTATATATCTGGTGGTACTTGTACTCTCTGACCTGACTCTAACCTGTTGTCATATTGACAGCGGAGAATAAAAGTATTTAAGCGTCAAAGTAATTGGGACGGATGAAGTCCCCACTGTTGTACTGTTATATGTCCTGCGTCATTCCTGCAGTCCACTCTGTATAGATGTTTTACTCTGTCCCCGTATATTGTTACGGGCTGGGACCAGATACTTCAAAGGTTCTTTTAATATCATTCTGTGCTTTTCTATGCTTTTAAATATTTGTAAACACAAAACGGCAATCTTCTCACTGGAAGCAGTATCTTCTTTTATTTCTTTTCAAATGATTTGTAATTATAACATATTTTGTATAAACAAGAATCATTAGTTACATGGTCTATTTTCCTAAAGTGATTGATTGACTGTAAATCAAAATCTTCTTTAAACCTGTATTAAAGAAAAACAGATTGTCAAGTTGTCGTGAGAGTTTTGTGTTGTTTTTTTTTTCCATCGATGACTTCTCCATTATACAGACAATACCAACTTTCTGGATTTCATATAATAAAAATAGACAACTGTTGTGCTCAGCAATGTAATCAAAGTTAACCCATTAGGACTTAAAGTGGATGTATACTCAATGTGTAAAAATTACATATGTAAAGTTAAAGTTTGGCTTACTTCTGAGCTGGTATGATGGTGGCTTAGGGCTCCAGGATCCTAAAATAATATACTTACCTGATGTTCTGTGTATCGTATGAGCGATTCCAAATTTATTCGCCAGGCTTCCAAAGTTTAACTCCAGGTGCAATACAGCGGGTGTCAACTGGGGCATTCAATGGTTTTCTGTGGAAATTTTCCTCAATGTACTTTGAATGGAGATCTGAGATCATAGAGATCTCAGCAGAGGGCCCAACCAGCAAGTGAGGGGATGCTGCAATGGATGTTCTTAAATAACTTATTGCAGGTAAGTTTTGGGGGGGGGGGGGGGGGGTTGGTTTTTTTTTATGCTTTTCTCCCTATAATTGGCACTTTATAGTGCCATTCAGTTAATGATGTACTTCTGGTGGTAGGTCAGCTTTACGCTAGGCATACACAGCTCCATTTCTGGATTGATGCAAGAATAACTGATCACTGTGATCATTTGCAGTGATTGATTGTTCTCGAATCGGTTGCAGCCACCCTTGATGTAATAGGTAACCAACATATTGGTAAATCTTTGTTTAATTGCCATTACTGTGGATGGGGAAAAACAGGATCAATTGCACAAAGTGGTGCGCCTCGATTCTCCATTCAATCGAGGAATCTCAAGCGCAGAGTGGAGACGATCATGTTGCACTTAAGGGTTCATCTATTGCACGGGATTGGCTGCGGATCGCAGCTGCCCACAAAGAGCGACCGATCAATGTGGCCCGAAATTACAAACGGACATGTCTTTTTTTTTCTTCTCTGGCCAATCACATTAGGCCCCCCATACACGCAGCAATCTGTGGACAATTTTGCACCTGATTGATTGGCATGTGCATTTGCGGCAATACAAAGGCCGCAAAATCACCCACAGATTGCAGATGCCCATTTGGAATGACCGATCCATGTGTGCCAAATCGCCAGTGAAAGGCCATGTCTTTTTTTATTTTGGCTTGTCCTATTACCAGTGTCCCTGTCCAAAGTCTGGCACACAAAGGGTGTGCACGGATCCCCTGAACAACCGGCTGAACAATCGGCTGTTAGGGGACTGACAGTCGACGTTACAATCCCCAATAAGGTTTACTGAGCAAAAGTTTATGTGTGTTTGGCTACCTTAAGATGGGTCGGGCCCTTAGGATTCATTTGCACCACACCACCCATTGCTCTTTACATTGTGTTATGGTAAAACGTGCTCACTTTGCACTTTTTCAGCATTATTCACCTGACTGCATTGCCAGGCTGTCATTGGTGTCACTGTTCCTTCTGTAACAATCACAATGTTGTGTGCATTGTAGTGCTTTGTGTCAAATAGGCAGAAACACTTTAATGTACACCATAATAGGACAAGCTGCAGATCACATACAGGACGTTGTATAAATGTGCCACCCCAGATTTATTATTATACAGAACATCAAACCATATAAGAGATGTCAGGAACTGAATATTTCATTTGCTTATTTCCGCATATGACAAACCACTATTAGACACGTATCACTGCCAACACTTCTGTAGCAGGTCACGCGCACAAGGACCCAAGCATGCGCAGTACGGCCCTCAGCCGGGAGCGCGCTTGTCCGTCTTGGAGATCTGCCGTCTTCCTGTACAGTCCGCGCGTGTGTTGTCTCGGTGCTGCCACCTCCAGGCCACAGAGAGCATCGCAGGCTCCAGGCGGCGCGCCTTGTCATCATGGCTCCGAGTGACCAGGCGGATAATGTGATCTCTAAGGTGTCGCAGTTTGCTGACTCGCATTTGTTTCTAGTCCGGGTATGGATCGTCCATGTTGTGCTCAGGCTTTATATACAATCGCTGTACCCTCAATACATCCAGATCAGGTGATCACCTGTATACACAGAGCTGTAGCTTCATTATACATGGCAGCTTGTACCATCCAATGGTATGGTAGGTACATCTGGATATCAGACAATCGTCCTTCATAGTAATAAAACAAAGTGTCATGTAGTAATAGAAGTACTAAATAAGAGAAGTATGTGTGTTATCACTGTATCTGGCTTTTTTATTATAAGATGACTGAGCTGTGACAGGTCACCAGAGGTTTGACATATCTATCAGACCTCATGCATGGCAGTCCCATACGAGGCTAAGCAGTATCTGACACATATCATGTATACTTCATGATAGATAGATTCAGGAAGGAATAGGACTCCTGTCAGGTCATTACTGCTACGCCAGGAGTACACAGGTTTCCTATGGACACGTCACATTCATGCAGTGCACTGTAATGGTAGGCATACACGCTCCGATTCTCCCTCGATAGATGAGGGACCGACTCACGCTGCAGCCGGACCATCCAAAGTAATAGGATCGGCCAGGAATTTACAGACATATCGAATCACCATGCAGGAAGGTCAGGTGGGCGCACCTGCACACGGCGCTCGATAGGCTTCAAGATTCGTCAGGAATCAGCCCCTGTATGCCTACATTTAGATCTTCTTAAAACTCAAAGCTGTACGTGCATTTGCTGTTCCGAAGAATTGAATTGGAAATGCAGGTGAAGGCAAAATACACAGAGAACATGATGGGGCTCAAACTGCAATGCTTTGTATTTTGTAGTGTGGTTTGACAATGCATTTAGTGTGAAAGAGCCCTTAACCTCCCTGGTGTTATGCTCGAAGCCAGTACGGGCGCAGTTTGATCATGGATCAGACTATGCCCGTGCCGGGATCGGGCATAATCACCGACTCTCCGTGACCCTGCAGCGTTTCTGCATAGCTGCAGGCTCACAGTGTTCTTCCTGCTTCTATGGCGGTACCGTAGACCGCCATGTTAATAGAGGGGGTGTCGCTTTTCCCCACACACGTCACCGGCATCTGGCATTGTGTAGAGGGGAATCATGGAGGAATACAGTGTACTCCTCTGCGATTGCCCGGACAGCGGCTTTTCGGGTCATAAAAATGGTGCAAAAATGGATAACGCCAATAAGGTTAGGATCACCCTACAATTTCTGTACAATCACCTGTTGTTCTACCAAAACCATGTAATATGAGGACCTTTCTAACCTTCCAATCAGTATGTATTATATCAGGGAGGACCCTGCATTACATATCAGTGATAAATACCTCCCAATCACTATGTATTATATCAGGGAGGACCCGTCACTACATATCAGTGATCTACACCTCTCAATCACTATGTATTAGGGAGGCCCCGGCACTACATAGCAGTGATATATACCTTCCAATCACTATGTATTC
>CM070035.1:48101084-48113177 GCA_036250615.1 Ptychadena robeensis | reverse complement strand
AGAGATGATGAGAGCGTGTACCAGGAGTTTGGTGGTCTCTGGGGACAGGAAGGGGCAGATTTTGGAGATGGAAGTGGCAGGATTTAGTAATGTTCTGGATGTGGGGAGTAAAGGAGAGTGCAGAGTCGAAGGTGACACCAAGGCAGCGAGCTTGTGTAATAGGGGAGATGTAGGTGTTATTTACTGTAAGTGAGATGTTGGGTGGAGGCTTGGAAGGTGATGGAGGAAAGATGATGAGTTCAGTTTTGCTCAGGTTGAGTTTAAGGAATATGTCAGCCATCCATGAAGAGATGGCCGATAGGCAGTGAGAGATGTTGTCCAGGACAGAGGGAGTAAAGGCCGGGGTGGATAGGTAGATTTGGGTATCATCAGCATATAAGTGGTATTTCAGGCCAAAGGAAGAGATGAGTTTGCCAAGAGAGGAGGTGTAGAGGGAGAAAAGAACCGGGCCAAGGACGGAGCCTTGTGGGACGCCAACAGAGAGGGGGGTGTGAGAAGAAGAGGAGCCATTGAAGGAGGTTTGGAAAGAGAGGTCACCTATTTTAAATAAGGCCCCAGTTCCAGCTGAAGAAAAACAGCCCAAAGTATGGTGCTGCCACCACCATGCTTCACCGTGGGTATGGTGTCTGATTTTTGTTCAGCACAGGAACTTGACATTTTACAAGTGTACACCTTTACTATCAACTGTATATCGTGCATCTGGAAAGTATTAACTTTTTCCACATTTTGTTATGTTACAGCCTTATTCCAAAAATATTTCATTGTTTTTTTCGTGAGAATTCTACACACCCCATAACTTACTTGCTGACCTGTGGTAAAATTCAGTTGATTGGACATGATTAGGTCTATATAAGGTCCCTAAGCTGACAGTTCATGTTGAAAATCAAACATGAAGTCAAATAATTTGTTTGTAGATCTCCAAGACAGAGTTGTTTTGGATGGTTACAGAACAATTTCTGTTGCTTTTAAGGTCCCAAATGAGCACAATGTCCTTTGTCATCCATAAGTGTAAGAAGTAAAAAACCACCAGGACTCTTCCTAGAGCTAGCCGGCCATCTAAACTGAGCGAACGGGGGAGAAGGGCCTTAGTCAGGGAGATGACCAAGAACCTGATGGTCAATCTGTCAGAGCTCCAGAGGTCATCTGTGGAGAGAGGAGAACCTTCCAGAAAGACAACCATCCATGATCTCTGGCCTGATGAGACAAAGATTGATTTCTTCAATTAGCTACGTTTAAAGGAAACCAGACACCACTCATCACCAGGCCAATACCATCCCTACAGTGAAGCATGGTGGTGGCAGCATCATGCCGTGAGAATGTTTTTCAGTCGCAGAAACTGAGAGATTAGTCAGAATAAAGTGAAAGATGGCTGCAGCAATGAACAGAGACATCCTGGATGAAAACCTGTCCCAGAGCGCTCTTGAACTGTTTATCTGTCAGCAAGACAATGACCCTAAGCACACAGCTAAGATAGCAAAGGAGTGGCATCAGGACAACTCAGTAAACGTCTGTAAAAGTGTACCAGCCAGAACCCAGACTTGAATCCAATTAAACATCTCTGGAGAAATTAATTAATGTCTTTTTAAGGTATTATTTATCTGTCTGGCCTTATGTGGCATTGCCTCTGCAATCTGATTAATTTTAAAATATCATTTTGTTGTGAGTAATAAAAGCTGCTCATCCACTGAAACATTATCGCTGCTTAAACGTGTCATTTTTTTGCACCTCTAACTTCCTCTGTCACTCTCTCTTGTTGAATTCCCCAGTGCATGGTCATGGCAGCCTACTGGTCAGACTTGCTGGAGTGGAATTAACTCCAAGTGGCAAGCAATGGTTGCTGACTAATCTCCAACCATCCCAGAGGTTATGGGTTCAGCTTCTGAACAGAGACGACTCCATGCTTGATTGTTTCATATTTATTAACAGGGTAAGAGTATGCTTATTATCAAAGGTTTTTCTTCATATGGATAATATAATTGTCTATCAGAAGACTCATGTAGAATGTAATGACTGCATATAATAGCAAAGTGATTACCATGATTGGTCGACTTGAATCTTGGGATTATTATTACTTTTAGGCACATGGCTGCTTTTCATAAACTGTATATCATGTAAACGTTGTTGCCCCATGCTTAGGACCATTTTCAGGTGGCTTTGGGCCTGAGGTAATTTGCAGCTTCAGAGGGCATTAACATACCTGTCAAGCATCCCATTTTGGCCGGGAAAGTCTAATTTTTTATCCTAGCCAAATCCCAATTAAAAATAAATCCTGGATTTCTCCGGGGGATTGTGAGATTAGGGTAAAGGTACCCATACACGGGTATCCATGCAATTGATGAGCAATCAATCGCGGCGTGGTGACGCAAAGAGTCGCCGAACGATTGTTCGGCAAATTTATGTGCACCACTTTGTGCAATCGATTCCTGCCCAATACTTTGAATGAGGTTCATCAGTTCCCATCCAAAGTAATGCCAAATACAAAGACTTACTAACATGTTGGATCCCTGTTTGACTGACATTTTTGGAGTGGGATTGATCATTCCAGGTGGGAAGCGTTCGATTCACAAACGATCGATACATTCCCATCCAAAGTAATGGTTATCAAACAGAGACTTGCCAACATGTTGGATCCCTGTTTGACTGACATTTTTTTGTAGTGGGATTGATCGCTCCAGGTGGGAAGTGTTTGATTCACAAATGATTGATGGATGCGAACGCACAAATTGATCCGTGTATGGCTGCCTTAACTTATGAGGGAGATGTCGTAACTCTCCCTCATCAGCTCCCACCCAACTTGTTCAGATGATGTGCTGGGTGGGAATTTAGGGCATACACAGGTAGGTTTCAGTGCGGCAGGTGCCCAGCCGAGAGCAGTGCGATGATGTCATTGGGCTGCTCTTGAGCTTCATCTATATCGAGGCACAGCACTGCTGTGTCATCGATATGGGCCACTAATTATTTCGATGGGTATCCGTGGACCGCATCCAAAATAATGTAATTTGAAGAAGGTTTTCCAACATGTTAGAAACCTGTTCAACCGATCCTGCTCGATGGAAGCCTGGATGGCTCAAATCTTGTAATAGATTCAAGCTAAATTTGGCGCCATAAACGCACACAGCGCCCGATAATGCTCGAATCTATTACAAAATCGAGCCGGGTATGCCCAGCATAACGCCCCCTCCCTCCAAAATTAGCAAGCTGTATATGTGACGTCACTTCCTGTATTTTTCCCCTTATTCAGTAGACTCACAGGTATGGCATTTAAACTCACTTTGAGCTATGTTTTTATTCTCTTTGCATAGGAAGAAATCTTTTAAAGCTTTGTACAGAGGTGATATTTTTTGCCTGAAACAATCCTTAGTGATCATTTTAGGCTCCCCGCTCAGCTAGTTCTCAAATATGGACAGGGAAGACAAGTAGGAGGCAAACATCAGCAATTGTTATTGTCAAACATTTATTGATCAGGCTGTATGGATCATTAGTAACTGATGGAGGGTTATGAAGCTGAACCTCCCTAGCACTCTGCTGAGGTCCAGATTTCTGTACCAAAAGCGCACCATAGACTTAAATTGAATATTTTTTTTATGTTGTAGGCCTGTAACTTCCCAAAATATGTCCGTAAAAAGGTCTAACAGACATCCTGAATATAATAATGTTTGAAACAAACAATTATGTTAAAAAAATTACATTTAAAATATATATAATAAAAGGTATCATCTGAATTATAAAATCTCTAAAATACTTATTTTGTATGATAGATTTCAAAACAATGTGTATTCATATTTATGTTTTTCATTATATTCATAATACAATTTTTATTCAATTGGAAATGTGTTATGTGTTTTTGTTTTTACTTTGAATTGTATTGGATACACTGTATCCAATACAATGCCCTTTGGCACCCTCTGAAAGGCTTAACTTCAAAGTGCACATCTGGAAATGACACTGGGGTGATTTTTCAGATGTGCTCTTTGCAGTTAACCCAATTTACATTTGAATGTCCCGCGCCCCGCGGGGGATGAGCCGCTCTACAGAAGCCAGCATGTCACATCAGGGACACTGGGACAGCGCGAAGCGGTAAGTATGTGCTGCTGGACCCCCCGATCTTCACTCCATCTCGTTCAGTGCAATAGTCACTGTGCAGCGCTGGATGAGATGGTGCCGTCACTAACGCTAGGGGGGTTGACCTCCTGGGCGTTACACAGGTGGCACGTTTTGCCATGGGCAATCGTGGCGGAGCACAACATGCTCACTGGAGACGCCGGAATTATGCTGCAAAAAGGCAATGCCCCTCCATTTACATGGAGGTCTATGGCACCGCCTATCCCCGTTCCCTTCGCGTCAGTGACATGATCGGGGGCAGCCCCGGAAGCATCGGCATACACAGGGGAATCCGGCGGACAGGTGAGCTTTATGATGGCTGAAACTCAGCCCAAATTAATTTGGGCCAAACACCTAGGAGGTAAATAAAGCTGGGCTAGATTAAACTAAACTGGGATCAGACTAGTATAGGCGTTGGACGTAAGCTTTTTTTGGCTTTATTAAAAAATTAAGATTTGGATTTGTGGAATACATTTCATGATAGAATATTTTTAAATCATAATCTGAAATCTGATGTTGATAATTGATGGTTGTATGCAGCATGTGACATCCAGGTCACATACAATGAAATTAAAGTAAGAGGAATCAATGATTCCATAATAAACCTCTCCTATGTTTTATGTTTGCACATAGACATCACAGACACACATTCCATTACACTGGTCACAACATTTCTCCAGCTTGCTTGTTTTCAGGTTACTGTGGCACAATAATTATTAAATGTCAGTGGAAGAAATCTTTGTCAGAATTCACCTTGGAACAAACATGCTGAATAATACCCTGGGATTTCAATTACAATAAACATGTATATGTACATTATATATGTATATTCAGGTGAATTTATATTTGTGAGACTGTACTCATAGACTGACTAAAAGTTTAGTGTAAAGTGATTATTGTGTTTAACATGTGTGTGTTTGTATGTTCATACATGAATATATATCACACGCACAATTTTTTAAGTGATGAATTAGAAGCGGTTGAAAGGAGTGCTATTTGCTGAGTACACAAAGCGACATAAGACGATTGTCATATCAGTAAAACACAGAAGAAACCTGTATTTCCTGATTGTCCTGAGCAACTTTAAATTGCCATTTTTTTTACTTTTTTTCAGCATGTGTTCAGTTAATAAGATCAGCCATGACCTAAGTTTATAATATAATACCTATGCAGTCTAACCTCTGCAGCTTTAAGGTCTTTGCACACTACTCAAATGCATTGCGGTGGTTTACTGGCAACGGACCGTGGTCCAGCGAATATATCCATTGCTAGTAATTAACCTCCTCAGCGTTTAACACGTCGCGCACTTCTTTAAAAAGCTTGTCGCGTGTGAACGTGGGCAAAAACTGCGACGCCTCCATAAAATGGACATGATAGATGACGATGAAGAGGCGTACCCAGAGAATATAGTTGGTCCGTCTATACTATCATACTCTATTGGCGCAGGTTTGCCGAGCTACATTCTGGACAACACTCTGGAGGTTAAACTGTGTAAAGGAGACTCTTCTGGAAACCTGGGTACCTTGCGTTAATAAAAATTCCGTAAACGCATGACGGTGGTTTTACACCCACTTATTAGTGGAACTTGCCTTTGCTTGAATTGTTCTTTTTCCTTTGTTTGTAAATTCAATTTAAAAAATATTGAAACTGAAAAATTTGGTAAACGCAACAACATGTGTAGTGTGAAAGGGCCCTTATTTTGTTTGCCTAAAGATTGTACTGTACAGGGTCTGAGCCAATGAACCCCTAAATCTGTGTTGGCAGCTACATATACAGGGGTATGATAATTACATTCTGAACTTACCTCAGATACTATAATGCCGATTTGCCACAGTTTTTTTTTACTACACTTGTACTTTCTTTGAACTGAGAGACATCCTTCCAGCCTGATCACTAAAGGACAACCATAGTGTTCACCTGGATCAGTATGATGGATTAGGATTGGGCTGGCCATACACGGGTCAAGCACAGTTGATTGCCGTGATTGGTATCAATTGATCCTGCTCAAAGAAAGCTCGATCGAACAGAGAACCAACATGTTGGTAAATCCCTGTTTGATTGCCAACAATTGCTTTGGATGCTGGCAGAAGTGCTGCGCCTCAATTCTCTGTTCAAGGAATTATCGATTGCACAGGTATGGCCAGCCTACAATTTCCTTTAGATCTACCAATAACTATATAGCACAAGGGCTGCCATGGTAGGATACAGATTGATAGAATGGTTTAGGAAAAGTCCTTTTTACATAGTTTTATGTAAATAAAGTTGATTGCAATATGTATAATGACCTATATTGAAACAATTTTTTCTGTAACAGGCCAGCTATTGAAACTTGATAAACTGACATCTTAAGTTATATTATCTTATCATTTGAATTTAATTTTATTGAGATATATATATATATATATATATATATATATATATATATATACAGTATATATATAGTTAGAATATACAGTATATATATAGTTATAGTTAGAAAGTTATAAGTTATAGTAGCTTTTATTTACTAAAGCAGGGAACAGACAGTTCGATATTTGAGCCGTCCGATGTTCCCTGCAGCAGCGTGAGGACGTCATCACGCTGCTGTCAGATATCGGCGGAGCTGGGGAGACAACTCTGCTATCTCTCCAGCTCAGCCGATGCTTTTCCTGGAGACCCGCAGTTTCCATGCAAAGCAACGGATATCGTCCGATATCCCAGTTTTCGAGCAGAATTGATTTGTCCAGCTCGAAAACTGGGATGGCCGCATATGATATGGGCCAGATAGATGGCCGTGAGCGTGCACGGCGCTCAAATTGGCCATCGATCAGGCCCAAATCTGCAGGTGTGTACCCTACTTAACACTTTTGTTAATGGAGCAATTTTTATCTGTGACCTACATTTCTTTGCCAGGACATCATAACAAGATAAGAGCTAATGGATATGAGATGGTAGAAAAATCTACCATTGGAAACAATGGAAACAATGGTTAACCTATGCTAATGCTCTTGAGTTATCAAATGGAAGAGGAACAAACAGAGAAGTTATCGTTTCTTGTAACCCACCATTGTTCATAATGTCTTTGGTTTCTCAGGGAGGGTTCTTCAATGAATGTCTGAATGTCTTGCTGCTTAAAGAAGGACTAGGAAGAGCTACTCATATTCCCAGCGTACATGCAGATCCTGGCCACCTCTGGACATTCTACAAACGACTATTACAAGCTGAAGTCCGTGCACAGAAGGCAAGAAAGGGGATCTGGAAAGAGGAGAGCCAGATTAACCTTTTGAAAAATAAAATTTTTACTCTCAGTATTATTCAGAGGACAAAGTTACTTATCAACTCACTGCTTTCTTACTGGAAGCGATTCAAGACTTGAAAATAGATGCAAGGGGAGTTTATATGTACATGTGTAGGAGATGTTCATGATTTCGCTTTAGTTTAGGGAACATGGGTGCATCATAAATGATGGCCATAGAAGACAACCCTCTTGCTCCGGTACCCCTTGTCAAAGGTAACAGCATTTATGGATTCTATTACTTTTCTTTATGACATGATGCTCGAGGTCAGCTAGCTGGATCAGTCTAGGGCGGCTTGTAACTATATTGTGTTAGGTTATTAAATATTGAGATATATATATATATATATTTACAAACATACACATTCCAATTACTCGAGTCTAAACATTGGGCAGAGTGGTGCATAGGCACCAGGACAGACACTTATAAAGCACAGAGCATTATATTTGTCAAAATTATACACATAGCTAAAAAAGCTCTTTGTTTTTTTTTTATATTTATTTCTGTTTGCTGTGTGCTCTACTATAGTTGTAAGATTATTGTAATACGATGAATAAATCATGTTCTGGTTCACTGGCTCTGGCTATATGAATTTTTAATTTAGAGACATGTGGTAAACATGAACCGCTGTTCGTCATATCAGGGATAATGGCATGTCTAATGTGTTCATTTTATAATTTTTCGGACCTTTAGATCACTTGGGAAATCCTTTAAAGTGTTCCTAGAAAGCCATACGAGGCAACCAGATGCTGCAGGATTGTTTTTACAATGCATCGTCTTCCTCCTGGTAGGCGTTCATTCATTGCAGAATCATCTGTTGTCTAGCTGGAACAAAGAGGTGTGAATTGTAGATCCCATCTAGCAGAACATTTGTAATTATTTCGTTATTTCAGAGTAAACAAAAGATAAGGCTACTGTTTATAAATCACACTATAAATATAGATAACTGGGCATCCACAAAAGATAATAGCTAGCTTACCGGTAGGAGGCACACGTCTATATCAGAAAATATACTCTTATGTACCTCGGATTGACAGTGATTTTCTTTATCTAAAACGTACTTATTTACCTTAATAAACACATTTAAAAAAGAATTTAGGGATTTAATTAAAACCTGAATTATGGATGATTTCTTTTCTGGCAGTATAAAGATCACAAACAAATGTTGAGTTGTAAAAGGAAAAAGATGGATTTAAGCACAATTGCTGAGTAAATATATTAATACAAAAAAGGGATTAACACTTAAGCAGGAAACACACGCATAGACATGGGCCAGATCAGACATCACCATGCTGTGATTGATCGCGGGTTGATTGCACAGCAGTCCACCCGTGTATGCCCAGCTTTACAGTACACAGGCACTTACAGAGACAAGCCTATACTGTATTAGCTGACCCAAGTATAAGACAAGGTACCTAATTTTATTTACAAAAACTAGAAAAACGTATTGACTTGATTATATACTGAGGATGGAAAATGCAGATAGTGGAGTTTTCTAAGTGAGAAAATTATAGAGAAAGCACAATTGCCCTTAGGAAGGAATCAAACAGGTGAATCTTAGTGTCACCCCATAAATAAAGTTAGACATACTATTATTGGTCAAATACACAGTATAATAATAGGAACAATGACCATCTGTATTTTATATTAAGCAATTTCTGTGATGATTTTTGGGAAGAATTACCAGTGATGTGGCAGCCCTCTTCCTATAACTGTTATTTAGGTATATGTCTGCCGTAGGATCACATAACAAATTGAAAACATACCCTTAAACTTAAAGGTCAGGCAGCAGAAAGAAGTATAATACAGAAAGTAAAATTAAACACTTTCTGGAGATTGGTGGCTCAGACACTTGGCAGGGGGTTATTGCTGGGATTTATCACTTGCTGGGGGTTATAATTCCAGTTCCTGACTTGCTGGTGATTATAATTGTTGGCCCAGGCATTGTCATCATACATACATACATACATACATACATACATACATACATACTGAGGATTATTATTGCTGCTTCTAACACCAACAATTGATTATTATTATATTGTAACAATATCTTGTATTCTTTATTTTATGCCCTGGTCCATTTTTATCACACCACTGGTCATACACTAGTTCTTAACACCCTGCTGAACTTTTCAAAATTTTGCTAAGCCAACATCTGCATTTGTAAGGAGCCTGTTCTTAGAGAAACTTGAACAAAGGAGGCTGATTGGGGTGCACAGTTTCACTGTGGAATACTTGATTTTATGTGTCTATGTGCCTTTATTTGAAATCGTATAAGTTACAGGTTTTGTGATGTCGGCCCTTAGATTTATTTTGGACTACACCGTATTGGTATCCTCCTTTTGTTGTAGAGTTTCTATTGACTGCTCTCCGGCCTGAGCTTTACAATCAATGTCAGATAAAGTTTCTGCTCAAATTGCCACAAGGCTCTGGCTAACCCTGCTGAGTCCATTGAGAAAGGCGAGCTGTTTCTACGGCTCCATCTCTGGCTGCAAGATCTAGATCAGATGTGAATACACAAGAAGCTAGCGGCTCACTCTCTACACTTGGCTCATAAATCACAGCTGGATAAAACATTCTTTTACTTATCTGTCTTTAGCTTTTTAAAGCTTTTTTTGTAACAGTTGTACCCCCTTAAGGCCCCCACACACGCCCCGAGCAGGGGCCGACAGATGTCATCACGCTGCATTCCGTCACTCAGAGTATCGGAGGGCACCTTTTGTGTGTTGGGCGTTAGTTTAAACTGGGACCCAAATGCATGCATGCTCGCAGCAGTTGGTCGGTGGCAAAAGGTTGGTCGGCCACAGATCGGGGGTGCCCACATGATCCCTATCGCCCCAAAGCTCGGATGCCATTAGTTTCAATGAGGAACGGCGTCCCCATTATGTGACCGTAATCTTCCATCATGATAGGAAACTACAGTGTGTGGTCATTGTACTACACAAATGAAGTGAACATATCTTCCACATCAGCAGGATGCAGTTCATGAGAATGAAAAGCAAAATGATCAGCATATCATGTTTTTTAAAAGTGTTGCAGCTGAAATAGCTCCATAGGTTTTGGGTTTAGATACATTAAGAGTATGTGTTTTGGTTCAGTTGAAATCTAAATTGTAAATACCACACAAACCCACCCTATCCAAAAGAGATATAGTTATGTCTACTTCATAAAATGATTTCTTCTACCTCCTGTAGAATGCACAATAAAATGAAACTGAAATCCAAAATGAAGGCTGGGCCTTCCTCATGTGCAGATTGAGAACTCTCACGAATAAAGTCTTCCAATATGTATAAAAAATAATTACTGAAAAGTATAACATGTCGTAGGGGGAGGTAGCCGGAAGGAGAGGGAGATGGCGTTAGGCGCGCACGTGCATGCGCAGCCACGCGGGAACGCGCCAGCACGTCAGCATTAGCTGTGCCTGACCCAAGCTTGTGAACGTGGGAGAGGGAAGACGGAGAGACCGCGCGAGCATGGGATGAGGCCGTGGTAGAGACATGCATACACCAAATACCACCCCTCAATCTCTAGGAGGTGGCAACCACTCGAGGACAGCTGAAAAACACCGGGAATCGCCAGCTACAATGTCCCCAGTGCGGACAGGGAACCACCCCCCCTCAGCCCTCAACAGGAACCCCAAGGAGAACGGAACCTGGACATAATACAACTGAGTTGGCTAGGAGAGGGGGGCATGCCTGTCACAAAAAGAACAAAAGCAAAAAAAAAACAAAATGTGGCAGGTAAGTAACAGTGAGGAGCTCCAGAGTGAGTCTCAACCTGACTGCTCGAATAAGCAATGGGAAGCACAATTGGAAAGTAACATATGTACCTTAACAATAACACCATTAAACCCAATGCAAGTATATGAGGAGATCTCTCCAGTACTGCAACAACTACAGGATATACCCCCCCCATCCCCTAGGAATGAGAGGCAACATGACCCCAGATTTACAAGAACCATTCAGTCAAAGTGACGTAGATAAAGAAACTTCAATACCTCCTGACATGCAAAATCATATGGACACTACAAGTACCTCACTAGACTCCGTGGCCACTTCAGTTGCAGGCATGGACGCCCTATGGCAGCAGTACTCCCACACCATCCCCTCTAAACAAGACTTTCAGCACTTGATCCAGGAAGTTAAAGAGGTCTGCAGGGTAGAGATAAATGCCATAAGGGAGGATATCCATCAACTTTACTCCAGGGTGGATCATATTGAAACTAACCAACAATTAATGACCCAGGAGATGCGCAACCTACAACAAGAGGTCACACAACATGCCCTGACTATTAGAGAAATGCAATGTCAAAATGAGGACTTAGAGAACAGGGGCAGGAGAAATAATATCAGAGTCAGGGGACTCCCAGAAAAGGTTCCTGAAGATAGTTTAAAAAAAAAACAATTAAAATAATATTCAACAAAATTTTGCAACGGCCAGAGTCGGCCGAACTAAAAATGGACAGGGTTCATAGAGCCGTAAGGCTTAGAAATACCAACGGAATCCCACGAGATGTGATCTGCAATATAAATGATTTTTCAGTAAAAGAAGAAATTATGCATGCGGCAAGGAAAAATCCAGATATTAAATATCAGGAGACAAAGATCCAACTGTACCCAGATGTATCTTGGATGACATTACAAAACCACAGACACCTGTTGTTCCCATTGTTGGAGCTCCTTAAAAGACAGAACATTCAATACAGGTGGGGACA
>CM070035.1:48055014-48088677 GCA_036250615.1 Ptychadena robeensis | reverse complement strand
TATAGTGACTTCCCTGATAGAATACATAGTGATTGGAAGGTGTAGAAAGGTCCTCATATTTAGGGATGGTCGAAAATTTTTGATGGGGTCATTTCGACTTTTCGCCAAAAAAGTAGAAAATCAGCCTGATATTTTGACTGAAATTGAAATTTCAACTTAAAAAATAACTTTGCTTTTGATTTGCCGTGCCACTATTTCGCGTGCGAGTATCGCCATCGCCAAAATTTTCCTCATGCGGGAGTGATTGGAAAATTTGCATTGACGTGAATTCGCATGGTGCTAGCTAACTTTGTCAGCTTATTGCAAAGCCCCTGAAAATGGTATTCTCACAAAAATTGCTGGAGTTGTAGAGAAGGGTTGGGGGGACATTGCTGGAGTTGTAGAGAAGGGTTGGGGGACATTGCTGGATATGTAGAGAAGGGTTGGGGAAACATTTGAAAACAATAAGTTTTGCTCTAACATGTCAAGTTTGTGTATAAATTGGGTTTAAATCTCAGCTCTGATTGTAAAGCTCTGCTACTCTGTACACTGATTCTTCTATTATAGCTCATACAGCAAATCGAAATTTTCCACCTTATGTGAATTTTTGACCTTATACGAATTTTAGGCTTAATGCAAATGTTTGAGTGTTTTATGCAAATTTTAGGCGTTATGCGAATTTTCGACTTCGACTAGAAGTTGAAATTTCGCAGTCGAATCGAAATTCGATTGGGAAACTCGAAATTTAAGTAGAATCGAATTGGTTTCTGGTTTTTGGTAGAAAAGTTGGTTGTACAGAAATTGCATGGTAATTTTATGTGGTGTATGGGGGTCTTAAGGATGCTTACCAGCTCTCAGCCACTGGGATCGTCGTCAGCAGTACTCAATACGTGTTTATTGATATTTCAATTATATTCCATCATTTTACAGAACATCAATGTCCAAAGACCCACATAACATTGAGTGAGGACAGGACACCATGATTTCAAAATATAAAACAGCACTGAGTACTATAGAGAATATAACTGCAACATTCTAAATGTCATCTGTGGGAAAGAAGCCAGAAAACATGTTCTGAAGTGTTTAACTGCAAAATTATGCAAAGATGTATTAGATGTCTAACTATAACACAGCCCGGGGCCTCATTCCACCTACATTTCTAAGCTGGAAAGCATGTGGTCCAAACATTAGTTTGGCTGTTTTAGTAATTAGATATTAAATGTAAATTCTGCTATTTTCACCTGGAGATTGTATTTAAAGGGGACACCTGATGATTCCTATCCAATCAGGTAGGTTCCTCCAATGTAAAGTTTAAGTAAAGATTTTTCTATAGGTCTGTGGTCAGACAATGAATTAGTCTGTGATCACACTATCGATAGGACTGTTATCAAACATATACAATATATTGGTCGATTATCAGAGTATATATAGGTCTGTGATCAGAAAATCTATAGATCTGTGGTCAGACAATCTATTGGTGTGTGATAATGCAATGTATAGGTCTGTGGTCAGACAATCTTTAGGTTCACAGTGAGACAATCTATAAGACTGATGAATCTATTGGTTTGTGATTAGACAATCTATAGGGCTGTGATCAATCTATAGGTCTGTAGGCAGACTATCTATAGGTCTGTGATCAATCTATAGGTATGTGGAAAGACAATCGGTAGCTCTTCAGTGGGACTATCTATAGTTGTGTGACCAGACAATCTGTAGCTCTGCAGTGGGACTATCTATAGATCTGTGATCAATCTACAGGTCTGTGATCAGGCAATGTAGAGATCTGTGATCAGACAATGTATAGATTTGTGACCGGACAATCTATAGCTCTGCAGTGGGATTATCTATAGGTCTTTGACCAGACAATGTATAGATCTGTTACCAGACAATCTGTAGATGTGTGACCAGACATTCTGTAGGACTATATATGGGTCTGTGACCAAACAATCTATAGGTCTACAGTAGGACAATCTATAGTTATGTGACCAGACAATCTGTAGCTCTGCGGTGGGACTATCTATAGGTCTGTGATCATACAATGTATAAATGTGTGATCAGTAGGGATGTCGCGAACCCTCCCCTGGGGTGTCCGCGAACAGGGCGGGTCGAACTTCAAAGAAGTCCGCCGTCCGCCCTGTTCGCGGACACATTCAAATTCCCCGCCTCTAGGCGGGGAATTTGAATCGGAAAAACCGGATATGACGTCAGTGACGTCACATCCGGTCCGTGGACCGCAACCTGGAACGCATAGTTCCTGGTTACGGCCGCAGGATGTGACGTCACTGACGTCACTTCCTGTTCTGAGCCGGTCTTTTCACTACAAGACCGGCTTCATGCCGGTCTTGTAGT
Organism: Ptychadena robeensis; assembly: GCA_036250615.1. Lineage (NCBI taxonomy): Eukaryota > Metazoa > Chordata > Amphibia > Anura > Ptychadenidae > Ptychadena > Ptychadena robeensis. Next base: position 48,086,349 of record CM070035.1, on the reverse strand, counting down.
GAAAAGATTCTTCCTCCGGCAGGATCACACAGGTTGTGATCCTGCCGGAGGAAGAATTTACATCTTCTTCTGGCCGGCGAACAGTACGGGTCGAACACCCATACTGTCCGCCGGCGAGGCGAACGGCGAACATGCCGTGTTCGCGGCCGAACTGTTCTCCGGCGAACAGTTCGGCCCATCTCTAGTGATCAGACAATCTGTAGCTCTGTGGTGGGACTATCTATATAGGTCTGTAATGTATTGATCCGTGATCAGACAATGTATAGATCTTTGATCAGACAATGTATAGATCTGTCATCAGACAATGTATAAATCTGCAGAAAGACTATCTATAAGGGCCCCCCATACACCTTTAGATGTCTCTGTCAGATTTCCTTTAGATCTCCTTTTGTTTTACCAAAACCATGTAATATGAGGGACTTTCTAAACCCTCAAGTCTACATGTGTTCAATCACAGAGGACCCGGCACTACATAGTTGTCGTAGATCTTAGGGATCTCTGACAGAGAGATCGAAAGGTGTATAGCCAGTTTAGGTGATAAAGACTTTTTATTCTGTATGTGATGGTTTTGCGCTCCCAGGTGAGGTAAAGCCCGGACTGGAACCTCCCTGTGCTGTGGACTGAGGCAGGTGTGCAGGTGACTCCTATGAGTCTGCACGGCGGATCCGCTCCGTGCCGCTGCGCTCCGGTTCCAGGTCTTCCTTGTACCCGGAGCTGGCTCTCTGTTTGAACTGTAGGGTGACTTGTGGCGGCAGCAGTGGTCGTGTCGCAGCGGAGATGTGATTGTCCTTGTCTGGGAACTTTACCGGAGCCAGGACTCCATCACACACGTGGAGACAGGTAAGCCATTGTGGGGAGTGATGCTTGGTCTGTGATGTGTGCTGGTACTTGTAGTTCCCCTGCACGTGTCACCTCTTCCAGACTTGTCCCGATGTGAGCTGATCTGGTCACTCAGGGGATGTGATCATACAAAGGACGTGTCTGGTGGTCAGCGTTCGACTCATCGAGAGAATACACATATACCTGTCAGTTTTATGTAATGACTGTGACATGGGAATCTGTCATTCAGCATATTGTATTTGATAGAATATTACCATAGAGGCTTATTCATAGTACAAGCAACTACCATAGTATACAAAGTTCAGTGTTCCTATGTAGCAAGATCACTTTTACATGTGTCAGTCCACTGGAAGATGCAGATTGGCTGATGCTTACTGGAGCACTTTGCTGATAACTTTTGACATGTGTACTTGTTTTGTATACATTGTATAACATTGTACACACAATATTGGTGCTTTCATGTAGTGTTTGTCCTAAGCTGTGATATTTATTTAAGAGCTGTTTACTTGTTTGTCTCTGGAAACTTTTTCCTGCTTGTAATTTTAACTGCCCCAAACTTCCTTTAGACGAGCCTGTCCTGTTTGCTGTGTAAATAATGTCCCTGTGATTGACATCCTTTGTCTGTCCCTTTTCTCTGATTTTCTGATTATAAACCTGTCATATTTCTGCTGCTTTCAGGTAATTCTCCTGTCCCAGCCTATACAAAGAGCATCAGGTTACTGAGATCTTTTTGGTTGTGTAGCAGGAACAAGGGTCCACTGTACTGCTACATAATACATTATTAAACAATGGCTGACAAGGGTCAGGCATTCCAATTAAACGTCCCTAATGTTTTATTTACAGCGCTGTGCTTTTAAGCATTAATCACAAGCTCAGGCTTAGGCTTGATGGTGTCCCCAAAGTTGTCACCTCACTGGAAGATTACGCTTCTAGCTTAAGCCTGACAGATCCTAATAACATATTTGGCTTCCAGGATTTGATGGCTTGACTGCTCTGTGCTGTATAATAAAAGTGACTGGTTAACAAGGGCTTGGGAGGAGGGTAGAGACGGTGAACATTTGATGCTGAGACATTCACAGCAAGTGATGTTTTGAGGGAGGAACAAAAGATTTTATAAGAACTGAATGAAGCATTCAGGAACATCATTGTTACAGCGTCTGTCACTTGAAAGATGCCCAAACCAAATCCTCGCACACAAAACCTTTATTTTATTCCTTCATTAGGCAGGAAGGGTGATCACACCTTGGGAGAGATTGCTTCCTCTGACTGAACACAAATTATAGGGAAGCGTTACTATGCAAAGCTCCTAGGTAAACAGGCTACAGAGGCATCAGCCATGATCAGTAGATCTTGGAATCAGATAGAAAAGGTTCCTAATTCCCAGGCCGCCGGCTGGTGCCAGTCTGTGGCCAGTGAGCTGGTGGCATCAGGCAGGACCATGTGCCAACAGCTACCAAGTCCTTTCTAACAAAATAGAACTGATGTGGAGCAATGGGGTACTAGGGTATAAAATTTTAAAGTGCCAACCACCATCTCTGAATGGAACTGACAGAACAAACAACACCACATCCAGAAAAACTGGATAGGCAACATTCGTATTCGCGGCATGCCGCAACTTTTTTGGAAAACATTCGGAAAATATTTGGAAAATATTCGCATTCGGCAATATTTGGGTTTCTTCTTATTGCGAATGTCAGCAGTTTTTTTGAATATATGTTTAACTTGCATTGAGGGGCGTGATAAAAAAAATTAAGAATTTTGGACGCTATCTTAGTGATTTTCGCGAATTTTCAAAAGTGCTGATTTTCGCAATATTCCCAATATTCGCATCACCCCAATATTGGATTTAAAAACTGTTGATGGTCGCAGGGAGTGTTGCTAAGCTCTTGTTGCAGCCTTCCCATTCGTCCACTTGCATTGAGAGGCATTTGTAATGGAAAAACACATCTTCGCGAATTTCCGAATTGCCGATATTCGCTATTTATATTCGGAATCCGAATATTCGCGATCATCACTATAGGAGAAAGGGTGGCTAGCCACATGAGATTTTGAGTGGTTACCACACACGTGTTGAAATCGGATGTGGGACCTAAGTCCTAGAATTTTCTGTGGTGAACTGCAAGAAAACTGTTTTTTAATATATTTATTGCAACATTTATATGGGATACTCACCTGGACTCCGCTAAAGTCATTTTAAATAGTTGAAACAAAGCTAATTTGAACTGAATTTGGGTTGTGCCCTTCTCTACCACCCAAATCTCATGGGGCTACCACCCCTTCTCCTATACAATTTTTCTGGATGTGGTGTTTTGTTGTGTCAGCTACCAAGTCCTGTTGTCATAAAGGTTAATGGGCACTAAATATACTATGATCAAGCCAGACTGTTTTTCTTATAGTTCATTTTCTATTCTTATGAAGCTGTTAAGAATAAAAGTTTAGATCATCAAAACACAAACAGATATAGTACACACAAGCATTATGCTGTATAAAGAGCTATTACCTGTAAAGCTGTCCATTCAAGGGGCGATTTAGTGTTTAGTGCACGTTCATGGTGATTGTCCGGGGATTGTTTGCCAAAGGTGGTGTGCATCTATTCGAGGAACGATCGACCTGTGTATGGCCAGCTTAACAGATATTCTTGTGCACTCTAAGCACTACTAAACTACTAAACATGCCACTGCATCATCCCCAAAGGCAAAATTTGGACACCTCTAGGCATTATGAGCTCATTGTAGAGAACAAGCAGAGGGGAGCATCTTTTCAACAAGGTGAGAAAGGGCCGGAAAAGAAAGCTAAACAGGCCAGATCCGGCCCCTGGGCCTTAGTTTGCCCACCTCTGAATTAGCTGGTCCAATTAGGAAATTGCGTAAAATGGAATCTAGTGAAAATGGAGATTGTAAGTGAAAGTGTGAAAGTGTGCATTGAATCTTAGGGCCATTTCACACTAGCTGCAATGCTTTTGCAGTTGTGTTTTTTTAGCGATAACAGACGCAGTATTAATGCTAACTCTGTAGCTAACCGCATCCATAACCGGCAAAAAAAAATTATTTTACAATGCGCTGGACTTGCGTCTCCTAGACAGGGTTATGGGAGATGCTTGCACTGCACCTGCAAAAATGTGGGCTTCAGGTCTAGTGTGAAACCCTAGCATTGATGCTTGCTGCCCTGTGCTGCAGTACTATAGCGCACCGCAGCTACAACGCAGCTAGTGTGAATATTTCTGAACAAATTGATCTTTTAAAGTCAATTGAATGGGAATCAATTCCTGCCCTCCTAGTTCACTCCACCTAAAGTGATTGATATCGAACATTAAATCAATAGAAAAGTCAGTTACCCCAGCAAAGGGGCCATTGTTTTCTTTTTAACAGAGTAGAAAAGAGCTTTAGGTAGTCATACACAGGTCGACTTTTGCTTTTCTATCAGATCGTCTTGTGCAATTTAAATATTGACAGCCAGTTGAACATTGATCGATTGTACCACCACATAGGGTCATCTATTGAAAACCAATCAATTCCTTTACTTAGATTGGTAAGCATTCACCATAGTACAACCTAATACAACTAAATATAGTCTGAACTCACCGACATGTCCGATGACTTTTCGATTCATTTAATGCTCGATCACTTTAGGTAGAGTGAACCAGGAGGGCAGTGATTGATTCTCATTCCAATGACTTCAAAAGATCAATCTTTTTGGTCAAGCTATCAGAAATATTGACCATTGTATGGCTACCTTTACACTGCTTTCAGGGCTGTTTTTTTTTCCAAGCCTGTCTCTTATTAGTAAAAGTTCCCATTATTTCTTATCTGGAAGACTCATGGAAATGTGAGATGATTTTTAACATTTTGAGGCAGGTCCTCTTTTCGGTAGTTATTATGAGAATGAGATTTGGGCTGTTATCTGGTGGCAACTCAAAATTTAAGATGTTCCATTTTACTTGTTAACAATAGAAATCAGGAAAATAGAAAGCGATCCGCACTAATCAAGAAAAACTATTTTTCTCTCTGTGTACTAGACACAATGAGATAGAATAGCAGTCATATGGCTGGAAATGTGGTCATTGGTATGACATATTTAGATAGTTTCATTATGCTTTCCTTAAGGTAATAACACTCATATTTCATATAATAACATTTAAGGAGGCCAAAGACAACTTCATAGTTGCATATGTGATATTGATCATTTACCAAGATTACCGCCATACTCCTATTTATCAACACAATCAATAATTAGTAGGAAGCTCTACCAGCCAATAACTCTACAACGGTCAGAGTGGTTTGGTAATATTAAATATTGAGATGCATTTATAATGACTAATTGCAAAGAGCAAACATTCTTGATCAATGTCTGATTAATATATCAATAGAACATGCTTTAGCTTTAATACATTTTCGCTAGATTCGATTTTTATTGAATGCCTGATGTATTGAGATGATCATATGTTGCATGGCTTTTAAGCTAGCCACACATGGTACAATTTTAGCGTTCGATCGACGATTTTCGATCGAGAAAATCGTCGATCGAACATTAATCGATGTACTCCCACATAGTCCAATCGACGATCGCTGAACGATTTTTGGTACAATCGTCGATTGAAAAGTGATCGGACAAGTTGGAAAATTTTGCTCGATTGGTCGATTATTTTTTGGCTCGATTTTGTGGCTCGATTTTTTGGCTCGATTTTTTAGGCTACTTCCCTTTAACTTCCAATTGAAACTAAAATCGTAAGAGGAATTCAATCGACGATTTTAGATTACTTCGATTTAATTTCAGTCGAAATTGTTCAATTATCGTGCTTCCCATGTGGAGAACTTCGATTAAAGGACAATCGATGTTCGATTTTTTAAATCGAAGTACAAAATCTAATCGAACCTCGATTGAATGATAAATTGTACCATGTGTGGCTAGCTTTAGAGGAGAAACTCCTAATCCTGGATGTACTGTATACCTATGCTCTGCTAAATGAATAATCGATCATTAAAGTGTACTACCCACAAAACCTTTTACCTGAAGATATAAACAAGTGACTCAACTTTAAGATAATAATATTTACATACAAAGGGTTACAGAAGGACATGCAAAAACAAACCCATAAATGTCAGTTGAAGGTAGAAAGTCCCAAAAATATACATACATGTGTATGATCCATGTTTTTCATACATTTCATACGTTTCATAATCTTTTACTTAAACTTTTTTGATTAGCACCTCTTAAAAGAATCTCTTTTTATGTAGATGAGAAATAGTTTAGTTATTGTTTTTTTTTTTTGCTTCTTATAGTAAATGATTACTCATTATTGGGACTCACTTGGCTGGTGGAACTTTTAGGAGCATTTACTTACCTTCCACTCATCCTATTCCCATTTCCCTCAATCTGTTGCTAGAGCCCGAATACATACCTTTTACTTCCAGGGATATGGGAAACATTGGGCTTTGTCCATGGTTCCCAATGCATCACTTGAGGATGCCTGATTATCTCATTTCCAGGACCGTGTGTGGCCATGAGGAAGTGTTCACAGCCTTGTACTAGTTTTTACTTTCTCAGAATTTTCAGACATGTATTATGGAAGTATATGTCTCGTAATACCCAAATGTACTTCAAAATCTCTCTCTCCCCCTCTAGGAAATTCTCCAGCATTCGTTTTTACCTTCTTTTATTTGCTTAACTTGTTCCTGTATTTAGAAACAAGTTTTATGACTTCATATAACACTATCACCATGCTTGTGAATCCTCCTAGTAGGAACAGCTGCTGAAAGTTCAGTTGCTATTAACACAGATATGTTTTCCAGAAGTACATCTACCTAGTCAATTAAAGTACTATGTACAAAATCAATTCAGAATCTTCTCTAATTACTTTAATTGTGTGAAAAGCATATTCGTGTCGATGCAGATAGAGTAAACTGGAATCTGTTTTTCAAAATAAATATCCACACAAAATGCATGCCATGATGATTCTTGCCTCTTACCTTAAGTCACACGTGGGCAAACTAAAGCTGGAAACACATGCATAGATATGGGCTAGATTGATGGCCGCTTCAAGCGCCGTGTTCGTTCAAAGCCATCGATCTGGCGCATAACAAATGCAGCCATCCCTGTTTTCAAACAGGATCATTCAATCCCACTTGAAAACCGGAAAGTCATACATGATCGTTAATCACAGTCGATGGCCACTGCTTTGAATGGGAACCGCGGGTCCCCATCCAAAGCATTGGCTGAGCTGGATGACACAGCAGGGCTGCGCCTCCAGCTCCTCCGATATCAGGTCAGTGCGATGACGCTATTGCGTTGGGTTGGAGCTTACTCAAACGGCTCGTATATCGAGCCATGTATGCCCAGCTTAAGGCTCAGGGGCTAGATCCGGCCTGCTTAGCTCTTTAATCCGGCCTGTTGAAAAGATGCTCTGGGACCCCTCTGTTTGTTCCCTGCATTATTCCAAGAGGAGTCTGAATGCCCACCTTATCTCTGCTCATTGCAGTGAACAAGTGGAGTGGAGCCAGAGTGTCTTAACACCAAATTCTCTGTATTTTCAGTAAAATATGGCAGTACATTGTTTTTTTTATATTTGTTCTTTTTTATCTTCCTGGCAGTAGGATTTCTTTGTTGACAGCATAGAAGAATTGTAAAAAGATTACAATGTCCCTGCTTCTTGCCCCCAGCATCATTAATCAAGCTGGGTACATGAGGAATTGGGATACCTATGGCAGGTGGATATAACAGGCTCTTGGTCCGGCCCTCTCATTCAGATTTAGGTACCAAACCAGTACTTCAGTCCATCAGATTGGAATTTGAGTACAGATTTCTGGCAGATTAGCAGGTAGTCAGATTTAGTGTAAAATAAATACATAATGGGATATTTGCTGTTTTTTGTCTACGCTATCATTTGTTTCTGTATATTATCTGTATTGTGTCTATGCCCATAGGGGAGCCATATTTTTTCAGTACCTGATTTCCTTGTGCCTCATTGATCCTCTAATCTGTCTGTAAATCTGTCTGACAACAGTATAATCAGTGAAATTGTTATAGTCAGGGACTAGAGCATTAAAGCAGCCCATACACGCGTCAGATTTTCAATCAATCAACTTAAAACGATAAATTTTTAAGTTGGTATAAAATTGTATGTCGATTGTATCATGGGCCATATGTAATACAAGATTTTTGATCGATTTGTTTTTTCAATCCACAAAACAATCGATCCAAAATAGTCAGATTAAAATTTCAATCAGAAGTGAGGTAGAATAGGTAGAAAAAATCGATCAAAAATTGGTTGACCACACTTGGTTCTCAAAATACCGAACCAATTTTCAATCGACCGATCAAAATTTACCATCCAGTCCGATCAAAAAACGACTGAATTTTCACTCAATTTTGATCGGATTAAGTCGATTTAACCAGGTGGGCAAAACTCAATTCTCAATCAATCGACTAAAAAATTGATAGTTTTAAGTCGATTGATTGAAAATCTGACCCATGTATGGGCTGCTTTAGAAACACCAGTTTAGGTGTATGTCAGACCTATGCTGGTTAGTGCCTTCTTATGTCATTGATGTGATTATTACAGATACAGTATATCATTTATGTCTGCAATAGTATATACATAACTTACAATGGTTATTATAATCACAACTGGTTGAGCAAATCCAGTAAGTTACTTTTAGAAATTTCCCCTATTAGAGCTTCCACCCTTATTATCACCTACTAATCTCTAGTCCTGCAACATTCTCTCCATGCATGATTGCACTTTCTCTGTTATTACACTGCAGGAGAGAGTCCAAGGGGTCTGGTTATGAGTTTTACCCAAGATTCTCACACTTTCACCCATGTTTCACCTAGTTGAATCCTGGGTGGGTTGTTTGAATCTTGATGCAGATCGGGATACAGATCCCTTTAATTGCATTCTGAAATGTGCAAGCTAAGTTATAATTGAACTTATTTAAACCTTGCAAAATGACATGTTAACACAATATCCTGCATTTTCTTTTTTTGATAGCTTAATGCTGGCCACATACGGGTAGATTCCTGTGCAAACGATCGGCGATCAATTACAGTGTGGCGACGTCACCACGCTGTTGTTGATCGTGGGTCAATTGTATGGTAATCAATGTGCACCACATGGGCACATCAATTACTGTACGATGGGGACCCGCTTTCCCGGTCCCCTGGGTCTCTTCTTTCCCCAGCTGGAGAAGCAGCCAGCCTGCAGGCCCCCCCTCTCTTCTGGCAGAGCTGTGTTTGTGCTGGCCACGCCCCCTTCACACACACACAGAGCAACTAGCTGAACACACAGAGCCTGTGTGTGCGGCTCAGCTGTCAGCCTGTCCATTACATTGGATGGCGGTTCCCTTTCAATGTATTGGATTTCAACCAAGGTTCTCCAACATGTTCATCCATTGATCCTGCTCAAAGGAACCGTGGTGAAAAGATGAAAAAACAGATTAGAGGAACATCAGGAGCTGTGATTGCACGGCACCCAATGGTCCTCTAATCTGTTACTTCATCGAGCTGTGTGTGGCTAGCTTTACTCTGGGCTTCATTTTCACGTACTGGGGAGATTTCACTTACTGAGGGTTCTCCAGAAGTGGTTTCTTCTGTCTTCCCCTCTATTGCCTAATAGGCAAGTGAAGCCTGGGAAACATATAAGATTATTGTAATAGTAACGGTTTTCCCCTTAATTAGTCCTACTGTGTGTATGTATAGTTGTAGGTACATCAGATTGTAACTTCTTTTGGGGGCTCCATGATCCAAGCGGCGGAGCGGAAGTTAAAGGATGCAGGAAAGCTGTCTCCTTGTGCTGCTCTGGCAGCTTTAGATGGACAATCTTTCCATGGAAGGATTGAACTTCTGCAGACCTATAAGCCGGCAGCTTCAGCCCACTCACCTACACAGATATGACAGCTTCCCCATCTCGGCTAAGCTCAGTGTTTAGCCGCAGGGGAGATTCGAAGGCGCGTCATTCACATCCCCGCATGGTCGCACATTTGCAAACAAAGGCGCACTGATTTTTTCACACCAATCTTGGGGGTTAAAAGTGTGTTGTATAATGCAAAAAATACGGTATATCTCTTATAAGAACAATAGAGTAATCAGGTACAAAACTAATTAAAAACATCTATATTATGTATTGTTTGGTTATATTACTGCTCATATTAAAGAATAAGGTGACTGCTTTTTTTTTTTTTTAAAGCAGCGGCTATATATTAAACAGAGTTTGTTTGTCCTTGCCTAGCAGAGCAGAACGCACACAAAGGATGGATAGTTTTCTCTAAGAAAAGCGAAACCTTTGACTCTTTACATTGAAGCCCTTGTTGTTCATGTTCAAAGCATATGCAGTTATCACTTGACTGAACTCAAGTGAGCTTTTGAGTTTTTACTCATATTTGCTTAGCATATTGAAACTTTCTTTTTTTTTTGTATTGTATAATTTGCTGAATGGCACAGGTGTAAAAACACATTCTTAGAAGAACAGGCTTTGGACTGTAGGACACAATGGAAACTCACAATCATATATCTAGTAGACTACATAGAGGTTAGTGGATCATAGGCACTTAGTATAACTATTTACAAAGTAAAAGTATGAGAGTGCTTTATCTAGTATTAAATGGGTAATGAGGAGCATATGTAGGCTGCCACTATAGATCTTGTTCTAAAAGTGTCCTTCTGTAAATTACTAGTCTTAAGCCGGCCATAGACATGTTCCCGGCAGTAGTTGCATGCGATCTCTCACCAAACGCACGGTGGTCGGTCGCCCGCAACTACAACCTAAAGTTTTGTCTCAAATAGCTTGCAGGTCGGATCACACAGCAAACCGTCCTGCCGGTATTTTTTGTGGCCGATCCTGTTGTAGTCAGTTACTGTGGATAGGGAGTCCCCCCCTCCCTCTCCAAATTAATTGGCTACAATCTGCCAGGAATCTCTGTGTTAGTGGAGCACACAGGATTCCCGTCAGTTATGTAGCCGACTCCTCACAGCGCGTTGACGTCACCACTCAGTAATGAGTCTTCTACAAGACATGGATCGAGACGTCTATGGCTGGCTTTAGCTATTGGCCTAGACGGTACACCCATAGGCACAAAACCTCTGTGTCACAACTTCAGCATTATCAATAGTAATTGTGATTTAAAAACAATGAAGCCAGAATATCAGCATGCAAGCAATGCTGTTATTTTTGGAGATCAGCAATGACATTTTACTACTTCCCTAGTATTTGCTTACAATATGTTTTGGGGTGTGCCATTGGTACTAGATGACAGGTTTGTTGTATAAATACATCAATCACATTATAGGTATTACAACGTGCACTATATTTGGAGCATAACAGAACTTAGATGCTCCTTATTTCATACCCTTGAATTTAATGTTAGATACTTTCTTTTTAAAGCTGGGAACATGGCAAATGAGAAATATAACAGATAATAGGGAACACTAGTATCTGTAGATCTAGTCAGTGCAATCTTATACATTATCACAAACATCATATTAATCCCCCCACCCCACACACACAACAGTTACTATATGGATGTATTTATGTATGTACATTTAGGGGTGTACATAACTTTTTTAGTGAGCTCCTCAGATGAGTACCAGGAGACGGTGTTTGGTACGCACCCCATATATATGTGGTCTTTCGACTGTCTCCCTTACTGTCCTCTGCATCAGCTTCCTGCATGGTAGGTTCTGCTGCAGATGGGCCTCGCTGTTTCTTATTTAGCCTCCGATAAGCTCCATCCAAAGGTCAACAGCTAGCTTTGGGTCAATTTTTACTCTCACAGTACAACACATTTGAACCCCCAGAATAGTAACTAACCCCTGAGACTACCTGCAGTCCAAATGTCAACCTTCATAGTCATTTTCCAGCTGTCACACAGTGCTTCTCTCTTGTCAGATTTTACCCTTACATATGCCTACTCTGACTTTCATCCCCAAGATCTCCAACACCCTTAGAAGTCCAATCTTTTTTTTTTGGATTCTTAATTTACATTCCCAATTTCACACCCTTAACTGCTGTGGCCGCCCAGACACGGAGTGTCTCTAAGTTGTTAGTACGCATATGAGCTTTGTAACAATAATGCAGGTACACATAGCTAGTTTTTTTGCCCCTTTTAAGTACCAGAGTACCACCTATGTGCACCCCTGTATATACTTCAATATAATTTGGCGTATTCTAAAGTCAAGAAATGAAAATTTTGGGTGGACTTTGTAAGTGAATTACAAAGCCCCTGAAAATGGTAATATCACCAAATTTGCCGGAAATGTCGAGAAGGCCAGAAGTCAAGTAAGCTATTTAAAGTTGCCAGCAATTTTGGTGATGATACTATGTTCAGGGGCTTTGCAATTCACAATCAGCTAGGATTGATTGTCTGATATATTTTCACTTTAAAAACCAAGCTAACATTAAATGTAGGCAAGTAATAAATGTGCAGTACCGTGTAGGTTTTTTATAGCCCTGGGGTAAGGTGTGTCCCTATAAAAGGTTATTCAGGGGTTGACTGATTCTACAGGTCTAAGTACCTAGACATCGCCATATGTCACGGATTTAGACACTTTGGCTGGTGCTTCTAGTGGATTTATTATGTCTACAAGTACATTAAGTTTAATTGGTTTTCTACAGTACAACGATCTAAGGATCTTTGACCACTGAATTGGGTTAAATACCACAACATATGGACTGAGCTTACTTATTATGTGATTAAGATAAATACACACCCTGGTGATCATTAGCCTTGTAACCCAGTAACCTACTAAAGATCTAAAGACATTTTCAGACTGGCAGTGCTTTATACTCCATATCTTAACATGTTCAAAAACATTTACAGATGAATACACAATTGCTTTATAATTAGGAGAATAGAGCTGTATAAACTATTGGATGGATATATACACAGAGTTATGTGTTTAGAAAATGTAATTGTTATCATTGCATTTTTTTCATTGCAGACAAATCTGTAATTTAAGTCTTTTGCCATATTGTGAATTGCAACCAACAATAAGGACCTCTAGAACCTCCTTTGATGTTAGAATGGGTACAGGAACTAGACAGGGTTATGTCAACAGAGAGAATAATTGCAGAGGATGAGGGATTTGTTTTAAATCTTCAGAAAACGTTTTTTTTGTCCTATGAAAAGGTGGCCATGCACAGTATGATATTTCCATTGCATCGTACTGTAATTGATTCCTGCATACCTGACCTGGTGCGATCAGCCAAAAGTGATCAAAAGCTAACATATTGAGTAGTGATCTGACTTGTTTGTAAATTTTAGTTGATCGTACAAGTATCTAACGGGGTTTCTAGGTATTTGGATCAATGTGTATGATATCCTACTATGGAGAAGTGTGTTTAAATCGATCATACTGTGTGGTGGTACGATCAATCGATGTTAGACTGACGATTGATATTTAAATCACACAACACAATCGAATTGAAGAGGAATTGTGCATAAGTCGGCCCATGTATGGATAGCTTAAAGGCCCCCATGCACCATACAATCTTACCATACAATTTTTGTACAATTAACTTTTCTTCTACCAAAACCATGTAATATGAGGACCTTTCTAAACCTTCCGATCATAGTTGTTGGTAGATCTAAATGTGTATGCTTAAGGGAACAAGATGATGTTAAGCTAGGAACACACGGCTGGATTTAAGCGTACAATCTATGTAAATCAATGAAAATTTACATCGATTGTACCAAAATGGTAGCGCGGACACATGGTACAATCGACGATTTTAGTTCGATGAAGAGCTTTACATCGATTGAAAAGTGATCGGACTAGTTGGAAAATTATCGTCGAATTGTACCATGATCGAACTACTTTTTCATTTTCATCGTACAATTGTATTTGATGAAGTGATAGTTTACTGTTTGTAGGGCATCAATGGCATCGACGACTTTAGTCAATAATCAATGTTTTCTACATCGGTATTGTACTACGATTGTATGACACTATAGTGCACACGGTACAATCGATAATATACAAAAATCGAGGTTCTTCATCTGATGTTACATCGATTGTATGTTTAAATCGAGCCGTGTGTTCCTAGCTTTAGGTTTCATGCTTTTCTTACTTTTTTTTCTCCTCAAGTATTCTACCAATGACTATGACAATTCTTTAATTGTTTGAAACAGGACCTACACAAATCCATCTAAATGGCATAAAGTACTGTCAGAGTGGCTGATAAACATTTCATGTGGACATAACATGATATTTTATGGAATTGTTACTGAACTGATTAACTTCCTGGGCGTTCTGCCCAAGTTATCTCGGGGGGAGATTCTGTTCCCGCCCAGATGATGTCAGATATGACGCTGGAGGGGTAGGCAGTGCCATTGACCTCCATGGTAATGGAGGGGCATTGCTTTTTCCATGCACACCTCCGGCACCGTGCTCAGGTCCTCCCGGAGGGCAAAAAATCGCAGCAGCATTTAATGTGTGACCACAGTGGTTGCCCATGGCGCCACGTGCATAATGCCCAGGAGGTCAATAAAAAGTGATTTTAGCCTTTTCAATTCTTAGATAATATAGTATCAATAGTTACCTCCTGTGAAGCTATTACCAAATATATTTGTCACCCAGATGATAGCTACCACCGCCATGGGCTATGTACTCGGCACATTCAATTGTATCTTCTGTTGAACTATATTCTGTTTTGCACCTTACATTTATCTGTATATACCAGCCACTTTTTGTCTGTGCGATATGCATATATAAGGGGGCAATATGGGTACTGTTTACTGAGTACGGTGAATGAACAATTGTATGAATCCTCTTAACATATACATTTTTTACTTGTATATTTGATTATGTATTTTCTATTAATAAAATATGACTTTTAAGGAAATGTATGGTGAATTCTGTACCGAATGAAAACCCAATTTTTTAGCTCATCCCTGAGCTATTATCTTCTAATAGTATATAAGACTCCCAACTTAGGGAGCAGGGGGACGGTACATACCTACATGTTTTAAGAGCAAACTACACACTTAGCTCAGACTAGTATTTGTTGTAATTAAAGAAATAGATCTTGCATCTATAAGGTTATGTCTCTATTGGGCATTGTTCATGTTCCAGCCTAACGATGGATAAGTCATTGCACAAGTCATTATAATTAAAATTTGATCAGGTAAAAGTCGATGCTTGAAAAGCTAGCTTAACACGTGTTCTGGGGTCCCAGAAGGTGTCTACCATAAAACCTTTTTTGGCCACCTAGGTTCTTTTTGGGTTCTGTTCTCCCCCATCTTAGGCCTTTCTATATGCAGTTTGGGTTATTTCCAGCCACAAAGGAACATTGTGTCTGCATTTTACACTTTAGGGAAAATGACAAGTTCAATTTAAATTCTCTTAGAAAAGTAGAAGGCAAACAGTTGAATGGGCTTAATGGAGAAGATAGAGTGACAGTGTCATGGGAGCTGACATGCAACGCAGCGTAAGCTGATAGCTGATACATAACCGGTTTCATTTATCTAACTGTACAGCCTGACCTGGATTTTCCTATGGCTGGATCCTTGGGAGCAGTCAGGTGTTCTGTAAGATGGCCTCAGGCTTCACCAACACTGTGTTTTGTGGACAAATAGCAGGAAGAACAGATGGATGACTACAGGCAGGATTCACAAATCATTGATTCACTCACTTATGCTAAGCTGTAAAATTATTCATTTGGAACTGCTGAAAAAGATTCAAGACAACTCATTTTCTTTTACCTGAGATCTCTAGTTATGACCAGAATGGTCCTGAAGAATAATGCAAATTCAGATAAAAGTGACATTTAAAGATAAAATAATAAACCCACCTTTTGCTGCGCTCTAGTCTCCAATTGGATTTTCAGAGTTAGAATGATGCACAGTATCCTTAGCATGACTTCACAGAGACATGACCTCTGATCCCAGGCCTTCTCACCCCAGCCTATTATTGAAAATGTACACAGTGGTATGCTCAAATCTTCTGCATTTGAAAATATGTTTCTGATATATACTTATTTATTAAATTGGTTACTAAAATCACTTTCAGATTAATAATCACATTAAAAGTTAAAACCGTGCCTTGTGTACCTATCCTTAACTAATCTAGTAAGTCAACCTCAGTGTTTCTGCATTTCCCTGACACATTTGGCCATTATTTTGTGTCTGTGTCAGGTTTTAAGAAGGATTTGCACTGTCTGTCAATATTCACATCAATATAGCTAATCCGCCTCCTCTATTTTAATTATTTATCACCTAGTGATATTTTCTCTTCATTAATAGCCACTAGTTTTTCATATTGTGATGCCCTTGATTTTAAGTATGACATGTTATTGTTTTGTGTTTAACCACACAACTAGAGGCAGACAGACTGATGGAAAGTCTTTCTTTTAACAGATTCGGATTCTTAATTTTACTTTATAAAAGAACTGAAAAGACTTTTACATGTGGAACCATTGCCATTGACATGCATCTATAGAAGGAAAATATGTTAACTACCTCAGGAGATTTCCTGTAAAAAGCTTATGACAAATTTTCATTTTAATGATCATTTATCTAAGGGTTCCCATACACCTTTAAGCTAGCCACACACGGCTCGATAAGGTAACAGATTAGAGGAACATCGGGCCGCGTGCGTGCTCATGGCTCCCGATTCTCCTCTCATCTGTTACTTCATCTGAGCCATCCACGGTCCCTTTCGAGCAGGATCAATGGATCCTGCTAAAAAAAACGTCGACCAACAGGTTTCCAACATGTTGGAAAACCTTGGTCAAAATCCATTGCATTGAATGGGGATAGTGGGTCCTAACACCTTATATCCTAATTTTTGGATTGAATGAGTATTATGACACATCCCTATAATTGTTCAGAGTAATGTATGACCATTACAGTAATGGTCTGTGATTTAATATAATTCCCTTGCCTTCAGTGTACACATGCTCTCGCCATAATCATTTTATCTATATTCTAATGTTTGATCACTGGGAGTGGTAAAGTGTGGGAAGCAAAAGTATTGTGCATTCCAACTCATTGTGGGCATTCACTGTGCTTTTTTATGTAGGATACCAATAATTATTCGAAAGATATTCTGATCGAAACACAGAATTTTAACATTTATTTTCAAGTTAGATGTACATTTAAACTGAGCAAATCAAACATGCAGACTCAACCTCTGCATGTAATTTGCATATTAATGTCAAATTGTGGTAGTTAATATTACCTGGGATTTCCATAGCATTGATAAGGGCCCCCATACACCTTTAGATTTCTCTGTCAGATTTTCTTTAGATCTCCTTTTGTTTTACCAAAACCATGTAATATGAGGAACAAGAAAAAGTCTACCTGTGTTCAATGGCAGAGGACTCGGCACTACATAATTGTTGGTAGATCTAAAGGATATCTGACAGAGAAATCTAAAGGTGTATGGCCATCTTAAGCCATGGTACAATGTTAGATCCATTTTTACATTTTAAATCATACTATCTCATACAGTCATTTTTGAAAAACTGATTTCTTAAACTTGATTCCTTTAAGGCCCTCACACACGTACCGAGTGGGGGCCGACAGAGCAGCTCAGACCAGCTCTGAAGAGCAGCTTGATGATGTCATCACGCTGCTCTCCAGAGATGACAGCATCGGCCGGCACCCTTCGTGTGCTGGGCGTTAGCTTCAATAGAGATGCCGGTCTCTATTGAAAATAACGGCATCGGCCGGCATCGGCCAGAGAATATCGGACATGTCCGTTCTCTGGCCGGCCAAGCTGTGGGCACCCCTGGGCGGCGGCCGATTTTGCATGGTGCATGTATGGCAGGCTTTACTGAAAATGAAGATAAAAGTGTGTGCCCATGCTTCAAAAGATGATCAGATCTTTGATTGAAAAGTCTTAAAACCCGTCAGATATCTGTACAATCAACATAAGTTTTCCACCCTGACTGATTATGGCTTTTTTGATTTTATGATCAATGACTATTATAAGGGGAAATACACATGTCTCAAGGTTATGCTTCAGGTTCAGTTCATACCCATGCGATTTTTTATCCATTGACATGAATTTTCATGTGAAAAGGCCCGTTAGATACAGTGTTAACTTTTTGAATTTGGCAAACATGCATTGGCCAAAACACATTAAAATGTGTAGGTGAAAATCAGGCCTTAAATTTTAGCATAAATCACAAACCCTGATGTATACATATAGGGTGTAAAGTCTGCCAGTCCACTGTAGTCCCTTCTTTCTGTGATGGGATTGAGCACACCGGCTTCTTAAGACATCTTTCTTGTTTCTTGTCACACATGTATATTTAGATATAAACAATGTCTGTCTGTATTTTGCAGAAAATTGAGTCTTGTCTCTAAACTAAGAATTTAATATAATTGTCAATGCAGGAAGCAGGGAGAGGATGTCACTGGAGAGTTTCTGGGTTTACTAATAGTATTTGTATCTCATTTAGTATTTGTTTTTTTACTTTGCTTGTTCCTGATCTTTCAATGTGAACCATTTAGTCGTAGTGTGCCTTGATGTGCAGTGTTAGTACCCATGGGTTTCTCTATTCTAGTAGATGAGATGTTCCAGCTTCAAACTTCACCTAATACATTCCGTAATCTGATTAATTTATCATCTTGTTTTAGGAGACGGACCTGGATGTGACTTCAACAAAAGGGAAAAATGAGCTCCCGAAACGGTGGGAAAACTCCTCTGCAATACTGCAGACACTTCTTGGCAGACAACGGAGCATTTCATGGTAAGGCTGTCTATTTGTAATCTGTGCTGTTTTGTTCTGCTTACACATAACACAACCTGCTCCATTATTTCTGTTTGCATACAAATCTCTAGAACACAGTTGTTAATGGCGAGGCCGGGTATGGCAGTAACATTATATGCTTGTGGAAACTTTGTAACCAATTTGGGTTGTGTTAAGGTCCCCACACAAGTAACAAGGCACTACCAATTTTGCCGCCGACCGGGCAATATCAGCCTAGGATCGCAGAAGCCTACTTGGGGAGACAGATCCTTGTTACCCCAAAGCTCGGTCGGCTAGAGAACGGACATGTCTGTAAATCTCTGGCCGGTGCCATTAGTTTGAATGGGGACCGGCATCCCTGTTTACATTACATTATTCACACAAAGGGTGCCCACTGATACTGTGAGCGATGGAGAGCAGCGTGATCGTCATCACGTTGCACTCCACAGCTTATCTGTCGCCCCCTGCCCGCTCGCTACGTGTGGGAGGGCCTTTAGTCATCTTTGCTTTGTCGTACTCTGACTTTAAATTGACAGTAGAGTCAGGGTAAGCCTTCATTGTCTAAATATGAAATATTATAATCTTAATATTCATATTTTATTTGCAGTGAGCTTTTTGTATTTTTCCCTGATGTGTTCACTTCGCAGCCTATAGAATGCGGATGTGCAGACATTTGTGTCCCTGTTTGCTTGGGAGATTTGTATGTTTTCATCTCACTAATAAGTTCCCCAAGGGGCATTGTGCACTATTAAGTAGTTTAACTTCTTTTTAGCTTTGACGAAAATGTGGAAAGATTAGCACTTCTGTCAGGCTATACTGCTATCCAGTTCTTCATTACAGATATTTCCTGCAAATCTCTAGTCTGGAAACCACCTAACAACATGATAATAAAAACCTGACAGAGTTTTCTCTGCCTACTGTTTAAAACATGTATTTGTATCCATGTTGGTATTGGAGTTATCTTTCCCTGTCAGAGGAGAGAAAGGGGATTTCTTAGGTCCTATTCTGGTGTCAGTAACTGCGACCGTCTATAGTCATGGCATGACAACCCCCCCAACAACCTGCACAATGTGTATTATCAGTGCCATGAAACCACCATGTTAATGAATGGCTTAAGCCCCCCATACACCTCATACAATTACCATGCAACTTCTGTACAACCAACTTTTCTTCTACCAAAACCATGTAATAGGAGGACCTTTCTACACCCTCCAATCACTATGTATTCTATCAGGGAGGTCACTATACTACATAGTTGTTGGTAGGTCTCATGAAAGTTGTATGGAGGAATCTGAAGGTGTATGGGGGGCTTTACACTGTGCATTTGTACTCATTAAATTCCAGTTTGATGTGGAAGTATTTGGGATCTTTCATTCTGTGTCAGTATTATGTTCAGGTGACCATACCAGTAACATTGGACCCATAAATGTCATACTAATCTCTGGTTTGCTGATTTCTGGCAGTTGTTTCAGACAAAGCAATCAATAAATGAATAGATACAGCAGCTTTTCTAGACACGTTTATTACCTGGTTAGCATGTAATGATTAACTTCTTAGATAAATATAAGTGAGTAACAGAGCGGGAAAATAACAAAGCATATTCATACATGGGTGGAAAACTGGCCATAGTGGGATAGGGATATATGATTCAGGTGTCTCAAAAGGTAATAAAGACCATTTTCCTGACCTAAAGAGGAATATTTAATCTTTTCACTCATTCCAGTTTGAGTCAAACACGGTGGGAAGGTAAATATACACTTATGCCTGCCATACACATGCCGATAAGCGGCCGATTTTTAACCTGACCAACGGGCCGCTTATCGGCATGTGCCCACATGGGGCGACAGATCCCTGTCGCCCCACAGCTCAGCCGGCCAGAGAACGGACATGTCCGATCTTCTCTGGCCGATGCAAGCCGATGCCATTAGCTTCAATGAAGACCCATAATGCACCAGGGTGCAAACGTGATGACGTTATCACGTTTGCATTCCAGTGCATATCGGAGGATGTCTGTCGGCACCCATCTGTGGGTGTATGGCAGGCTTTAGGGTCCCCATACACCTTTAGATTTCTCTGTCAGATTTCCTTTAGATCTCCTTTTGTTTTAACAAAACAATGTAATATGAGGGACTTTCTAAACCACCAAGTCTACCTGTGTTCAATTGCAGAGGACCCTATACTACATAGTTGTTGGTAGATCTAAAGGATATCTGACAGAGAGATCTAAAGGTGTATGGCCAGCTTTTGACAGCTCCAGGCAAAACTATCATAGTCTGCCAGGGATTTCTTTCCTGTTGCTTTGATCTACAAGGACAAAGGCTGCTGTGTGCTGCCCAAATTACTCCATATTCTTACCTGATATAGTCTACAGAGGCCTTATCAAGAGGCTGTCCTAATGTCCATGTAAATAGTAATGAAAGTAAAGGTGTCCATTTACTTACCGACGGGCGCTCGATGGATGACCGTTCGAGCGCCGCGTGGTGACTTCGCGATGATGTCACAACACTGCACTCGGGTGGCCACCAATTGGATTGGAATCAAGATGCATCACTTTAGGTGCCCGATTCCTGGCCCACCTTGGTCCCAATCCAAAGAAAGGACTTTCAAAGATTTATAGGCATGTCAGTTACTTGCTCGATAGACTTGTCTTTGAGCAGGATCAGTTGATCCTGCTCAAAGACAGGCATCCACGGCTAGACTTGTTAATAGATTAGAGCACAATCGAGTGTGGTGAATGTGCACGTTGCTTGATCATGCTCTAATCTTACAAAATTGAGCCGTGGATGGACATCTTTATAGATTCAAGTACATATGAGCGCCCTGTGCGTTCACAGTGATCGATTGTTCTAGAATCTATTGCATCCAGCCATCCAAGCTCAATCAAGTAGGGAACCAACATGTTGGTAAATACCTGTCCGATTGACAACCATTGGTATTACTTTGGATGGGGACCCTTGGTTTCCCCATCCAAATCAATCGGGACCGACTCTCCTTTGTGCTCGAGGATTCTCCTTTAGGAATCAACCCGTTTAAAGCCAGTCTTAGGCTAACCATACACTTTTCAATCTCTCTTTACAATTTTCATTGGACTAGGTTAACACAGACGTTTCGCAGCACCTTGGCATTTGGAAAATTATTGAACCCTATAAGGTAGTTTATTACACACTATTTCCAGATGGTTTTTACAGCATTGCGGTGGGTTTTTAGGGCTTTTTTTGAACACCTTATTGTTGTGTTTCAGGGGTATTTGTTGTTTTAAAAGCCTCTATTGACTTCAATGAGAACACTCTCCAGATGCCTGGGGGGCATTTTGGCAAAGCAGTGGCCCCCTCCTACAGGCAATACCAAACCACATGGCAGACCAGGCCCAATGCCATGGCTTATCAAAGGGGAGACCTCTCGTTAGGACAAGGGTCCTCATTCCCACAAGCTGGTGATGTGAGGGTCTAAAGGTGGTGGGCTAGTTTGGGATCTACCCCCATCCAATTGAATAAGTACATAGGTCCCAGGGCCACCTCATCCTAAGGCTATGTTCCCACACTAGCGATCAGCCACGATTCTAATCGCAGCTGAATGATTTCAGCCAGGAAGTGGGGAAGGGGCAGGACATCTTGCCCCTCCTCACCTGATTGCACCCATAGACAGTGAATGGGCGCAGTTGAAGTGACAATCGATTTTAACCGTGCCCATTTAAGTCTACAGCCCTTAGTTAAAGTGGGCACAAGCCCACTTAACTAAATAGAGGGCGATCAGCCACGATTGCTGTTCGCGTGTCGGCCCCCATGTGGTAACATGGGCTAAGAGTGTTCAGAAAATAGCCTAGAAAAAATGAGTTTGACATTCTAACATTCCATACTCCCTGCACAGTAGTTATGTCCTGCTCTGTAATCTTCCCAACATTGATGTACCCTCGCTCTAGACTGACTGGTGACCTGTTTGTAAACATTACCTGAGGTAAATCCTAGTGTCCTATTTATAGAAGGTACTTCAGGTAATATCTTGACAGACCCTATTTTTAGTAGGGGTCTGGTTGTAAAAAAGAGGGGATCATATGTTACTTTTTTTTAAACTACAATGAAAATACATGAATTGCACCCCTTTGTACACGCAACTTCATATGCAAATGGTTCTGCATTAAAGGGGGGCACCATGAGTTGGAGAATCCAACTGGTATACACAATTTTCTAGTTTGAATCAGTTGTCCTTTGCACATGCTGTTAAGTACATATAGATTTTGACATTGACCTTTTTGGTGTTTGTGCAGCTCTTTCTTTAGGATAAGAAGATAACACAACAAAAAGGGGTCCTTTTAGTGTTAAGGGTAACATTTGTTTTACTGTAAGAGTCTCAGTGTACAGTTGGCTAAGTTGACTGCAGAGCCATGTGCAAATTATCAAAAAGTTCTCACAAGAGAATTCTAAAAGCTGTCACACAAAAGTTCCTTATCACAAAGTTATAAGTTACAAACCTCATTTTTCAATGCAGATCTTTACTGCTCTGGCAAAGTTACCTTTAACTGGTAACAATGCCTTACAGCATTAGTAGTTGTAGGTCAATATGTTCAGAACCTTAGAACATCAAGACTATAGAGAGAAGCCAAAAAATTGCTAATAACCTTTTGTTAAAATAGAGACACTTTTTTCATAATGGTAATTCCAATTTAGACATGGCTCACGCCTTTGTTTTTATGCTCATTGTGCAACGTATGTCGAGCATATTCACAGAACGTTTATAGGTGTGCACCAGGTCTTAGCATTGATATTGCTCATTACAGGATTGACAGTTGATTTTGCTCTAAATTTTACTTTTTTGGAGAATAATGCTGGGCATAGACATGTATATTCCCGTGTAGACTGATGCCCAGCCTAGCGCAGCACGATGACGCCATTTCATTCATTGCAAGGCACAGGACCCGCACTGCCCACCCAAACTAATGGAGATTGAACAGGGTTTTCCAACATTTTGGAAGCCTGTTAGGCAGAGCTTTTTCAAACGGGATTGGTTGAAAAAGGAAGACTGGATGGCTCAAATTTTTAAATAGATTTGAGCACAATCCAGTGCCGTGAACACGCATGGCACTCGATTGTGCTCGAAACTATTACAAAATCGAGCCACGTATGCCTAGCTTAAGTTATGGGTAATGGTGATCCTCTTTGGTATTTACAAAAGCAGTATTTGTCAAGACATAGTAGTAGAGGGTTGTATTGTGTTTGGAGTTCAAATTATTCCACGTATGGGCTTTTGGGGTGTCTTAAGCTAGGCATACACGGTTCGATTTTAGCTCGATTGATCTTTGATTCGATTTCAGATCTTGATCTTTTCATCAGACACCAATCGTAAGCGAATCCAAAGTAGCACCACATGGAAGGTTCGATCGAAATACAATCATAATACGACCAAAATGGCATATTTTAGTTTTGATCAAAAACACAGGAAAGAGTCATATATAAAATGTGTCAAAGAATACAATCGACCCGACCAAAACACACAATGCTACGATTTTTGTTCAATCATTGTACAATCAAAAAATTTTTACAACGATCATATTTCAATCGATGTTTTGACCGTTATAAAACCATTTTCCTTGATCCAACCATGTGTGCAGTATACGATTTATTTTTCGATCGATGTAAACTTTAATTGTTTTAAGTACGATAGTTTGAATGTTAAAATCGAACTGTGTATGCCTAGCTAAAGAGTCATATATAAATGTGTTCATCTAATACAATTGACCCGACCAACAAACTTAATGCTACGATTTTAGTTTGATCATTGTACAAACTGCGAAAATTTTCCAACATATCTGAACAATTTTCGATGGATGTTTTGATGGGTATCGAACAATTTTCACCGATCGATCCATGTGTGCCGTACAAGATTTAAGTTCGATCGATGTAAACTTTGATTGTTTAAGGTCGATTGAACGATAAACTCGAACCATGTATGCCTAGCTTTATATCCTATCTTCAGACTGAAAACCCTATATAAGGTATTAAGTCTGAGAGGCTCTAAAAGCCTGATTCTTTAAATACTTCACGTAGCCAGACTTTCTTTAACATCCATCATTTTCTCCAGGACCAAAAACATTTTTTTCCTCTGACACTCATATTACATTTATACCACTAGATGGCATCAAAAGATAATATTACATTGTCTGATCCACAAAACCTAGTCAGATGGACTCTGCTGGTGAAATCCCATTATATAACTACATTTTCAGATTTCCTTCCAGTCTAACAAAAACTGTACATCTCAATAGTTAAATAAATGGTTATAATAACAGAACTACTAATCATGCACCTGAGGACGCTGGAGGGGATGCGCTTCATCCAACTACTTCTCTCTACCGACAAATCTGTACACTCATTAAGGACAAACCCATCTACCATACAGTGGCACCTCGTTCCTCTAGTGCAGTTCCGCAGCGGACTGGCTAACCCATTGACCTACAACATTCTAAACCACACCTCCTGATGAAGACGTTTTGTAGAAACGCGCGTCGAGGCTGATGGAACAAAATATAAACCTTACAGATGAATTAGATATCATCCATTATCATCCTAGTCCGGAGGAACTTTTTGACACTTTATTTTTATCACGGTTTTATTACGTGAAGAATAAAAGACTATGTTTCATTTTTAACTACGTAACTGGACTTTATTTACTTTTTATTGATGCATTACTGTTTTGCTATTTTGACCATGCTTTGACTGTCACGTACTTAAACTAATTATGACTACAAAAACCCCCACATGGGGTAATGTATGTAAAGTAGGATGGCCTCTTGAAAGTCCCCTTGTCCTTACCTCGGTAAGGAGAAAACTTCAATGGGTGGATAGACTGGGACCTCTAGTCTCTCCATCCATCAACCCTTCTTGTCTTATAATAACAGAACTGTTTGGGTGTATGAACATCTATTCATCTATACCTTGCTGGATGCTTGCTCATGGGAAGAAACCCTAAAAGTACTCAATTTGGAAACATCTATACAAGTATTATTTCCAAAAGTGGCAGTGTGCTCATTACTGTTATGTAATCCTTTTTGATCCTTATAACAGAAAACTAAATTTTTTTTCATGCTGTGTCATAGTTTGTACTAGTACTGTATGTTAGCTTGATTTTTAAATCAACCTTCTTTTAATGTATATAACATGCATAATATGTTTTATACATAATGCTTTATACATAAAAGTTATGCCCCCCATACAGGTTGAGATTCCCTTTTGATTTTGCGGCGGAATGACCTTTTGTGTGCCAGCACTTACTTTTGATGGGGATGCTGGTCCCCATCCAATGTAACCAGATCGATTTGAACATTGCGGACGTGGCAGTCCATCTGTGGTGAAATTGACCGCATGTATGGGAGGCTTTAATAATAGAAATAAAATTAAATGTTTAAGCTAGCTATATAGTTAGAATTTGACTCATTTTAAAAATGTTGTGCATTTTTAGGAGTCAATGCTGTATTTGAGGACTTGACCAAGGGGCTGTGCTGAGATACCAGTGTTCCTTCATATAGGGCCTACTAGGTGGTATGAATGGCACAAAAATATACAGCATGTATGGCACAGGGTGTTTTTTGACCAGTGGCCCATCTTCTAGTGTCTGCTTGGTGCCATGAATGGCACAGAAATGTACAGCATGTATGGCATAGGAAGTTTTTTTTTTTGACCAGTGGTCCATCAACTTGGACCTACTGGGTGGCATGAATGGCACAGAAATGTACAGCATGTATGGCACAGGAAGTATTTGACCAGTGGTCCATCATTTAAGACCTACTAGGTGGCATAAATGGCACAGAAATGTACAGCATGTATGGCATAGGAAGTTTTTTGACCAGTGGTCCATCATCTAGGACCAACTAGGTGACATGAATGGCATAGAAATGTACAGCATGTATGGCATAGGAAGTTTTTTGACCAGTGGTCCATCATCTAGGACCTACTAGGTGGCATGAATAGCACAGAAATGTACAGCATGTATGGCATCGGAATTTTTTTGACCAGTGGTCCATCAACTTGGACCTACTGGGTGGCATGAATGGCACAGAAATGTACAGCATGTATGGCATAGGAAGTTGTTTGACCAGTGGTCCATCATTTAGGACCTACTAGGTGGCATGAATGACACAGAAATGTACAGCATGTATGGCATAGGAAGCTGTTTGACCAGTGGTCCATCATCTAGGACTTACTAAGTGGCATGAATGGCACAAAAATGTACAGCATGTATGACATAGGAAGTTTTTTGACCAGTGGTCCATCATTTAGGACCAACTAGGTGGTATGGATGGCACAGAAATGTACAGCATGTATGACATAGGAAGTTTTTTGACCAGTGGTCCATTATTTAGGACCTACTAGGTGGCATGAATGACACAGAAATGTACAGCATTCAATCCCGCTTGAAAACAGGGATACCGGACATGACCGTAAACCACGATCGATGTCTGTTGCTTTGCATGCAGACCACGGGGTCTCCATGCTAAGCATCGGCGGAGCTATATGACACAGTAGTGCTGCGCCCCCAGCCGAGCCGTGTGTTCCCTGCTTAAGGGCTGACAAGCTTCTGTATATAATATTTCTTCGTTTTTGGTTTCGACATCCCTTAAGCTGCGTTGTATTTGGCCTACACTCCCTTTGCGTTACATTTAGTTTTTTTTTTCTTTCGTTTCTTTTATTAATTTTATTCTTAATCAGTGGAAGACATACTGTATATACTCCAGAGGAAAAATGTGATTCAGATTCGAGTCAGGAGATAAAAGTAAAGCATATCAGGTATTTTGAAATCTCAGTGGTTGATGTACAATGAATCACAATACACCAGGTTGACTAAGGGCAGATTATTTTGTGTTGCCACATGGTATTGTGTATTCATTTAGTATGCATCCTGGTGCGTTTCATCCACATATTCCCATTTGACGTCAGCACCTTGTGACCCTGTATTTCACTGATCTCGTCACTGGAGATTATTATTTCTCGACTTCAAAATGGTTTATGTTCTACAGTACAAAGTGGAGTTCTATCCTGTCCGCTTCTCAGCATGCCATCAGTTCCTGCAGGTACAGCGCAGCAACAGATGGTGATGAATCCCAGATGAACTATCTGTCTTTACAGGAAAAGAACTGACAAACGTCCCATGAAAGAGCATGGTCCCTAATCAGGGCTGCACATATGCCTGGATTGGGGCCTTATAATTAAGCTATGGAGATGTGGTGGCCATCTGAGTCCTAGGAAAACAAGTTCAAATATCCAGAGATTACGTTTAGAAGATGACTTTTTATTTATGGGATTTGTACTTTTAATGGCCATGCTTACAGAAAACTCACACGCCAAGCTGGGTAGAGATCAATAGTGTAAATCACCAACTAGCAAGTCTCTAAAAACTGTAGTAGCATCTGCCTTATCAAGTTTTCTGACATTGCCCCACGTGGGAGCTGAGAGGTAGCCAAGCGTTGTTGTATCACCTTTCTGTGTTACCAAATGTGCTTGATATGGTGGTAACATCTATCCCATCTCTGAAGTTTTTATTTGGTGGCTATAGATTTTATCTACCTTGTTTCCCAGAAAATTAGACACTGTTTTTATACACTTTTAGGTGCAAAAAATGCACTAGGGCTTATTTCTGGGTTTAGAAGAGGTGACAAAACGCCTCCTGTCATGTCTTCCCTAAATATGGAAGATGTCTCTGGGACATGGTAGGTCTTATTTTTTGGGGAGGGCTTTTATTAGGAGCACGGGGGGGGGGGGGGGGGGGGGGGGGGGGGGGGGGGGGGGGGATAGCAGCTAGGTCTTACTTTGAGGGTAGGTCCTACTTTTGGGGAAACAGGCTTTATTGATTGCAGGTAAATTGATTGCTAGTTGTATATGTAAATGGAATACGGAACCAATAAACCACTTGGGTAAAGGTTACCTGACTATGTTCTTGTATTTGCAGACGTGGCTGCCATACACGGGTCAATGCCCATGAGACGGATCAGCCTTTGAGCTCAGCATGATAGCGTCATTGTGCTGAGCCCGATATCGAAGGAGCTGGAGGCGCAGCACTGCTGCATCATCCAGCTCTTTCGATGCTTTGCATGGAGACCCGCAATCCCCATTCAAAGCAGTGGACATCGACCTTGATTTGCGGTCAGACAGGGATGGCTGCGCTAGATAGATGGCCGTGAGCATGCACGGCGCTTGAAGCGGCCATTGATCTAGCACATATCTATGCATGTATAGGCACCTTAAGATTGATGAGATGCACCATTTCTTGTTAACTTTTCAGTTTGGGCATTACTGGTTACACTTCAACACTAATGCACATATTTGATTTTAATCTACAAAACCCAAGAAGAAAAGGTGCATAAACATATTTAAAAACAGTTTAGGTAGCCATACATTTTCAACGGAATAAACTTGTGCAATTTAAATATTCTATCAATTCAATATTAGTTGATCCTACTAGCACACAGGGATCAATGCAAAATCTTAAATTTGATTTCTTTCCAGTTATGAAGATACATTTTTTTTGAAAAACTAAGAAATCCTTACTTGTTCAATCGTCTGAAATTTTTCATCAAGCCTCTTTCCATTTTACACCACATTTACATCACTTTTGGTTATAAGATTAATTTAACTGCTCGATCCTACAGAACAATGACCCATGTACAGCCAACTTTTAGCGATATAGATATTTTATTATCAAAATACAACAATTATAATTTGATGCTATTGAAAATATAGTCATCCATCAATGGTGGCTGCCATAAGCCTAACCATTTGCATTTATCTCATCAGTGATCTTGGTCAATGTGTGCCCACTAGTCATATCGGGAAACTGCAACCTAATGAAGATAACCGTCTTATTACAATGAATACCATCTACATACTGTATTTTTCAGGCTTTAATACACACCGGACCATAAGATGCACCCAAAGTTTTGGAGAGGAAATTAGGGAACAAAACACAGCCAGACACAGCCATTCAGATATGTAGTGAATATACAGAATGTTCCAACAGAGAAGGCAGGACTAGACCATGCAGTATTCACTCTATATTCCTCCAGCCAAAAGTCCAGTGCCAGGGGGTCTTGCTGTAACGATCTCAGTTTAGGCTCAGAGTCCAGTAGCTGAAACAGCAATCAGAACACAGGTGATCACAGTCGAAGAACAGAACTCAAACACAGGTAGCAGTCAGGGAAAAAGCAAAAGAGTAGTCAAATCCAAGCCGGGGTCAGTAGCCAATGGTGTCACATTAGGAATGGAGTGATGAGAGAAGAGTAGTTGATATTAAGTAGCCAAGGTTTGGTACACAAGTTATCAGAAATGAGATGAGGAGACAGAGCGAGTTATTGGCAAGGCACAATAATCTGGCATTGAATGCAAGTTGGGACCTGGCTTTTATAGGAAGTCCAGGGGAGGGGCCAAGGGTTCAGGGTTCATAAGAAATAGGTGACTTAGTATCCAGGTCCAAGGGATCCAGCAAGGTGTAAAGTCAGAATGTGAGGTGGCTCAGCAGGTAGAGCTACAACCAGGTGTCAGAGCATCCCTGGGTTCAGATCCTGACACTTGCAGGTCTTGGCTGTAGCAGAGTGTCAGGGCTTTAACATTATCATGTGTCTATACACTAGTAGTACTCATTCTCTAAACACATTGACCAGCTTATGAAGAGACACATTTTACAGTCTGTCACTGAACAACTTACCCATGAGCAGCTATTTACATATGGGAGGAGATTTGAGTCTTTGTCACAAAATGTATTTATTGCAATGCATGATATTAATGTAAATACACACCTCATGCCATCTAATTGTAAAATGTGTATCTCTATAAGTCGGTCATATCCCTTCTTGGCAGTGGCTTTTTGGTTTGGCTGTAGGGAATGGAACACATTTCTGCCTAATTACTACAAATCTGATAAATAGAGAGTCTATGGCTGCCACTGATCTACTTGAAGATATCAGGTGTTTGAATGTCTCTGATTTGAGTATATTTTAGGTAACAAAACCAGGATGCAGATCATAAAAGTCCAAACACCCAGCCTGCATAATGGCTATGAATCTGTAATTTGGAAAGCCATAAAGCCTTTTGAACAAGCCTATGAACATGACAGCCAGGGATGCAGGTTTTTTATTTTGACGTAGAGGTCGGTAACAGCAGCCTTGAATTTCTTACCAGGTATTTGATTAAGAATAGCCTGAGCTGACTGAATACATATTCTGGACTAGACTTGCCAAAATCTCATTAGCATTAGAAAAAAAAGGTTTTCCAGGCTCACCTTTTCTCCGTCTGCTTCAGTTAATCGTATAGCAAGGGTGAGGCACCATGCAGAATAATTTACTGAGTACATGGCACCAGTATAAGCCTCCCAGCCATCTAGGATTTCTTAGCACCATGCAGGGGTTAGGCTAAAGGGCAGGACATTTCCACCACAATTACATAGCTATTTATAGCTGGTAGAGCAAGACTTGTCATCCAGGAATCATATTGGAAAATGTTAGAAAGTATCAATTTTTATATGCCACATTTAGCAAAGCTAAAACCACTGCATGAAAGTCGGAAAGCCTTCCGTATAGTTCTGCATATTTGGAGAAGTGCCTGTCAATCATGGTCACAGCAGTTGAAACCTTTATAAGTTCAGAAACCCGGTTGTAGTTTTTTTGGCATATTTAAATAACATTTTTGCATAGTGTAATTAACCCTTAATGTGTATATCCAGTTATTCCAGTATTATACCAGGCTGGTTCCACGTTGCATAATGCAGTGGTTCTCATACTTTCCCTGCAGGGCCTGCTTTTCTACATAGGAACATTATCGAGCCCC
>CM070035.1:48026856-48054700 GCA_036250615.1 Ptychadena robeensis | reverse complement strand
CCCCCCCCCCCCCACCCGGAATATCTTGGCGCCCCCGGTTTGGGAATCACTGGCATAATGGAAGTTTAGATGCCAGAATAACAGAAGACAACTTGGGCATCGTTTTGGGCAGTGAGTGTGTTTAACAAAATGCAGCACAAATAATAAAAATTAAAAAGAATAGAGTGCTTGATAAAATGCTTCTCCGTAAGTATAAGAACAGTTATAACAGTAACATGACATAAGAGAAAACCCAGGTCTGCCATTGTTCACCTCCTGAGTGTGCTGGTTACCTTGCTTGTTATTCTGACCCACTGGCTTGCATATATTCAGTCACTGACCCAAAACAAGTGTGCTTGTTTGCATTTTTATTTAGATGTATGAGTTTACTGCAACACAACAACATGTATACTTTCTATTAAGTCCTATATTGCTTAGCATTGCAGTTTTTTTATATAAATGTGCTGCTTGTTTAGGCTGGAAGCAACTGACAGATAAATGTGAGCACAGAGAACATGGGTGTCAGGGGACTGAAAGGCACTGTCAATCATTGTGCTGATCCCGCCCCCTTTCTTCAGGTGCTCGGCTGTCAATCTGCAGACATGGGTAATGTCATATCGCTAATCTGGCATTCCCACTCAGTGCCTGATGGGTGGACGATTACGCATGAATACACACTCATTTGCATTTATTGTGAAGGTATGAGGGCAGCACATTTCTGGATGATCAGAAAAACAAGAACAGGGTTTGCATAATACAGGACTGAAAAAAGCAAAGTAGCAGATGATGCTGTCTTGAGTATTTGTTTAAGTTTGGCCAATTAATCGTTGCTGTAGCTCATGGTGTTCCATCTGTAAATAGATATTGCACACTATTTCAAAAGGGGATGTCCAGATGAAACACAAAATTCTGCCACACACATATATATATATATATATAAAGAGTGTTTCATATAATCTGTTTCTATTTGTATAATGACTATGGCTGTCATTTGTTACAAAGATATCATTGGGAAGTGTTCTTCTATGGCAACTGTTTCCATCCTTTACCATTAGAACAAGCATCTGTAAAATTATTGCTGATTTCTCATTGTAAAACGGTAAGTTTCATGTCTATTATATAAAACCTCTGGCCTCAGTTATTTGCTTTACTGACCAGTAATACATACAGTCGAGGCCATAATTATTTATACCCCTGGCAAATTTTGACTTAAAGTTACTTTTATTAAAGCAGCAAGTTATTTTTTGACGGTAAATGACATAGATGTCTCCTAATAGATAATAAGACGACATACAAGAGCAATTTTTGTGGAATAAAAAAAAACCTTTCTCAGCTTTTATTTACATTTGAGCTAAAAGTGTCATGTCCAATATTATTCATACCCTTCTCAATAATCAATAGAAAGCCTTAATTGGCTATTACAGAAGTCACACGCTTCCTATAATTGCAGACCAGTTTTTTGTCTCCTCAGGTATTTTTGCCCATTCATCTTTGGCAATGAGCTCCAAATCTTTCAGATTGTAGGGTCTTCTTGCCATCACCCTGATCTTTAGCTCCCTCCACAGATTCTCAATTGGATTCAGGACTCTGGCTGGGCCACTCCAAAACATTAATGTTGTTGTCTGCTAACCATTTCTTCACCACTTTTGCTGTGTGTTTTGGGTTATTGACATGCTGAAATGTCCACTGGTGCCCAAGGCCAAGTTTTTCTGCAGACTGCCCCCCCCCCCCCAAAGCATTAGGTTCCCACCACCATGTTTGACAGTGGGCATGGTGTTCTTTGAGTTAAAGGCTTCTCCTTTTTTACTCCAAATGAAGGAAACATCATTGTGACCAACAATTCAATTTCTATTTCATCTGACCATAACTGAGAAGGCCAGAAGTCTTTTTCTTCTTTGTCCAGATGAGCGTTTGCAAAGGCCATGTGAGCTTTTGTGTGCCTTATCTGGAGAAGTGGCGTCCTCCTTGGTCTACATCTGTGGAACCTAGCAGTGTGCAGTGTCTGTTGGGTTGTCTTCCTTGAGACATTGCCACAAGCAGAGCCCAGATTGACAAAGATGGCCTGTCAGGAAAAAAGTGCCAGGAAAATCTTTAATTCTTTCCTGTTATGTCCAAAGCGGAGCATAGAAATTCTACTACTAGATGCCTCTAAGCAGCAGCAATAGTGTATATAGAAATGTACAACACATTTTTGAGGTATAGAGTTGATTGTCATGGAGCTTCCTTAGCTGTAATTATATGGCAGTGAGTGTAAGCCGGGTGCTTTACCACACAACATGCAGCATTTAACCCTTGCAGTTCTGTCTCACCCCCCTGGTTTTATTTGACTTATCAGCCTCTGTAAATTACCTCTGTCCTATTTCATTGGAAGTACCAAGATTTCATTTGCATCTGTGTTGCGGCCTATTGAGCCGCGTTTCCTGCTTCATGTGAGAAAAATATTCCGGCCTAACTGTAAAAGATTAATTTATTTGTAGCGGAGTGCATGTAATTCCAGTACTATGATTTACTTGCGTGACCTGACTCAGTAAGTACGAGTATTACGTCAAAGCAGGACAGTTCATGGGATAAAACACAGCTACCCTGTTATCTTGTGGCAGAATGCCAGCCTTGAATCCATTCGCTCAAGGCATGCTGAAATTGAAAAGAATCATTGATTAATATTCATATAACATTAATATTTCATGATACGTACTCATTTGTGCTATGGCTTAGGCTTCCTCAAATACATTTTAATATGTATTTTTAAAGAATTCTTTTACTTTTACACATTATTAGAGTTTCATTTATATTCATATACATTATCAGAAGGGAGGTCATTGAGAATAGCTGAACTCGGATATAATATAAGTTTACATTTGTTAATTAGTTTTGTTTTTTAGTTAATTGAGCCAGAGTATTAAAATGTTTGTGGATTAAAGCTGGACTTCAGATACAGCAAAAAATGTTAGTCCTGCCCTGGAACGGTTAAATGCAATTTTTTTTTATTTTGAGGGATGAAAACATCATAATTCTTACTTGCCTTATCTCGCCTTTTCTCAACTGCAGCCTCCTCCTCTGTGCAGTTGGAGCCTAGAGATTTTCTAAAACATTCTGATGATATCCTCAAAATGCAGAGCCAACAGTCATGGTTTGTATGTGAGGCTGACAAGGGCCAGTGCACAACCAGCAATATCCCATGACACAGTCTGGTCAAAAAGACACAATTTTTTTTAACGTGTGTGTCCTATAGAATAAGTATAATGATATACAGCATGTTTCAGCGGAGGGGAGGCTCTTCTCTCTGCTCAAACATACTGTATATCCGTATTTATATCCGTATTTACTCAAAAGGAGGGGCAAGGGCAACTGTTAGGCTCGAAGAATTAAGGTAGCTGTACACATAAACTTTTTCTTGATCGATCGGTTTGTGCAATTATAATATCGACAGTCAGATTAACGTCGATCATACTACCACACAGTGTGATTGATGCAGAACAATCCATTCCTTTCCAACGTCCTGTGCGCATGCTCCCTTGTACCATCAGATACAACATTGATTGAAATGAAAACCTGAAGGAGAAAACCTGCCAGATACTTCAATGATCAACTGAAATCTACCAACAATCATGGCTGATTTTATCTTTGGGTTAATTGATTCAGGTAAAATGTCTTTGATTTTTCTAATTGACTTACATCAAACTGCAAAATCAACCTGTGTATGGCTATTTTTACATAGACTTGCTCCGCTTCTCAGTGCTGCCCATCTTATTGAACGAATAACTGTATACAGCATGTTCTAGAAGAGAGGAGTGAAGCTTCCAGCTCTAGGCACAGCCCCCCTAGTAAACACTAGTAGAGTACAGTAGAGCATGTTCCACCAGACAGCCTTGGATTTTGCGAGGGAAATTAAATGATTCATTCCAAGCTCTTACCCATTGGAAGGCTAACTATTTTTCCTTGATTTCCCTCCCAAAATGCATGGTGTGTTCAATGGTTAGGTAAATAAACCATTAATGATCGACTGGGCTCACAAGAAGTGCATTAAACAATATTAAGAAAGATAATAAATAGTTGCGCACAATCTTCAGCAGTGATTACACAGCTACAGTGATTTCAGTGGCCAGAAAGGCTCTCAGTTGGTGTATGGGGCCTGAGCAAATATTGCAGAGTAAAATGGGGTCAGTATGAGGGTTGAGTGTTTAAGTTCTGTAAGGTGTGCAGCTCTCAGAATGGAAGAGTGTGGCCCCCTGTAACAGACAAATAAGAACAAGTACAGAGGCCCACAACCTAGTACAAATGGTTAAATAATGTGGAATTGGATAAGATAAAACAAAATGAAACAAAACAACAGACAAAATACTAACATTTAAAGAGGTTTACAAGGATGGATCTCTCAGGGCCATGTGTTTTCGAGGAAAACCTCACTTCCTAGTTGGGGATGAGATCACTTCCTGCTTATAGATGCTGGGGGGCTCAACAGGAACAATTGGTCCCATTTCGAGTGAAGGGTCTTTTTCAACCATAGGGAAAGGGGTGCAGTGAGTCTCTCTATATATACACACACACAGTGGAGTGCCCTCCCCTTTATTAACATGCCTGAGCTGAGCTTAGGCACAGCTGTAAGTGAAAGGGGGGGGGAGGGGACTGGAGAGACCAGGACAGCTCTATAGAGGAAGTATAGAGCAAATGCTTGAACAAGGATTACAAACAATAAAAACGCGTCCCATTGTTCCTGTTGAGCCCCCCAGCACCTGTTAGCAGGAAGTGATCTTATTCCCAACCAGGGAGTGAGGTTTTCCTGGAAAACTCAATACCTTGGAACAGAGTACTGGACAGTTGTGATGTCAATAAAAACAAAAACATACAAAATAACATGAAGATCTGAAAAAAATTGGGGGGGGGTTAAGGGCGCAATGGTAACTGGGGAAGAGAGGGAGGGAGGACGGGTGATGGTAAACCCTAGAGAAAGACTAAATAATAATAAACTAAAGGTGGGTTTACACGTCAAGATTTTTGTTTCGTTCAACTTCAGATTCAAATTTTTTTAATATTTTTTTATCGGATTTTGTTCATCCATTTATCGAAGGTAATTAGATTTTTGTTCGATTTTTGTACAACCAACGCAAATATCGAATGAAAATAATCGTCGGAAACACGAATGAAAAATCTTCCAGATTTTTTTTTTTTAGGAAGTGATGTATTCCGTGGGCGTCACTGCAGCACACTGTACACACACACACACCTCTACACTCACTGCAGCATACTTTAATTCATACTTTAAATATATTCGCTGTGTATTCACAATCATACATACATATCGCTATTAACAACTAACATTTAATATTGAAATATATGTATTTTTCTATTGACACCACGTTGTTACGTTCGTCCACAATGCAATTGTTTCGTTCGCAAAGTTCTACTCAGAAAGAAAATATAAACAACATCATGGACGAATCAAAATCATACATTGTAAAAATCCCACCATTCATTGCGCAGGAAATACGTCATGCTACTGGTTAAAAATCGAGTCAAAAAATATCGAGTGAAATAAGGAGCGTTCGTTTTTTACACGGAAAATAAACGACAGATGAAAGCTTACCAACATGTCCGATCACCTTGTGGGCGATTTTTTGTCAGATATCGGAAAAAAAAAATCCATCGGAGCAAATGGCCGTTTCAGATTTTTGTCCAACGAACCAAAAAATCGTTCGTCGCCCATCTGTCGGCCAAAAAAATCTTGACGTGTAAGCCCACCTTTAGTGTTACCTATTGCCGAAACCCACTTTTAGACATCAAACACGTATAGACAATTAGTTGTAAACCTCTTTTAATGTGAGTATCTTGTCTGTTGTTTTGTTTCATTTTGTTTTATCTTATCCAATTCCACATTATTTAACCATTTGTTGTACTAGGTTGCATTGAGCAATATTAGCCATTGTTCATTCCAGGGGGAAACCCCTTTTTTCTTTTGAATAATAAGCAATACATAACAAAAACTAAAAGCATAAGTAACATAGATGTTTTTTTTCTCACAGCAAGCGTATGCTCATAACAATTGCAGCTGCAGGCTCTGTGTTAAGTTCATGGGCGCACAAACTTTGTCTGAGGCTGTCAGTTTTTACATTATACATAAACAACCGCTGACACTGGAGTGGGATCTGTTCTACACATTCCCAGTTACCAGAAAAAGAATGAACCAGTGTCAGTAATAAGGACCTCTCTATAGATGTGGACTGGAACCACTTTCTCCTCCAGTAAATGTGTGTAGCGCTGATAAACAGTTTAATGAAGACAAGAATGCCACAGGCAATGTGGGAAGACGGGGCATTTAAATGTCATTTAATATAGTTTATACGTAATGCTCAAATTGCAGAAAGTTCCTTTCACTGGATAACCCGGTAATGTCCCAAGATAATAATATACTCTACTGTATTTCCTGAACCATGAATGAAGTCAAATGGTTCTTAAAAGGTAATTGGGTACATGTGTGAAAATATAATGTTTACCAATTTTCTTTTTATTATATGAGTTTCTAATACATTTTAAGAACGTTTGCATATTACCGTGCAAATATGGTGATTCTCGCTATATATTAAGTGAATCTTTAGACTTAAAGCAGTTTTAAACACAAATGAAAAAACACACATACATTAAATAGACACAATACTCACCTGTCAGCAGTTCAGATGCTGGAAAACTGCTACACAAGTATCAGTGGCATCAGAGGTGGATGACAACCTGTGTCCAGCAGAGTAAAACTATAAGTTCAGCTTGTGATCCCCTTTGCTCTCTCTCATCATAAGTGGAAAGTAGTGATGGCCGAACTTCGGCCGTTGACTTTTAAAAAAGTCCGCCCGTTCGCGGACACATTCAAATTCCCCGCCTCTAGGCGGGGAATTTGAATCGGAAAACCCGGATGTGATGTCACTGACTGACGTGATGTCCCTGGAACGCATCCTGGAACGCATAGTTCCTGGTTGTGTTAACCGGATGTGACGTCACTGACGTCACATCCGTGTTTACAAGCCGGAATTTCACTGAAAGACCGGGTTCTCTTTCTGTGGCGGGATCTCGCTGCTAACGATCCCCCCGGAGGAAGAATAGAGGGCTCCTTCTCCCTGGCAAACAGTGCGGGTCGAACACCCGTACTGTCCACCGGCAAGAAGGAGGGCGAACATGCTTGTTCACGGCCGAACTGTCCACCTTGCGGGCAGTTCGGCCATCACTAGTGGAAAGTGAAAGTGGTCATCCAGAACTGGACAAGTGAAATGTAAACAAGTGGCAGAGGCATCTTGTGGACATTCTACTAATTATTTTTTAATTCAATAATTTCATTAGGTCGTAAACCTTTTTCTAAACAAAAAATAAAATTGAACATTTTTTTTTTTGTGTTGTAGGCCTGTAACTTCCAAAAATATGTCCGTATAAGGGTCTAATAGACATTCTGAATATAATAATGTTTGAAACACACAATAATTATAAAAAAAAAAGTACATTACATTTTTTTTATAAAATGTATCATTTGAATGATAAAATCTCTTGAATACTTATTTGGTATGAAAGATTTCAAAACAGTATTTATGTTTGTTTATAATAAAATTTTTATTACAATTGGAAATGTGTTTTGTTTTTGTTTTACTTTGAATTGTATTGGATACAGTTATCACTGTATCCAATACAAACCATTTGGCACCCTCTGAAAGGGTTAAATTCAAAGAGCACATGGGGATGACACTGGGGTTGATTTTCCAGATGTGCTCTTTGAACATAGCCCAATCTGCATATGATAGTCCCACCGCCCCTCCCCCGGGTGCAGGGGGAGGGGCGCGGAACATTTATATGCAAATTGGGCTGGGAGAGGGGTGACATCAGCCAGCTTAGAGCATCCCCCTGCAGCAGCACAGAACAGTGAGTATGTGCTGCTGCCGGGGGAACTGAGCTTAGCTGGACGGCTCCATCTTGTCAACTGCAATACTGACAAGAAAGTTCAGGATGACATGGAGCCGTCAGAAGCGCTAGGGGAGTTAAAGGCTTGTGATGTCACTTCCAGGAAACTCTATGAGGGTAGGAATTTGGGGGCATGGCCTTTCTTGGACACAGGCAAGGGGTTCCATATGGTAAAAGGTTGGAAGCGATTGCTCTAGAACACCAGATCCCCAATAGAATAATAATAGAAAGAGTCCTATTCAGAGGGCGTGTAAGGCATTCTTCGGCTATAACTCCAAAAAGAGGTGGCTTGCCTTACAGGACTTTTAAAGTGCAACACTGTTCAACAGACTTCATTAGTATATTAAAATGCAATTGATTATCCACAAATTAGAAAAAGACAATTTCAAGAGATCAAATCTCATAAAGCACAATATAGGAGAAAAGAATATCCTCATTTGTCCATTAAGAATGACCTCAATCAGTCCAACAATGAAGCTGAGGTGCTTTTTTTTTTTTTCTCCACTGATGTTCCTGGCCCTGGCTCTCACATATTCTATGTTCCCCTCTCATTTATGTATATAAACTTTGTAACATCACACATGCAGAAATCTTCTGTTTGCTGTTAATTCTTTATAGGCCAAGGAGGATTTATACTTTTTAGTAGTTTCCATAACTTTGCAACTTCTGCTATTGAATTATAACGGAACATCCCTGCATTTAAAGTTTAATTTTGTTGTGTGCAATCATTGGGAATTGCCTGCTCCATCATGCCAACACCATTTGCCTGCAGCCAATGAAGACATCCCCATGATCCCTGTGATTATTCATCTAAATGTTGCACACTGTAATTATGTATGGTAGCGGAGATTTAACCCAGTATGCGCCAAATAAAAAAAATAGACTGTTGAAGTATCTGTGACCCTCAGCGGCAGTGACCTAATTAGTTTTGGTCAGCATGGCATTAGAATGCACCACAAGAGCTAACTGAACTGAAAGGCTAGAGTTCAACAGATTAATAAGATGTAAACGCTCATTATGATTTCTTGTGTTTAACAGACAC
Organism: Ptychadena robeensis; assembly: GCA_036250615.1. Taxonomy (NCBI): domain Eukaryota; kingdom Metazoa; phylum Chordata; class Amphibia; order Anura; family Ptychadenidae; genus Ptychadena; species Ptychadena robeensis. The sequence continues at coordinate 48,045,747 of CM070035.1, read as the reverse complement.
AGCTTTTTTGTTCCTTTGTGAATACAGAGCGATATGTTCCCTGTTAATGTTTAATAATGTGGTGCACATGAGCAGATCAGCGTGCTAACATGATTTATACGTAAAATTACAGTGTGTCAGGGATAATGTGCTTTGGGGCAACACATCTGTTATTCTCGTTGATCCTGTTTTCTGTGGCACTGGCTAAGTAAAGTCTAGTTTTTCATTAATACAAATTATTTATATATATAGAAATGGTAGTCAATTTTATGTAATGTTTTAGTTTTTAGTTAACAGTAACCCATTGAATCACACTGCATTTTTGATGCTCCCCTTTCACAGGATTCCCAGAGAGCGCAGCAGTAGCTGTTTGCTGTCAAACTCTCTCTCTCTGATTGAACTTGTATTGAGCTGTCTGTATTTGTCTGTACACATCAATATTTTACTTCTTGTATAAGTATTTTTTTTTACATATATACATTTTAATGCAATGTTGAGAGCACAGCAGTAGCTACTCACTGTCAAACTTTTTCACTGAAACTTGAATGGAGCTATGTGTTCACAGCAGTAGAGGGATCTAACTATCTGTATAAAATATTTGTTTCATATATACATATTTTATTACTCTTTACTGAGGCTTCACTAAGGGTACAGCAGTAGTTGCTTTCTGTCAAATCTCCTCTGACTGAACGTATCTGAAGCCATCTGTACACTAAACTAGATAGTATGAGCCATTTGTTCACTTGTATATATAAATTAAAACGTATTTAGCAAAATAAAGGCGTTATTCAGTCAAACATCTTTCAAGTATATATCTATATATATATATATATATACATATATATATATATGTTTTCAGCAATATCCATTTTATACCAATGTGTATTTATATTTTTTGGTTCAATTCACTTTATGAAATCAGGCCTTTTTTTACTGGGGGTTTCCTAAGGACCGCTAAAGTAAGGGTTGATCTCTACACTGACCACCAACAACTAAATTTAAGTCTATAACTACAGCCCTCCATACACCTTAAGATCGATCCATACAATCTCCATTAGATCTACCAACAACTGTGTAGTATAGGAGCCTCACTGATAGAATACATACTGATTGGAAGGATTAGAAAGCTCCTCATATTACATGGTTTTGGTAGAACAAATTTTTATTGTACAGAAATTGTATGGAAAGATTGTAAGGTGTATGGGGGGCTTATCCCTGCAAAAGCATTGTGATGTTTGTGATCTCACTAAACGCTTTCTCCATTTCCTTTCACCTTACGGAGCATTGGCCATCTTGATCGATTGGCGTAAGATGACATAACTCTTGTGCATGTCCGGTTTGTGGTGGAAGGAAGCTAACCCTAATACTATGTTAACCCTAATTTTATTTTAAAAAATCTTTGTTAACTATGTTAACCCTAATTTTATTTTAAAAAAATCTTTCCTGCTCAAACTTTCCACCTTTGTAATGAAGAACTCGCCAGATTTAAGAAGGCACTTCTTGATTTACACCAATATATGGAGGTACCACTCTAACCACCAATGTTTATTGCCAATAATTAGCGATGGCCGAACTGCCCACAAGGCGGACAGTTCGGCGGCGAACATAGATGTTCGCCCTCCTTCTCACCGGTGAGCAGTACGGGTGTTCGACCCACCCCATTCGCCAGCGAGAAGGAGATCTCTATTCTTCCTCCGGAAGGATCAGAACCTGCGAGATCGTGCCGGAGGAAGAATCTTTTCACTAGTAGAACTGGGCATGAAGCCGGTCTCCTAGTGAAAAGCTGGCTCTAGAACAGAAAGTGACGTAAGTGATGTCACATCTGGCTCCCTTAACCAGGAACTATGCGTTCTAGGTACCGAATGTGATGTCACTTCCAGTTTTCCGATTTAAGATTTTACTAGAGGCGGGGAATTTGAATCTGTCCGCCTGTTCGCGGACAGATCTGGCCGATGTTCGGCCATCACTACCAATAATGTAAAAGGCTATTCTTTGTTGACTGACAATGTAAGGAGGTCACTGTACCACCATAGTAAGAGTGGCTAAATTTAACTGTCTTCCATTATATAGTGCATCTGGAAAGTATTCAAAGCTAATCAGTTTTCCACATTTTGTTATGTAACAGCCTTTTTCCAAAATGGATTGAATTCATTTTTTCCAGAATTCTACACCATGATGACAACATAAAAAAAAGCTTACTTGAGATTTTGTCAAATGTGTTCAAAATAAAAAGCACATGTACATAAGTATTCACAGCCTTTGCCCCAAAGCTCAAAATTTAGCTCAGGTACATTCTGTTACCTCTGATAATGTTTGAGATATTTCTGCAGCTTAATTTGAGTCTACCTGTGGTAAACTCAATGGTTGGACATGCATTGGACATGCATTGGACATGCATTGGAAAGGCACACATCTATATAAGGTCCTATAGTTGGCAGTTCATGTCAGAGCAGAATCCAAGCATAAAGTCTAAGGAATTGTCTGTAGACCTCAGAGACAGGATTTCTACTGCTTTGAAGGTCCTAATGAGCACAGTGAGCTCCATCATCTGAAACTGGAAGAAGTTCCCAACTTCTAGGATTCTTCCTACATTGGGCCAGAAGGGCCATAGTCAGTTATTTAGTCAGTTGTTGTCATTATGGAATTCTGAGGAAAAAAATGTATTCAATCCATTTTGGAATAAGGCTGTAACATAACAAAATGTGGAAAAAGTGATGCTGTGAATACAATCCGGATGCAATGTATTGCCTATTATATTATTTTATGGCTTAACCTGTGTTCTTTCTATCTAATTACATTGAAATGTTATTTTCTCGATCCATTTGGTAACCTTGATGAGAAGATGATTACAACAATCCAGTGAATAAGAAAATCTGTCATTTTCCTTTCTTTTTTTTCACCAGTTAAAGTTTTTCAAGTTGGAAATAAAAATTCATGTCCAGCACTTCTCACAGCAGCAGGCAAATTTCTTAAATCTAGGAAGCTCTTACCGGCCCCCCGTTGTGAGGAGATGCTACCTGTACATTAAACTGCTTCACTCTTAAACTAAAAGCTTTTTTCTTTCTTTAATAATATTTCCTGGACCATTCTTCCCACAAATTCCACCAATAAAATGAGTCTCCTAAAATGTCTCAGCATTATACCGTGTCATATCAAATGTCTGGCATAAAAATTATAGTTCAGTTTATAAATGGTGGTCATTTTTCTGAATTAAAGTCTTTACCGAACATTCAAAGGATTTTACCTACAGGGTAAAGGTATCGGCAAAAAAAAAAACAGCCTGGTCCTTATAACCCCAAGCCACTAATTGGGGGTTTTGATCAGCAGTACTCTGTCATGAATTAGTATAAAAAAGTCTGTTCAATAATGGACTAAATACATAAATGTATAAAAAAAACACAGTTCATATAGAATTATAAAAACAAAATAGTTTACATTCAAGTAGTAAACCCTGTACACAGCAGAGTGATTATCATAACTGCAATCTTATAACAGTAACAGTAAGTTCAGGTTCTTGTGGAGATTTTTTCCTTATAGAGCTATAGTAGGTTGCTTCAACGCGTTTCGCCTCAAAAAATTCTTCCTCAGGGAGACAAAAACCATCTACAGACTAAAACCTAAACACATGTCAATATCCATAATCAATTAAAGATATCATGGTCAATGATCCATATCAAAACTTTTAAAATATATAGAGTAAGGAGTAATTCTCATGTCTGGATATAACTTCACATATCAAGATAACATATACCAAATGTGTTCGGTATACCTTTACCAAATGTAAAACAAGGGAACGTTTGGAACTTCTGGCACTGCCTGTTACTGCCTTCTGGTCATATGCGCTCAAATGTAAAACACTGCTTCCCAAACAATAGTTTAGTGGAAACTAAAGTGGGCCAAATGCAGCTTTTAAACTGCTGTAGAAAAGTCAGTGAGACCAGTAAATGCATTTTTAATGCAGGAAAACAATGCCTGTCCACAGGAGTCCTTTAAAAGATTTCACATTACTTCCTGTTTAGGTGACTACCAGACAGGGAAAACATTCACATACTTAACTCAAAAACATATTTTTACATCCATCTGCATTCAGCAGTTTACTTGGACTTAAAAAATTAAAAAAATTAAGCTTGGGTATAGACAGCAATTCAGATATTTCTCATCTGACTGCTGTCAGGGAGTAAGATTCATGGGAGTATCTGCTTACATTCCGCCTTACTGCTTCCTCCCTATTCCATTTACATAAACAAGTACACTTGAGCAAGCCCAGCATACATATTCATGTGACAGTTGACTATCAGACATGATTCCAAGTATCTGCATCAAACATGCACATTATCCCTATGACCAGAGTCTAATAGAGGGAGAAAATACAGTAGGAACTATTGCTGAGCTGGGACAGTGATTGCTAGTTTCCTGATTTCTGGGCTATCCTGTGGTTTCAATGCTGAGAAACAAGTATAAAAATCAGGAGATCACATGAGATGTATTAATGTCTTTTATATTTGACAAAAAAAAATAGCATATTATAAAATGTTATTGTTTTTCTGCTATTTGTCATAATATTTTTTTTACATAAAGCTATAGGTATGGTAGTTGGGTTTACTCCTAGTTTTCTGTAATCCTTTATGTAGTGGAATGTGTTCCATAGTATCTAGTTTCCCGTTTGTAGTTTTAGTATGTGTGCCACATACCATATTCATATTAAAGAACTATTTTCTTGGGGTGTGAAGAAGACGTATGCTCTTTGCATCAACCCCTTCACTAACCCAAATGAAGACTAGGGACTTCATGGGGACTTTAAAGGCTCCTAATTGTATACACAGTAATCTTGTATAAAATGTTACACCATTTATTTAGGCAGTGTTGAGTAATCCAGTAATATTATCAAGAACAGAAGTTTTTTTTTATGCATGATTACTGTGTATACAATTAGGTTCCTTTAAAGTCCCCATAAAGTCCCTAGTCTTCATTTGGGTTAGTGAAGGGGTTGATGCAAAAAGCATACGTCTTCTTCACACCCCAAGAAAATAGTATTTATATAGTGGAAGTAAGAGAGAGAATAGCAGATTGTAATGCATTGTTCAATGTCGTCATCTTAACATGGGGTGCTTGCAGACAGGAGGGTTGAGGCGAGCAGGTTTAAGCTGGCCATAGACACTTCCATTTTCCGTACAATTTCTGAACAATCAATTGTCAGGATCGATCGTAGTGACTGACACATGGATGCAAGTGTGCGATCGAGCATGAAAAATTGATCGGCCATTGATCGGTCATTTTTTTTGGGTGGGGGGGAGACCTTAAGATCTGCCATTTGGATCGACACATGCAGGCCTCATCCCATCATTTCCATTTTTAGATCTTTAGTTACGCCACCGATTGATCGTGCGCATGAATCAGCATCCTGTGCACGGTGCACTGATGATCAAAGACTCAATCACATGTCCTGATCACATACGTGATCGATCTCTAAGAAATCTACACGTCTATGGCTAGCTTTAGCTATCAAGCATAAAAAGAGCCATGACTGGCCAGGTTGGAATTAAAGTCGATAGTACAATTGTTTCTATATTTATCTATATTTGTTTCAATCGATTTGAGCAAAATTGATTGAGCAAAAGTTTATGTGTATATGGATTGTTTTAGGCTACCTTTATGAATTCATCTATTTAAGGGACTCTACACACATGCCTGCCTTGCATGGACCCGCTGCCCTCTTCCTCTACAAATTGCAGACAAGAGCAGGAAAATGGACTGGGCGCTTCACACACCCTTCTGTTCTGTTCAGGTCTTGTCCCGGCATTTATTATTTTACTCTAGTTACACACTCATTCCTAGGAACTCCAAGGAGTGTGCTGGGCACTTGAAAGGTGAGTATAATTCAAAGGGTATGCTGATAAACTTTATATATTTGTTTTATTTTATGACACTTATGATATAACAAAGGATTCCCAAACCACAATTGGCTAAAGAAACGTTCTGATATCTGTAACCATCATGTCAAATGCTGAAATGGACAACAGTATTGGTACATATGGCCATTAAATTGTAAAACCATTCAATACTATGAATATGAACTTGGCCTTATTTTCACTGCACTGTATACGGGCAAATGCTGATGGTTGTCAGAAATAGGGCTATCATGCTCCTGTCTCCATGCATGATGTGTCAATTGAATATCAACAGATGTGTCATATGACATGAACAATACAAGCCTATTATTTTTCTGGTACATACTATACACATCATGCCCATTGGTTTAAATGGGACCCATCCGTGAAGCTCAGTGGAGACAAATAATAAAAGTTTGCACTTTTCTGAGAAGGTTTTCCACAACATATTGGAGTGTGTTATGACCTATTAATACAGAAGAAAATTTGAGATCCACATACAACTCTTCTTATTGTGCACTGGGGCACTGTCATGCTAAAACATGACATTTCCCTCTTCAGTCATCAACTTGGCACAAAATGGTGTCTAGTTACATGCTTTGGGATACTGCAGTAAAAATATCACATTTCAAAATATGCTCATTAAATAAGGATGTTTAAGGATTTTTTTTATATGTATCATGCAAATGCTTCAATAATGTTTTTCTTACTTAAGCCTTTGAGATAAAAGTGGAGTTCCTGAAATGATAAATATATCTTTGGATTATATAACTTAACCAAGGCAAGTCATTATTTGGATTGCTCCCATTTTTGTCTTGTGGTTTTTTACTTCCGCATGTGAGTGACAGCTCAGGGGTTTTTTGATTCCGATTTAGTATGGCAGGCCCCAGTTACCATGGTAACGTCTCAAACCCCTGCAATGACGATAGGATCTATTCAAACAAGTTGGTATCTTTGGTTTAAATTGGGCTGATAGCTGTTTTGAATTTGGTCTGACATGCATGTAAATTTTTCAGCCTGTCAGATTTATAAGAAAATTCTTCTTTTTTTGTCTCGGTGAGGTGAAAAGTAGAATATTTATGGGGAGAATGCAAAATGATATGCTAGACGCTTAATAAATATCATGCCTCCAAGAAGCTGTCGGCACAAAGTTAAACCAATTCTGGAATATAAAACAATAAAAAACAGCTTACTAAGGATGGATGAAGTGTGTTAAATCAGATAGAGATCACTAGGTCCTGCAGGGAAAAAGGAATGCGTTGGCATGCCACTGACTGGTGTTCCGGCTCTCTAAACAACATGCTTGCCTCGGTGGTCTTGATGATCCAGATTTCAAGTCTATTGCACCCAGTTGGGGAATGAGTGTTATGGTAGTCCATCACTGATGTCAGGCATCCTAAGATTTCCAGGAAACCCATAAAAATGAGTTTTCCTATAAATACATGACAGCCCTATAAAAATTGGCACATGTACTAAAGGTGACATCACAAATTCTGTTAAGAGAAATACATGCATCTGCTTTATAATAAGTGTATATGTTTTTGTATTGTTGGTTTTACAATAGAGAAAAGATCTACCTGGATAGAGATCCAATTTGGAGCTGTCAGTCTGTGGTCATCCTGCTGTGTTTATTTTAACATCATTTAAAAGCTGCTTTGTATAGGGGGCTATGAACTGTAGACTTGTGACCATCATTGTCTATGAGCCAGACTCATTGTGTGGTTTACCCCGCTTGTGGCAAACCTTTCCTTTGACAGTTATACTAATAAATAGAAGGCACTGCAGATAAACATTGCAGCCAGGAGATGGTAGTCTTTGTCTTAAGGCAGAAATCCAATTTCTACCAATAGAACCTTCAGCTTGCATGTGATCACTCAGTCAGAGCTTTCAGAGAAATCACATGATCAGGAAGTTGTGAATGTGCGAAACTGGCCAAGGATAGGTGTGCCAAGCTTGTAGCATCATGAGGCTGTAATTGCTGCGAAAGGTGCATCAGCAAATTATTGAGCAAAGGTTGTGAGTACTTATGTACATGTGATTTCTTTTATTTTTAATTTTCCAAAACTCAAGTTAACTTTTTTCACATTGTCATTATGGGCTGTTGTGTGTAGAATTTTGAGAACAAATATCAAAGAATTCTGAGAAAAAATTACAAAGAATTCTGAGAAAAAAAACAAATATCATCCGTTTTGGAATAAAGATGTAAGGTATCAAAATGTGGAAAAATGATGCGCTGTGAAAACTTTCCAGATGCACTGTGTATATATCTATATATATCACAGAACCACACACAGAGAAGTTGACACAGTCAAAATTGTTTGTAAGTTTAAGATTGCAAATTATTGGCTTGTGCAATATTGCAGGTAAGGATATCATACAAGCAGGAAGTAGTAAAAATTTAGTTAAAATGTCAGTTCTATCAATGATAAAGACATGAAAACTGGAAGGGTGTATGTATGCTAAGCCATTAAAGTGGGCCTCAGCTTACACAATCTGTCTCATAGGACACAGTTCTAACAATCTTTCAAGATGTAAAAGCTTCCTTTTCGCTAAAAAAAATTACATCCAGCCACAACCTCCTTGTCTTTTCCTGCCAAGGCAGTGACATGGAGACTTCTAGTGTCATGGATTGGTGGGGGTGATTTTTTTTACATAAAAAGTGCCCAATGACAGACTTGGGACGAGAAAAAGTTCAATAGCTGATGGCTAGCTCTGCAGTGCCATACACAATGAGATATCTTTTGCACATACAGCGGCCATTTAGTTTTCATGAATGCATTCTACTATAGCTAATGATAATTGACATTCAAATGAAAGAATTTGAGTTTATGAATCTTCTAACCTAATTCTATCAGAATTTAAGTCCAGTTAAATATGCACACAGTTAAGTAAGGCTATGTCTCCACATCTGTTGGACCCCCTACGCTAAGAGTAGTGCTTGGCGGGGGGTCCTGACGGATGCTGTGTTCTCAGGGCGCTGAGCTGTCCCACCAATGCAGGAGTTAATGTAGTGCAGTAAGTTAACCCCTGCATCTGTGGGTGTCTAAACAGAGCATTTGACGACCAGCTAAAGTGTATGTTATCCGTCAGAACCCCCGCCAAGCAGTTCGCTTAACATAGGGGTCCCGATGGATCACAAAACACTGTGGAGACCCCCCCTAAGAAGTGCTGTTTATTCAGTCCTTTAAATCGTCAACCTCAACATCTGTATTTGCAAATCTCTCATCTGTCAGCTTTCATATTTTAAATGTTCAACTAGGCATAATTGGCTCAATTTCATAATAGATTCAAGCACAATCGAACACCATTCAAATCTATTACACAGTTTGAGCCATCCAGCCTTCCTTCAAGCGGGATCTTCCGCTTCTACTTGAAGAAGCTTGGCCGAACAGGGTTCCAACATGTTGAAAAACCCTGTTCGATTTCCATTACTGTGGATGGGGAGTGCGGGCCAATTAGGTTAAAGGGTCGTTTACCTGGCCGCCGTTTACCTGTTGGTTAAAAACCGCCAGTTTTAACAAGCCCTTAAGGTCCCCACACACGTATCGAGTGGGGGCCGACAGATGTCCGTTCTCTGGCTAACTAAGTTTTGGGGACCCCGGGCACTCGCGATCAGCGGCCGATTTTGTCACAGACATCAAAATGGTCTGCTGCTTGTTGTGTGTGTGGGGACCTTTAGTCTACATTTGCTAATGATTTTAGACTGATAACTCTTGCTATGTTACATCACAGCAACAGTTTAGTTGCTCTTCAATCATGACATCATGCATATGTCCCCGAGCATTACATGCCTGAATACTATCCTTGCCACGGTGGAATCAGCAGATGACAATCCCAATGTGGCGTTTGAAAAGTTGGTGGCATGCCGGGGTGACACAGAAAAGTTACATGGGTTCCAGCAAAAAAATATGTCTGAAGCCGAATAGGTTTGAAAAAACGTTAAATACTTGCTGGTTGTAATAAACGATGGTATAATTGTTTTCAGGGAACAAATGATGTGGAAGGAGAACAGTATAATTAAAATGCCCAGAATATGCTTTAGTTCTTTTGTAGGTGAAATACAAGGTCTTTTTAAACCGGCAGCATTTTCATATTTTCTGACATAATTATTTTTGGCAGCCTGTGTGATGGCAAATTGCAGATGGCGAGTCCTGTCTACTTCATTGTGGCTGAAATTGGATTTTTTTACGGCAGATCCTCCTTTTATGAGGCCTTCTGAATTTATGTATCCAGTACAATATTACCTAACTCAGGAAGAAGTGTAGCTACATCTAACAAATGGATAGGATAAAGAGCCTGGCTCAAATGGCATACAAAATATAGTCAGAAGTATTGGGACGCCTGCCTTTCAACACATCTCAACTTTTCATGGCATCCCATTCTTATCCATAGGCTTAATATGGAGTTGGTCAACAGCTAAAATAGCTTCAGATCTTCTAGAAAGGATATCCAAAAGGTTTGGTTTGGGTATGTTTATGGGTAATCTTTTGCAATTCTTCAAGAAGAGCATTTAAAAAATCAGGCACTTGTGCCAGGGTTAGTTTCTGCTCTATCTTGTGGCATTGGGGTTCTTTTCAGTGTTCAGGTCAGGGTTCTGTGTAGGCAATCATTTTGGAATTAGAATGTGGTAGACAATATACTGTATTTTGCACACAATGAGAGGCCCCGGACGATACGACACATGCAGGGAATATTAAAAAAAAAACTCTCAGAAAGAGTAATTTACAATGGTTATTAAGTAAAAAAAATGGGTATTAAGTAAAAAAAAAAGAAAGAGTAATTTACAAATAGAGTGAATATACTGCATGTTCCAGTAAAGTGTCGGGGGCTGGATTGTGCAGGACATTTCTGTATGTGGATTGAGCCACTGAATAAGTATGCAGTTATAGAAATGCAAGGGTAGTAAATGTATTACCTGCTCTGAGACATAGTACCTCCTCCCAAGTGAATATGTTCATAGCATGTTTCGTCTGAGATGCCAGTGTTAAGTAGGTTTCTTTAAGTAAGTCTATAGTTTCTGACCAGTCTCTACTCCTAGTGAATACTAATATAAAGTATGTTCCAGCCCTGCACCCCCTTCTGGAGCTTGCTTTGCTTTCTCTTGTAAGCCTACCCTAAGGTGTTTGAGAGTACATATTTGGAGAGATAAAGCAAACACCCAGTGCACTTGTTTTTGCACCCGGATTTCAATGAAGACAATGATGTGTGCATTTACAGGACGTATGCGTATATATATATTTTTTCTTTACATTCACTTTATAATAAGCACAGATATTTCCCCTGTTTTTTGGGGGGGATGGCGGGCGGGCATCTTATATAGTGATGATCAGCATAGACAGTATTTGTATTTGCACAATATTGCAAATTTTCTCAGTAAATTTGAGAATTTGTGATCTCTTGTCATTATTTACTTGATTGCGCAAATCAGCAGTTGTACATGCGTACATTGGGAACGCAATGCACGGTGGTTCTGGGTACTGATGTAAATAATCTTGACTATTCGCTGTTATGAAGATATCGCAAATTCTTAAAGTGCCGATATTCACAATAAAAATTCATGATTAAAATATTCACTATCAACACTAGTCTTATAGAGTGTAGTGCTAGTATTTATTAAAGCAATTTGTTGCCACTAAAAGCATGTCCTCTGAGTATGAGTCTCATTATAAAATGCATTATTTGGATTTGCCATTAAAGATTGAAAAGCTTTTCTAAGCCCTTTCAAGTAATAGTTACGGTAGGTCTTAATTGTATATTTTCTGTTGTGTTCAAATTAGTTAATAAGCATAAATATTTAATAGAAAATTATCTAATAACAGAAAAGCAGCATGAACTCATAAACAATATATGATCATAATATGATCAGGAGGTAAGTGATTTCTATGTTGAAAGCTTATTTTATAAAAGCCTGGAAAGCTGTTCTGTTCTAGGGCTATATCTAATGTACAAGTAAATTATTGGTTAAAGAAAGTACAGTTGAGGGCCCAGCAAGATACTGACAAATTCACAACATGGCATCTGCCTAGAATAATGTTATAACAGGAACATACTTCTATTGTGTTTCTGGGGAAAGTCCAAAGTCTCTGATCAAGGAGGTACGCCTTATAGCCAAGGATGGAATATGCTGTTCACTAAACAACCATGTAGCAATGTTGGCTTTTGAAAATCTATTATATCAATGGGTAAAGCTGGGCATAGACGGGTTGTTTTCCTGCCGACTTCTCAGAAGATCAACCCTGTGTGATGACGTCATCACGCACGGCTGCTAGTGCCGAGAATCGGCCGGACACCCTTTGTGTGTCGGCCTTTACAAAGTAATGGGATCGACCAGGAATTTACCTACATGTGAGATCACTGTGCGATCCGACATGCGGCAGATTCCTGGTCGATATTGCCAGATGGGCGCACCTGATTTTCAGTTCCTGCTTGGCAGGAATGCACATGGCGGTCGCTCGGCCAAAAAATCGGGCAGGAATAAATGATAGATTATTTCTGTGATCAGTTAGTTCTGACCTAGTTAAGTAGCTAAAGCTTTAAGCAACCAAGCCTTGGGTGATTCTTATAAGACAGAAAAGTTGGTAATTTACCTCATGTGAAGGATTTATTTAGAATTGAGGTATTTAATAATGTATTCATTTATTTATTGTGATCAGTATTTCAGATCGGTTCTTAATTTCAAGTGCAATATAATCTGGGTTTTAGTTTATGAACTAAACAGATGCTTTTTTAAAATTCTGAAATAAAGCTAAATAGCATTCTTTCCAAAACACATGAAATGCTATTTTGACATACGTTTAGCTATGAGAAAATGACTACAAGTTACAGGTTTAAGCTTCTAATCTATGATCTGTGGAACAATTCTGGAATGAAATCTGGAAAATCCCATGTAATAATCTAAGCCACTCATCCCTTAATGAGCGTAGAACTCCCATGTTCATTACTGGAATTCAGGACATTCCTGTGAATCTTACAATATTTTGCGAACCTTTATTCTAACTGTAGGATGTGTACTATTATCAGCATTCATTCTCATTGTGGGTGACTCTTGGCTTTCTTCTGTGTACACCTGTAATTGACAGAGACTAATGATGTACGTCAATGCCATGACTGTCAATGGCCATATAATAATAGACCTACTTTAACCTTTAATCTCTAACCAAAGGTGACAGTAATGGGGTAGCTGTTTTTCTGTCCCTCTCGATCTTTTTCAGAAGACCAATTATATCTCTATACTTCAGAGGCAATGTCTTTATTGAGTAAACTAAATATTACATACTAATATAATCTCATAGGTCATAGGCATCATAAGGCTGTACTACCATGCGTTTCCCGAAAATAAGACAGTGTCTGATATAAATTTTTGCTTCCAAAGATGCCTTCCATGAAGAATGGACATCCCCCAACAGCACTGTATCAGGGACAGCACTGTGTCAGGGTGGAGGGACCACTTAAAATCACACAGGGGGTAATCAAAATGGCACAGGAGACTCAGAGGAGGGATTACCATTTTAATAACCCCTTCTGATCCTCCTGTGTCATTTTGATTGCCCCCTCTGATCTCCCCTGTACAGAGTTACAGTACCGTATCTTCGGGGTGCCTTATTTCATGGGTCTTATATTTCAGCATGAGGCAAAAATTTAAGGGTGTCTTATTTTCAGGGAAACAGGGTAGCAGTTGTTTTTTAAATACCTCAACATTCATTCATTACTTTCTGATGATTTTAAAGTGACAATCTCTATGGAACCAGTCTTTGTATGAACAAGGTGGTGACTCCAACCTAATACACGAACTGCTTTCGAGTTTGACACATCCCACATTAGTCTCTGGTGTGCTTTTTGTTTGTCCAAGTTATAAAGAGGCAGGGGAGGAGAGGCTTTAGGGAATTATTTGTTATTGCAGTTCCATTTATATAAAATTGAAAAGAAGCTACTCTCCTCTGAATAAAAGCTGAAAATGATATGACAGTCATATAGGCGATTAGAGCCACATACTTGTGATTCCAGGCACCTCTCCATTAAGAAGAATTCAATATTTACTATCTAGTCAGACCTGTCACAAATGGTTCTGTGTGTATGTGTGTTATCTGTCACAAGGAGGGACCTAGTGATTGTGCCTTCTCCCTCTAGACCTGGAACAATATTATAAAATGTAATCAAGCCCTTCAGTGAGTATTTGATGAGAATAACAATTGTCTTCACATGCCTCTGTGTACTAAAAACTGTTGCCGCTTTTTTTTCTCATCTCCTTAAGCACACTCTTTCTGCCATTCATTTTTACATAGTGCTAATCAATTTCCGAATGACCTCCCTAGGTGAAAAGGATCTTCTTTACGTTTGAAATCTGCACAGGGATTTTGCACATTTAATGCCTGAAGGATCTTAATCGCCCCACTATGCATGCATGTCTCATACCAAAAGTACTGACAGCCAGTGCATTCCCACAGTAGCAGCTGAAGCCAGCAGATGCTTCCTGGATTCCTTCCTATGTAGATGTTCCACTTTGGAGAAAGTTGTGCTTTCTGGTGTCATCTGATTGCTATAACTGGGAATGTGGATTCTCAGAGACAAGTCCTATTGCTCTCAGGAAAACCTTTTTTGATGTCATGTTGGAAATATGAGAAGGGAAGAGTCTCGGATCTGGGGAACATCTGCAGTTTGTGTGCCAATAATGTGTAAGAGTAACATATTTAATGGCAGACCTTGAAGTATACAAAAATTTAAGCCCAGAGAAAGGTAAGTTTGATGTTTGCCAGTCTTTGTGAACAGTAAGAAGTTATAGAGAAGCTAAGCATGAGCATTTGAAACCTGCATGATTTGTATTGTATTGTTCTCTGTCTTTATGTATCGCTTTGTTTGCCAAAAAATACTAACAAAAGGAAAAATTTATCGTTTCTAGCTGATCATTTATTTAACAACTTAATTTTCCCTTTTAATGGTGGACATTTTGATAATGATGAATAAGGACACTTATGAAAGATTTAGTAACCTAATATGGGATTTTCCTCTCAGCTCTTTGATGCCATGAGTGAAGTGATTAATAGGTTTTATGAAAGAACAGGCTGGCATGTTGAATTTGAATGAATGAGATGTTAATGAAGAGACAAAAGTTTGCATAATGCATGATTGCGATGTACATAGAACGGAGCATGGATGGGAATGTTTGTGTTCTCGTGCAGTGAATGGACACTAAGTGGTGAGCTGTCCATGGTGATGAAACTGGCGTCTCTGGCCATTTTCCGCATGGTTCTGTTTGTAAAGCAATCACAGTGCTGGTGTTTAATGTATTGTCACTCAGTATTGTCTATATTATACTCTATGAAATATAATGGAACTCACAAAATATAAATGATGTGTCTGCTGTTATTTACAGTGAACAATACTCTATGGAATGGTGTTGTGCTGGTGTCTTAGTGTTTTGTATTAGAGCTGCTTAGGGCATGATTATATAGATTCACTATATTATTGTGTATAGGTATCCAAATACTAAATGCTGGTGCTAGAAATGTATATTGGGTTTGGCAAGTAGGGGGGTCAATGATCAGATGCCTGTATCATTACACTGCTCTTATTGGTCATTATCTAGTGGCTGACAGGCAGGGTGTAGGGAATGATAGTACACTTTTATAGTGCCATTTCATTATTGGCATACATTGATGCTTAGTGGCTCAAGCTGAAAGTGTATCTACCTTCCAGAGGCTTTACCGTTAGACTGATAACTATGTAACCTGCAGGTAGATGCTGGTGTTCCATGCTTTGTGTTAGAGACATCTGCTGCAGTAATCCTATTTATTTTAAGCTGATCATTTGTAGTTGTATGCAGGTTTACATTTGAACTTGAAAGTACTATAGATACAATTAGGTCTTGGAGTAAAATAAACACATTTATTTTATAGAAGAAATAGGGTTTTTTATATACAACAGCATGCTTAAAGATAATACTCAAATCCTAGCTATTTATAACAATCATTCATGTTTGACAAATCAGTAGGCATAAATACTCATGAATATTGAACATTATTAATCAGTAAATTTCTATCAATAAACTGAAACTTTTTTGTATATATGGGTAATTGTGTTGATTTTATTATTGTTATTAATATTACACTTTTATTACCTTATTTGATAAAGTTGTCAATAATGAGGCCAAAACATGATTGCATTAAATGAGCAAGGTAGCATTACAAATAAACTTGGTTTTGTAAATTACTGGTATTGAATTTTCTGTCTTCAAGTTCAACTCTCTAAAAAATAATACTATTTTTATTCTTTACTAGGAATGTCTTCTACATCAAAAGACCTAGTGAAAAGGCTGATCTCTACTTTGTTCTACTGATCTAAATGATCTACAATTTGGATAATAGATATCATGCACAATACAAGAGGGAAATTTTGGTCTGTTTTTGAGACTAGAGAATTAATCCTAGAATAGATAGGTGGCCCAAAAGATCCCTTTGATTGATTTACAGGAATTAATTTTATTATAAAATAAGGGATTCCCAGAGCCCTATGGGTTAGCTGGAGCAAACTGTTAGCCGCCTCCCTTTTGTTTAGCTTTTGCAATAATTTCATGCTGATCCTTTTTACAGATGCCTAAGAAAACATCTGTCAACCTAACAAAAATTAGAACACAAAAATACCCATGCAGATGGGGTTGCCTTGAGCTACATAGGTTGAAAGCTATTTTTTAGTAAGAGAACTTTGGTAAGAGAACTTTAAATCATTCTATTCTTTCACTCTTCCTGTACTAGAACAGCTTCTTGCAGATCCATGCAATGGTTGTTGTTGTTCTTGCAAACCAACAATACAGGGTGTGCAGCCGGGAACACTGTACAGGAGCATGGAAGGTACTAAAGGGGGTAAAGTAGGCAAATGTCCTCATAAATAAACCCCTAGAACAGGGGTTGACCAACTCTGCAGGGAAACTAACATTGTTAGGGTTGTTGGGGGGTTGTTTTGTATCCCACATAGTTCTTGTTGGTTCCTTCTACCAACTTTCATGACACTTTCATTTCCTAATGCCTGCCATACACACGCCGATGTGTGCAGGCAGACTACCCCCGATGTCGCTCCGGGAGGCTAACGTGATGACGTCATCACGTTAGACTCCCATTGCATTCTGGGGCCCCACAATCGGCCAGGCACCCTTTGTGTGCCGGCCATAAGCAGCGATGGAGACGCCGTCTTCATTGCTGCTTATGGCAATCGGCTCCCATCGGCTCAGATTTTCCGACATGTCGGATCTCTGGCCGGCCGAGAAGTGGCCCATGTGGGGACATGCCGATAAACGGCCGGATTTTAACCTGACCGACGGCGAGAGCGCGCACACCCGTCGGTCAGATTAAAATCCGGCCGTTTATCGGTATGTGTATGGCCAGCATTAGCTTTGTTTGGATCATGGCACTTAAAAACTCTAATACCCATATAGTTTTGTTAAAGATAGCACCTTGTATGTAACTCAGTGGGGAGATTTCTTGGACAAGGTAGAAAAAGATATCACAGAGAACAGAGCATTGGGTTTTTTATGTTTATAAGAATGAATGCTTTATTGTGTCAGTTGGTGTGCACATATTTTTGGGTATTCTTTGTTGTGAGGGCTTCAGCAAGTTATGTTTTTGAATGTGGCAGCATGAGACCTGAAGCTCTTTTCATTTCAAAACTTTCCTGTAGGGAATCCACTTTATAAAACCTGAATTAATTAATGGAAATATTCCTGTATTACTCATATCAACAACAACACTTATGATTAAGTAACAACTATCAGGAGCCATATACTTGGAATTATTTCTCATTGAGGACCATTTCACTGCATTTTTTATAGGCAAGCGTTTCCGCATATATGCAAAAACACATGCGTTTTTGACATTACATATGCGTTTGCGTTTTGCATTTGCGTTTTTGAACAAATGAATGAAAAACGCAGGAAAAGTAAATTAAAAATGCATACAGCAGTGAGTTTTTAAAAAAGCATGTGGAATCACGGCATTTTTAAAACGTAACGCATTCAGTGTGACATTCATGGTAACATTGGTTGTCTATGTAAAAAAGCATGCAGTAAAAAAGCGTGTGCTGAAATAAAACGTTTTTAAAACGTACCACAACACATATAGTGTGAAATGGCCCTCAAAGTTTAGGTTTCCTTTCTGTCCCTAATTACAGAAAGCTTGACTCTTGAACCTTCACTTGATTACAGCCAGTAAGTAACTACTTTATGACTGACAGCTAGTCTTAAACTATTGTATAGCATTATGATATCATATTAAGGCTTCCTTACTAGGGTATGACCTATCTAATTTCAATAGAAAAGGTGTCCAAAAGGTCAGAGAACCTACAGTATGAATTGGAAATATTTGAAGACAATCTTTTAACCAAATCGCTAGTGAAGCAGAATTCTTGAGATTTCTTCACCACTTTGAACGTGACTGCAGAATCCTGAGTTTCTTTCTGTATGGAAGTGCATTTAGGCTTCATTTACATTGGCTGTGAAAAAAAAAGAGACATTTAAAGCTTTACAGACACTCTCCTGTGGCATAAAGCATTATTGATGCTTTAAATGATTGGCGTCTTTACTGTAAAGCTTAAAAAACGATTGTAAGGTTCCCTGAAAATAGCTGGAGGCACTTGCAGAGCTTTCCAATTGAAGTCAATGGGGTTGTTTAATGGCCATCTGAACACGACAGAAGGCATTAAAAAAAACAACAGTACACTTTCAATTCTTTAAACACCCTCATCGAATTTTAAACTTACTGCAAGGTCGTTTTCTGGTCACTAAAAATACCAGAAAATGAAATTGCAAACTCCGGTGTAAATGATCCCTTAACATGAGGCGTTAACACATAAACTACAAATGGTAGGTGATGACATGTACAGGCATTGTCACTCTGTAGGAACGCATGGGCAGTACATGCAGCTCCTGCTTACTTTTAGACTTGTTTTTGGATCTATAGAAACTTGTAAGACTGGAGAAGTAAAGGTGGGTTTACACGTCAAGATTTTTGTTTCGTCCAACCTCGATTCGATTTTTTGT
>CM070035.1:47977465-48015762 GCA_036250615.1 Ptychadena robeensis | reverse complement strand
GTATATTTGTGAATGTTGAGATGTTATATTGGTTTTACTGGTAAAAATAAATAATTGAAACGGGTATAAATTTGTTTTTTGCTAAGTTGCCTAATAATAATGCACAGTAATAGTCACCTGCACACACAGATATCCCCCTAAAATAGCTAAAACTAAAAACAAACTAAAAACTACTTCCAAAAATATTCAGCTTTGATATTAATGCGTTTTTTGGGTTCATTGAGAACATGGTTGTTGTTCAATAATAAAAGTATTCCTCAAAAATACCACTTGCCTAATAATTCTGCACTCCCTGTAATATGCGGCCACCACTGTTTTCGAGCGGGACCAATCAATTCCACTCGAAAACAGCCATATCAGAAATGACCATTAAATACAGCCGATGTCTGTTGCTTTACATAGAAACTGCAGGTCTCCATGTAAAGCATCAGCTGAGCTGGGGAGAGAACAGATGCCATTGAGCCGCCTGTATCCTGCTTAAATTAGCCAATATTGTACCAATTATGATTTTCTTTACAGGCATGTTGTGACAAACAAAAATTCAACCCAAATCATAAAAACCAGATAAATAAAAGGTTTGTCTATATAAGAAAATACCTAATTAAGATCGTAAACAAAAATTCTAAATAAGCACGGCTCACAAAAATTAAGCTTAAAAAAAATCTCGATTCAACTTTAGCTCAGACTTGTGAATGTTTAGTGACTTGAGAATTGAACCACTGATGCTGTGTGACCGTTGGTCTGTGGAGAAGCTTAAGGACCGTTATGAATATCTTTCACCAAACCTTGTCACTGCTGACTATTCTAGTAAGTCTATTATCTCATGAGTGGGGGCGTTCTGCAATTCTACATCAAAGGGCTCACAGTTTGAGCCTTGTGAAAAGAAATGTGCTTAGAATACATTTTAAAAGATGAATTATTTGAACATTGCGTGTTCAATGCTCTCATTTTATCAAAGGGCCACTGCAAGTGGGTTTATATTCAAATATATATGACAACATTCATGGTTAAGAAAAAAATAGTACTACCCTGTTTCCCCGAAAATAAGCCATCCTCCGAAAATAAGGCACCCTTACAGTTTTGCCTGACGCTGAAATATAAGGCATCCCCCCGAAAATAAGGCACCCCTGATGATACAGTACTGTGATACCCCCTGTTCAGAGTTAGAGGGAGCAATCAAAATGACACAGGAGGATCAGAGGTAACTATAATGGTAATCCCCCCTCCGATCCCCCTGTGTCATTTTAAGTGATTTCCCCATCCTGATACCCCAGTGCTGTATTCTTCTTCATGGAAAAATAAGACATCCCCCGAAAATAAGAAGTAGGGCATCTTTGGAGGCAAAAATTTATATAAAATTGTGTCTTATTAGTGACAGTGTCACATATTAGTGACTGATTCAAAAGTAATAAGATTGGTAGACAGAATAAAGCTCCAGTTTTATACAGTAATGGTGAAAGGCAGGCAAAATACTTTTGTTTATAAATAAAGTTTATTCTATCTGTATTAAGTATTACATACTGTATTACAAATTGCACCCTGCTGCATGCAATCCCCATATATGTCAACATGCTTTGGACACGATAGTCATTTAGAGATCCATTCTAATGGATCAGTGAATGACCTCGCTTGACAACTGTATGTACCTAAGATATTGAGCTGAGATTATCGTAAAAGATCACCTCAGCTGACTATAATCTTATTTGGCTCAGGCTAGGGAATATCTAGATTAGAGGATAGTGTAGTGAGTCCTCAGATGGTCTCAGCGGAGAAGTAAAGCCCCCATTCATGTTTAGATGTTCCGTCGATTTGCTGGCCGGATCTGCAGAGAATCGTCCGGGCACAATTACCAGCGTCCCCATCTAAAGTAATGAAAACAATCTATGAATTACGGACATGTCTGTAATGCATTAGATCGATTTTGTGGCCAAAAATGAAAAGTTTCAGCGTGGGCAAATTTAAAATTTCAACTTTCGAATTTTGCACCTGATTTCGGGGCAGATCAGCCACCGTGAGTGTACATGGTGGTCGATCAGCAGAAAAATCGAGTGGAAATCTTAGAGTTTATAGGGGGCTTAAATCTAATATTTGTGCAAAAAATTAAGGCAAAAAGCAAGAGACTTGGGAGTGATCCTTAGGGTCCCCATACACCTTTAGATTTCTCTGTCAGATTTGCTTTTGTTTTACCAAAATCATTTAATATGAAGGACTTTCTAAACCATCAAGTCTACCTGTGTTCAATCACAGAGGACCCTATATACTACATAGTTGTTGTTAGATCTAAAGGATATCTGACAGAGAGATCTAATGGTGTATGGCCAGCTTAAGTGTAATATATTACTTCTTAATGTTGTGTTGATTACTAACTTTGTAATATGAGGACCTTTCTAAAACTTCCAATCAGTATGTATTTTATCAATGAGGCCATTATACTACATAGTTGTTGGAAGATCTAATGGAAACTGTATAGAGTGATCTAAAGGTGTATAGGGGCTTTAATTGTTATTGAGCTTTAGGGAGACTTGGCAATTCCCTCACTCGTTTTGTTGATGGCTGGAAGTAACCGAGGGAAGGTCCTGATGAACAGTCTCAGCTCAGTGGCGAAATCATTATATGAAAGAAATGACAGAGAAAGCGCTCCTTTGCGTGCCTCAAACAAGCCCCCCCTTCATTTCTCTGATATGTAGATTAAAAATTGGCATCCGAAGGATACTTTGGTGCATGCTCAGGGCTAAGGTCTAGCTTATTAAACTCTAAAGGGGGATGTCTAAAATTAAATATGTATTGGCTGCTGTAACTGTTACTGCAATTAATGTACCAGTGCTTTCGCCAGCGCTGTAAGTTTATTAACTATTTATTTTAAGTGAACATATTTATTAAATTATAAAGTAAAATTAAACGTAGGCGCTTTAGTTTTGTGTAAGGTAGAAAATCTTGTTGAGGGTTACAGGCAACTCTTTGCCCTGTAGCTAAATTTAAACTTCAAACACTAGTTTGTATTTCCTGATCTGAAGGGCAGAAAGGCCTTACCGTGACTTCTCCCTCGTCTTTAATAGGATAAGGAGAGACCTCGGGTTGTGGGTTTTAAAGAAGCAGAAAATAAGACGTAAAAGCCTCTGCTGAAAACAAACACAAACAAGCTCAGCATCTGATGTTCTTTCTTGATGTATCTCCTGTGTAGCTCCCAGGAATAGTAAGTAGTTTCTGTGGCACAGAAGGAGTTATTGAATGACAGTGAAGTACAAAGCAGCAATTCAACATATCGGCTAGATGTTAAGAGATGAAACAGTATATATTTCATTGCCAACATAAATTTAACTTGTTTGCAACAGATAATTCAACAAAGTCCTTTTAACCTGATGGTGATCCTTGAGATTATTTGCTGTAGTAGCATGTGGCTTTTATAAATCCCAGTGATTAGCGTGGACATAATAAATGGAATCTCTAATGTAGAAGAGATCCATTTTTGAATGTAGAATAAATAATCTGATATTAAAAGTTGCATCCCTGTTGCATTCCTCTGCTGCAGAATCTACCATGTAGGAGGCTGGATGTTTTAGTGTTGTCACTGTCTTACTATGGCGACCCTGGCCAGTAAAGAATAATGTTCAGAAAACTAATGGTGAAACTGGGATATGATAGCAACTTAAAAACTTGCAAACTTTTAAAGGAACTTGCCAATGTAGCTCCTATTCCTCACCTACTTCATGTACAGGAAAGTGATCCTGCCACTCCCTAAAATTAAATTTAAAGCTATAAACAAAGGGATAGATGCTATATCCAAAGTGTTGCAGCCTAAAGCTGCCCATACACAGGCAGATTCTCCCTTGATGAGGGGCCGGAAACCTTTGTGTGCCAGCCCTTACTTTGGATGGGGACGGTCATGTCCCATAACCCTGTGAAAACAGAGATGGCCACATTAGATATGCGTCAGATAGATGGCCGTGAGCGCACATGGCACTTTTAAGAGTACAGATTAAAAAAAATATATATATAGATATATAAAATGCATTATAACAGACATCAACGTAGATTGTTGTTATTTAAACAATCCTTTTCTTTGGCAAGAAGTCAATCAACATAGTTAATACTGCATTGTGTGTTCAAGAAGGTGTTAGCAGGTGTGATTCTTCAGGATAGGGCTTACTCATCAACAAATGTTAATCTTCATTTAGCTAGAGCTCAAGATATCCCCAGAGAGCTAAAGAGAATGAATGACATACTGTGAACCAACCCAGGACACGACGATCATAAATAGTGGGGGGGAGGGGGGTGATTTCGGAAGATACACATACGTCATCTGTATATCAAACATTTCCTCATGAGTGTCCTCCTCATCTGCATGTGCAGACAGATGCTGATAAGGAAGACACTCGAGGAAAACTCTGGATAGAGTATCTATCCTTTTCTTTATATGTTTTGTTGGCATAATATCACATACAGAAATGTATGAATATAGCTTCTTCTTGCTATAACTAAATAAAAACTGCATGAAAATGAAATGTAATACTTTACAGTCCTGCTTATAGTTTTGCCAGTCTTTAGTGCAAGAGATAACCATACCAAAGGAATCTTTTTTCCATGAAACACTTAAGTGTAGCTTGGGTGCTTGATCAGTGTACTGAGGGGGTCCACGTTTGTCTCCTGAAGTAATATAGAGGGAGATGGATTAAGCCATGGGTCTTCAAACTATGGCCTTCCAAGAGTTTTTGTGCAGCCTCCTAGCAGTCATTCTGATGTTTTGGAGCTGCCAGAAAGCTGGAGCTCACAGAGAAAGCATGTATTATGCAGTAACGGTAAGTACTTCTTGTGGCAAAAGACGGTACTGCAGGGGGTTTCAAGTTTAAATATTTTTTAAAGCATGAACACATTAAGTGGTTGAATAAATAAGATGTTTATAGTGTGCATGGGAATCGTTTTTTCTCAATCTATAGTTCGCCCCCCTCGGCATCCTAAAGGACCATAAACTGGCCCCCATTTAAAAAGTTTGAGGACCCCTGGATTAAGTCATAGAGAAAAGAAGAGGAGAAGGTATCTGATACTTCTGTTTAATTATACAATTACTGATGCCTACTTTAACTTAGAGAACTGGAAAAATATGGTAATACATATCAAGCAAAGAAGAAATCACGTTCCATTGCTAACTGCTAGTACATGTGAAAGTCAACTGTGTCTTGTGCACATTCTATTTCTGTCTATCACTCTACCTGTATATAATGTTAGTTTGAAAAAATAATAATCATCCTTTAGCTTGTTAACTGTTTCCAAGTCCCAGCATGCGTTATCAGCTCGTAATAAACATCCTTATGTGTGACACTTTAGTCTATAGTCGTATTTAGTGCTCAAAATATTTATTATGTAACCACCCCTAAGGTATGCATATCAATCTCATTTCATAGTCCTCTTCTCAGCATATATGCATCACTGAGTTTTGGCACAGAACGCAGTGTTTATGAGAGCAGCTAATGGAGTTTTTTAGGCAAGAGATGCCTAAATTTATTGTTGGAATAAAAGCTAATCATTTATGAAAAATCTACTATTTATTCACAAAATCTAAAACCTAAAAACGAACAATAGTTGCAGTAAGAGAAAAATAAAAATTTGGAACAGTTCGATATAAAAAAAAAAACAAATAGCACTAAATTAAATTGTTTACTTGCAAGCATCAATTTTTTTTATATAAGCTACATTGACCTTTGCAAAGTTTTTGCTTCACTTAGTAGCTTCAGGGCTTTTCTGTTCCAATTGTAACATTGATTAGGGCTACTTTCCCATAGCTGATGGTTAACTGCACAGTTGACTGCTCCAAGGTGCACCAATGGCCAGCTTAAGGCTTATAAATCGGAATAAGGTTTATAAAATATGAACATATTGAGGGCATAGGGACAGTTTTTCTTATATTTATTGTGAACATGAATATTGGACTTTTTAACTCTGGACTCTTTTTGTTTGTATGGATGAGATACTGTAACACTGTATGTTGTTTGCTGGGTATCTCAGAATATCCCTGGCTAAATGTTCTGTGTTTTGATATAACAATAAAAGTATTTGTCAATATCCCTCGACTGGAACGCGATCTGATTTAAAACCCACCTCAAAAGTCCGCAGGGCTTGGCCGCCCCTAGGGTGTATTCCCCCCTCCCCCAAATCAATTGTTACAATTGGATGTGGTGGGTAAGGCTACCGGTTGGTTCCCCTCCCCTCTAATCTTAAAAATTGTATGAAGACATCTATTTAAGTATGACATGGTATAGGTTTGGTTTGCCACCTCATCTGAACATTGCAAGAGAGAATCAAGAGCCTGCCATAATCATTAAATGATTGACCTAAAAGTATAGGCAGAGGGTTGAGCAAAAGGTTGAGTTACCAACATTGCAGGTTCCTTGAAGTTAATTTATCCCAAGTGATTTTCTATGCCTTTTTGTGGACTTTACCACTATAAGACTATGTTTCCCCTATACGTCGGGATCCCTCCACTAAACGTATTGCTTGGCAGGAGGTCCCGACGGAGCACATTACCTGCTTGGCGGATGCTGTGTTCACTGTGCCGAGCCGTTCTGCTGATGCAAGGCTGAGCGTAGTCGAGTAAGTTGAGCTTCTGCATTGGTGGATGTCTGAACACAGCATGCGCCAAGCAGGTAAACTCTATGTGCTCCGTTAGGATCTCCGCCAAGCAATATGGGGTCCCGACGTAAAGTGGAAACAAGCCCTAAGGAGGAAGAGATTTTGGTAAAGGCAATATTGGAGAACAGTGAGCAGCACTGTAAGATTATCAAATCTTACTGTCAGTAAGCAAAGCCAAACAGTCAGTAAGCCAAACCTTAAGGTCCCCATATATGGCTCGATTTTGTGTTAGATTCCCGATCGATCAGCATGCATGTTTTCTGCGATCCATCGTTTGTGAATCAAACGCTGCCCACCTTGAGCATTCAATCCTCTTTAAACATCCGATATGTTGGTAAATTCAATTGACATTACTTTGAATGGGGACCATTGGTCCCCATCCAAAGTATCGACAAGGGATCAAGCACCCAAAGTGGTGCACATCGATTTGCCAGCGTTCGAGAATCTATTCTTGTATGTCCAGCTTTAGATATCAAGCAGCACGTATACAGATATGAGCATATAGGTAGGAAAAGTTCTACTTATTCCAGTGGTGGGCAACTGGGTTGATATGGAGGGCCACATGTGTGGCCCTCAGCATCACTAAAGAGCCGCACATAACATTTTCACTCTATACTGACTTGTAGAAGCATTTAATAATGAAAAAAAATATAGCAGGCAGAGCTAGAAGACATTTTTCAATCACACAACTTGATTTTAATCATACTTCAAGCATTAGGGAACACTGTACTATGGTAATGCACATTTGGTGCCCCTATTCTCAGGTTATGTGCCGGAATATATATTATACAATCATCTCCCTTTCATTGTGATAGTGGGAGCATAGGCACTCACCTGTCCGCCAATCCCTCGCCATCACGTCTTTGCCCGGGAAGAGAAGGAGAGACAAGGGACTTGCTCAGGCGCCGTCTGGGTCACTGACCCTGAGGAAGTCACTTGCCTCTCCTCCTCTTCCCGCTCTAAGAAGATTCCAGGCCAGGACACGTCAGCAGGAGATTGGTGGAATAGTGAGTTCCTATGGCCTACGCATTAACAGGTTTTGGGGGCCACAAGAGGAGGGCCGCAGGTAGGGAACCTAGGACTTATGCACAACCTTCCATCAACAGTTAAAAAGCATTGTTCACAGATTAACTTTTTGTGAGTGTGAGTTCAGTGCAATGTTAAGGAAATACAACTATGGAGTTTCCCACCCCACAGCAAGGGTTCTAGGCTTCAGGTAAAGGTAGGTAAGGTGCTCCATCCTTTGGTCACAGCCTCAGACTGCTTCTCTGAGAGGCCAAAGTACAGATTTAAGCAACAGCGACATACAAGTGTTGTGATCAGCTTCCTAGTTCAACTTCACACCAAGACCTTTAGGATGAACTTTTTTTTTTACATAATGTTCATTTAAACATTTAAAAATCAGTTCCATATCTCATTTGTTGTTTCCTGATTGTTTTGTATAGAGTTTGCTAGTTTGGGTCCGTCCGTCGTCAATGCACCTTTTATTTGCTTAGAGAAGAAATCGTATATTGTAACAGTAAGCAGATGGCGTGCAGTCTAAAGGGATGTCTGAAGCGCCCCTGCCTTTTATTCTGTTCGCAGAGTTTTTGACCTACTTTTTTAATCAGATCCCTGCCATGCAAAGTGGCTTGATCTGACTACAGTGAGGTTGCTTCTGCTGTACTATACAGCAGGCGTTCTGTGATCCATACTTTATGGTATAGATAAGGCAACATAAAATCCACCATTTAAACTTGATTTTGTCTGCTTTGCGCAGTCAGTAATTAAGATAAAAGCTTTCTGTTGATGATGTAATGAACTGTTTAAATCATCATCAATGGAAACTAACATGGAGAAATTAGGGTATACAGTGACTAATGCAGGCCATACACGGGTCAGATTTTCAATCAATCAACTTAAAACGATCATTTTTTTATGTCAATTGATTGAAAATTGAGTTTTGCCCACCTGGTTAAATCGACTTAATCCAATCAAAATTGAGTGAAAATTCAGTCATTATTTGATCGGACTGGATGGTAAATTTTGATCGGTTGATTGAAAATTGGTTCTGTATTTTGAGAAGCAAGTGTGGTCAACCAATTTTTGATAGATTTTTTCTACCTATTTAACATATGTCAACATATGGGGGCAGCATTGAACTTTTTATTGGACTATTTTGGATCGACATAGGTTATGTTGATTGAAATTATGTTGATTGAAAAAAAAATCGATCAAAAATCTTGTACTACATATGGGGCATGATACAATCAATATACAATTTTATACCAACTTTTATCGTTTTAAGTCGATTGATTGAAAATCTGACCCGTGTATGGCCTGTTTAATGTGTGCTAAACACAAGTGTGGAGTAACTCCTCTGTATCCCATGATCTGCATTTTATTGAGCATGAAGTAAGGAATTAGCTACTTCTATGATGATGTCTTAAGGTCCCCACACACGTTAAGAGTGGATACCGGCGGATGAGCTGTGCAGAGCAGCGTGATGACACAGCACAGCATCGGCGGGCACCATTTGTGTGCCAGCCATTAGTTTAAAACTACTGGCATCGGTCAGAGACTTATGGACATGTCTGTTCTCTGGCCGACCAAGCTTTGGGGCCAAGCTTTGGGGCGACAGGGATCTGTGGCCACCATGTAGGAATTGAACGTGAAAACCCTTTTTCGATCGATCCCGCTCAAACAAATGTCGATCGAACCAACATTTTGGTAAATACCTGTTCTACCTACATTACTTTGGGGAGAAGGGTCCCCATTCAAAGTATTAACTGAGCTAAAAATAGTGCATAAGTGGGTTGTAGAACTGTGCAGAAGGAATTGGCAAATGTATTTATATTTGTAAAATATTTACCATATATTCTCCAGTTTAAGTAACAATGTTGCCTATTTTCACAAAGCCAAGATCTGAGTTGATAGATTATAAGGCTGTAGTAGCAGGGTTTGTTCTGATTACATGGAAGATCACAGACTGTTTTTCAGCTCTCTGTAGGGATCTAAGTATTTCGATTTTGGCTGTAATGTGACATGCCGGGACTATGATGAAGAAAATTGCAGATACAATGGTTTGCATAGCTTGTAATTGGAGATGAAAGAGATGAGATGATTAATTGGAGATGAGATGCCAACAGGTCACATAAAATGTACAGTACTCACCCGGCACTAGACATAAAATAAAGGGTCATAGGGTTGGTGTATAAAAACTTATAAGACATGGAAAAGTTTTTTTATTCATATTAGCTGTGCCATGAAGATAAGACAAGCTTATTGGGGGATATGATCTCATCTAACATTTTAATTATAAGAACACCCCATGATATGGTCATATCTGCCACGTAGGTCATCCATAGGAATGTTTCACTTTCTAATTTTGTACATTTAATTTTTTTTATATAGCTGAACATAAAAACCTTAAACATGTCATTATATTTGGTTTGTGTTGCTTGCTTGGAAAAGATCCGCTTGCTGTATGTGTGCTCAGTGACTGCTTGTATCTATTTGGCAGAAGACCTATTGTGACAGATCTGTGCAGAGTGTGGAAGATGCCGTGCTAGTCGTGTTTTATCAAAAGTGTATTTTGTCTTATAACAAGTAGACAGCAGTGTGACAGCTGTTTACCCTATAGCACTAGTCCACTAAGATGTTCAGTGCTTGTTCCTTAGTATATACAGCTGCAAGTGTTTTTCTCTGAGTAACAAGGTGTCATTTAAAATATTGACTTGTCCTTATAAATGATTCCATACCGATGTAAGAATTATATATGCTCCACCTCTGCCTGGCACAACAATGTTCCAGCTGGGTCTTATTCCTACTGTGCGTACAGGCTAAAGTACTATTTATTGCTATGGATTTAACCCATTGCCTTTGATAAACTAAAATTTTCAGGAAATATCTCTAGAGCAGACGTCAGAAAATGAATGCAGGGTACAGACATGAAGATATGGGCAGATCGATGGCAGTTTCGAGTGCCGTGCGCGCTCACGGCAATCTATCTGGCCGATACAATATGTGGCCATCGATATTTTTTTTATTTGCGGGACACATCAATCCCACTCGAAAACAGCCATATCGGACATGATTAAATATGGCCGATGTTTGCTGCTTTGCATGGAAACCAGGCCTCCAGGTCTCCAGGCAAAGCATCGGCTGAGCTGGGGAGATAGCAGAGCTCCGCCGATATCTGACAGCAAAGCTCAAATATCGAGCCGTCTGTACCCTGCTTTACCCTTTAGTTTTTTAATTTGGCCCTTTGTCACTTTGGTGTCAAGACACTCTCGCTACCCTTATTCCCTGCAATAAGTGAAGATAACACCTAGAGGACAATTGTTTCTTGCAATACAATGTTTAAGCTTCTTTATCAAAGCTTCTATTTATTAATTTTTTAAACATATTTTTGATTATCCTGTACAAGGACCCCTATGCCAGACAGCCCTTGCAGGCTCTTGGTCTGGCCCCTGTCACACTTAAAAATCTATTGTGGCCCACAAGTCAAAAATTTTGCCCACCCCTGCTCTAGAGTTAGAGCAGACAGCATAAGTACCCCTATTGGATGGTTTTCTCTCTATAAGGATGTGGCTTCACAAGGTTTTGCCAAAACATGGCAAAGCATAATAGCAGGCGTCTTTTGTATGCACCCCATTCATTTTGAATGGGCGTATATCCATGATGTGCGCATGTCCCCAGCAGGAGTGATATGTATGCACCATTTATTTGAGGCAAAATATAGTGGAGCCACAGCCTGTTTTGGTAATTGCTTACTATATCAGTGCTATGGCAAAGTGCAAATGTTTTGTCTTCAGATGTTTAAACATACTCTAAAGCTGGCAACACACGGGTAGATTCCTGTGCAATCGACTGGCGATCAATTACAGTGTGGTGACTTCACCAAGCTGTGATTGATTGCCTATCAATGTGCACCACATGGGCACATCACTTACTGTACAATGGGGACCCCGTTTCCTGGTCCCCTGGGTCTCTCCACAGCTTCAGAAGCTGACAGCTTCTCCGACTGTGTAAAGCACCAGCTAGCCCCCCCTCTTCTGGCTGGCCACGCCCCCTTCACACAGACAGTGAAGCTAGCTGAACACACAACTTGTGTGTGCAGCTCAGCTGCTCTGTGTGTGCGGCTATCTGTCAGCCTGTCCATTACAATGGATGGGGACAGCGCTGTCCCTATTTAATGCAATGGATTTCGACCAAGGTTTTCCAACATGTTGGAAACCTGTTTGGTCGAGGTTCTTCGATCAAGATCCATTGAATCCTCAGATGAAGTAACAGATTAGAGGAACATCGGGATCCATGAGCACGCATGGCGATCAATGTTCCTCTAATCTGTTACTTCATCAAGCTGTGTGTGGCTAGCGTAAAGAATATAGATATAGATAATGGATATAAATATAAGGATATATGTGTCAAAATAAGGTATAATTACCCTCACCAAGCACTTTCCAATGCTTCCTAATTTCGTAGACAGAAGTCAACATTATACTTTTTATGGTTATGAGTCTGTTCAGCACCATATGCAGCAAGTTGGTGTGGATTGTGTGTTTCTGGAACTTTTTTGTTTTTAATTTGAACACATTTAATTTTTCATAGATTTATGCTTAAATAGCTGTTACAGTAGCTACTTAAGTAGCTGTACCTGTGGGAACAAACCAAAGGGACTATCCTTCACTCATATCAACATGACTTTGGCACCCGCCATCTGTTTCCAATTCACCATATACCAAGTTTAGTATGTACTAATCACTGCATATTGGAAACACCCCGCAATGCTTGCCATTTTGTTTCATTTGGTCTTGTTCCAAGAAATTACATTAAGAACTGACTGTTTAATTTCTGCCTAATTTAACATGCCAATCAGCTTTATCAACAGCTTGGTAAGTGGTTGTAATGTTTTGGTAGTGTATATAAAAAAGGAAAATATTTATTAATTTACTGGTAGTACCGTATTTTTCGGACTATAAGACACAATTTGTTTTACCATTAAAATTTTTTGGAAAGTGTGCCTGTGTCTTATAGTCTGAATATGTAGAAAAAAGAAAGAAAAATTTTTTTTTTGTCCCAACCATGCTGGGAGCAAATAGCTATGCATCTCATTAAGGCAGAAATGTGTTCCATTCCCTCCAGCCATGCCAAAAAAACACTGCCAAGAGGGAGATCTTATCTGCATTAGCACTGGCAGTACCCATTCTCTGAACATGCTGACCAACTTATGGAGAGACAGTTTGCAATTACATAGCATGTGTTGTGTATTTACATTAACATTCTGCATTGTAATAAATACATTTTGTGACACAGACTCATATCTTCTCCCATATGTAAATAGCTTCCCATGGGTAAGTTGTTCAGTGCCAGATTGTAAAATGTGTCTCTTCAAAAGTTGGTCAGTGTGTTCAGAAAATGGGTACTGCTAGGGTATAGACACATGCTAAAGTTTCAGCCCTGCAGCAAAGACCTACCTCCTGGCACTGGCCTTTTGGCTGAAGGAATATAGAGTGAATACTGCATGGTCCAGTCCTGCCTACTTTGCTGGAACAGAATGTTCCAGCATTGTCTGAATAGCCGTGTGTTTTTCCCCCCAATTTTCTTTTCAAAACCTTGGGTGCGTCTTATAGTACAAAAATACGGTATTTAAATTAGAACTATAATAATTTTGGCGTAAAAGTTAATGCATATAAAAATATGCAATGTATGTTATATCTTGACCTGAGAGCAATGTATGTTATATCTTGACCTGATCACATACTGCGTATGTATATTGGGAACATGTTTGCTTCCATGTATATGTCATAAATCTAATACCTTTAAAACAGAAAAAAATGCAATGTACTCTGCCCATCTTCCCTAATAACACGGTAACAAATGAGCTCTATAAGATATCATGCTTTAAACACAGTCAGCTTGTATTCAACACAGCGGGCCTTTACAGACTGATATAGTACTGCGCTGGTGGATGGAGTACACCTTGCCTGGAGGTCAAGTCTCCCTGTGTGATAACAGACACTAGAACTCTGAGAGTGCTAGAAACCACTAGCTCCAGGCTGGCCGATGAAACAAATAGATTTGTTTGGTCAACACAAAGTATTTCTGGAATATTTATCAATCTATATTATTAAGGTTTAAAGAAAACTTGTTGCACTTCCATGTTTTTGTGACATATATAATAACCGTGAGCTAGTCCGTTTTTTTTTTATTATTTAAAGACCGTCATCCTTTAATGATTTATTTGTCGTGGTTGAAATTGTCTCCTCTCAATGAAAGAACATAGAAATGAATGAATGATTGTGACAGGAGATACCAAGGAACAGATTCATCTCCTGCATGCATAAATATGCTGGCACTTTCACCCTTTTCACATCACATTAATGACTGCAATGTTTTCAAGTCTATAGACTAGAGACTGCCCCTTGGGTTACTACCAGAGGAATAGTGTGTCGGCTGTGAGCCTGCTGCTGTTGGACTGAACCATTAGTGGTGTTTTTAAAAAAAAAGCAGAGAATTGGGTTACATACAATACAGTCTCCTGATGTTTAGTGGATTAGAGTGTTTTTTTTTTCACCGTACGATGACAACACAGCCTTTGCTCAGAGTTGGAGCTTAGTGCCTCCTGCTCAGCTGTTTAGATTTATTCTGCAATGGGAAGCAGATCTTGTCAGGTACTATAACTATCATCTGCCTTAACAGAGAAGCTCTCAAGCAACATCTGGACTTTTCTTTAGCTCCAATGGCTTCCCTGCTGGCGTCTGAGATGTACCATGTGGTAGGAAGTGTAGCCACTTCACAAGGATTCAGGCTGGCACAAATGGGTTAGTACCTGCTGTAAACTTTGTCTTGGTCCCTATTCTAGACGTGTGTCTTTGGTGTGTTCAGGTGTCCTCAACCATTTGATCCTTGTGTTGTCCATACGTTTTGTGTTTTGTCAGCTTGACATTCAACATGTCAACAGTTTATTTTTCTGTAGTGTGGTTCGAGATCATTTGAGGATGTTGTATCTCAGTTCTATAAAATAAATAAACCCCATGAATGATCCCCACAGGCTATACATTAGTTATTTTCTAACTCTGTGCGCAGATATTTGGGATGACTGTTGTCACTATATATCATTGCTGTTGCCTCCACTCCATTAATTACAGCTTTAAATTTCCTGTTTAATGTCACACTGTGCACTAGCCATCTACTTTAAAGAATGGACTGAAGCCTTCTGACAGTCTAGAGAATGTGTTTTTCTTAATGGCTGTGCATTTGTATCTAAGCTCTGAAAAGTTCCATTTACTCAAGTGATTAGAAAATGAGTTTACCCCGACTCTTCGATTGCTTCATTTAAAATGCATTTTATTATTCATGTAAATCCTTCTGTCTACGATACAATATTGTGTTTTTTGCGCCTTGCGCATTAGTATTCCAGTCAGTTTTCTGAGGTTCCATAGATAACAATATTGCACAAGTCTGTTTGTGTCTAACAAGAAGAATAAATGGCTTACAATATAATACCTTAGGTTACCTCTACTGTTCAGAATAAATTCTGTTCTTGTTCATATATTGAAACATTGATTTAATATCACAATAACCTAATGTGTTTATTAAAGTGCAATGAAGGATAAAAGTATATATTAGGAAAAATCAGTACTATCATGACAAATTCCTATTATACTATTGGCTTTGGTAATATAGTGATGTGGTTATATTATTTAGTCACATATATTTCAGCAGTCTACTGTACAATAGGTTTGAGCTGTAAAGATGTCATAAACATGGTTAAACATAGCTTAACAAATTGTACAAGTAAAGTGAGATGATAAATATAAAAAAGTTTGCTGGCACTTTGGGATGAAATGATCTCATTCAGGCGAAATAAGAGGGATTAGTGAATGCCACTGTGTGTATTTCAGTGCATTTCTAATGTCTCTTGACATTCAGGTGTATATCCAAGCATTGCAATGAACAATGATGATGTACAATGGCGATGTACAGAAACATATAGCAGTCTGATTCGATCCATTTTTATTACAAGTTTTTATGATTTGTGAGATCAGAATAAATTCCTAATTTACTGTGAAATCTACAGACTCTGGTTTCAATTAAGTTTCACAGTCATCGTGTATGTATTTGTTCTAGGTTACTTTTTAATTAAGGTCCCGATAAAATGCTTTAGGACGTCTGATTTTTGTGAGATAAACAACTGCTCTAGGCTTTCACATCTATGCAGGTTAGAGATGATTTGTAATGTGAATTCGGGGGACATTTAATTGATGTGATGGCCCCCAGGACATGTCAACATGACCCTGAATACAGTTTCATTATGGTTCTCTGTGTTGGCTAAATGACTAGATAAGATTTCCTTTTCTTTACATTGTTGAAACCCACTACTTTGCATCCAACATTGCCTATGTCAGGGATAAGACTTGTGTGGGTCTATGATCTCAGGTGTGGCATGATGACTGCATACAAATTACAGCGCTGTTTGCCTTGCTGTGTCCCAAGTTTCCAACACATCTGATCACACCAAGCAGGAGGCTATTGAATGGTGCTGAAAATTGTTTAGGCGGCAGTTTCCTATTAAATATTAATGTTGAAAATATTAACATATTTAATCAAGTTGCTGCCAATAAAGGATTATGAATCTTTAAAAACCTTGACTAGTGTTTCCCCACAAATAAAAGTGCCAACATATATTCAAGTTATGGTCATGTACAATTATATATCCAATTTCAAACTGCAATTTCTAAAACTTTGGGCAACATAATAAAGTGTAATCATTTAAGCCCCCCCCCCCCCCCCCCCCCCCCCCCCCCACATACGGATTGATTTTCTGTTTGATTGACCAACAATCGTTTACCATGCAAGTTCCCAGCGGTCGATTGAACTAAATTGGAAGGAAAAACTCTTCGAAAGAAAGGTCAATCAAACAGGGAACAGACAAGTCTGTAAATCCGGGTTGACCGCCATTACATTGGATGGGGGCCAGGATCTGCAGCCAAAATATCGAACGGTAATTGAAGTGGTGCACATTGATTCGCTGCTCAATGGATGAGTGCAGCGTTGTGACATCACAATGACATCACCATGCTACGGTTGATCGTGGGTCGATTAAACGGGTATCGACCCGTGTGTGCCCTGCTTTTAAAATATTTTAACTACATATTTTGATGCCTGAGTGCCTACGTTACTTAGTTGCCCTATTACTATAATAACAGATTCACCTAAATGTTCTGCTCCCCAATGCTCCATTGCTCTTCTTGACCTTCCCCGACTCTTCTGCTGGCATATAAGCACATTTGTTCATTTTGCACATGTTGCTAAACAAGAGAAAAGGAAAGGTGATTGCTTGCTGCTGGGAAAAGCACTGGTCAGGAGTGTGTCCTCAATATTTCTTGTATAGTAAAGCAGTTAAGCCATCTCCATAACCCAGGATGTATTTGGACACAGAGGGAGAACAGGTTGGCCAATGAGGTGATCTCTCTTGTCAGAATGGAGGAGCCTTTAAAATGTAAGCCTGATGGTATTGTTTACCGTTACTTAGAGTTTCGC
The DNA here is from genome assembly GCA_036250615.1 of Ptychadena robeensis. NCBI lineage: Eukaryota > Metazoa > Chordata > Amphibia > Anura > Ptychadenidae > Ptychadena > Ptychadena robeensis. The sequence continues at coordinate 47,998,611 of CM070035.1, read as the reverse complement.
TCCATGCTAACTGTGCTATTATGGCTGGTAGTAACCTGGTGTTACCTGTTATTTATCAGAAATATTTTCATTTCTAAGATCTTATTGTAATATGTATCATTTATTCATCACCAACATAGCAGTATAACAGCACAATGCACCCACATGACCTGGGTCTATCCAGCTGTGGGATATTTGATATATAGATGTTCATTTTATTAAGCATTTATTTAGCACATTGAATACTTTACTGATGAGCACCTGCTGGGATTGTGTTCTTGCTCACATTTTGTCAGGCCTATGGGAGGCATTCATTTATAGAGGTTATTAGGGCCTATTCAAACTTGTGGGTTGTGTTACTGTGCCATTGATTCTGAATACCAAACCAACGCACATGCCTCGTGCTGTAGTCGTATGCATTTTGTGTATCCACCATTGTGCTTTAGTAGCTCTTTTGTAATTGTGTACCCCTAGAGCAACCACTACTGGTAAATATGCGCACATCAATGAGCAGAAGTATCTGGGGCATTATCCATGGTAGAATGTTTTGGTCATTACTTAGCGTTGGCTTCAGTAGTAAGAGTTTCCATATTGATCTCAACAAATTCATAAAGTGTATAAATCTTATTTGAGGTATGGTATCCTATTTCTAGACAATTCTTAATTTAAAAAAAAAAAAAAGTAACAACTGCTACAGTTGAGTTGGAGAATGCATAGCATAATCTGATGTATACATCAGAGCAGTTGAGCTGATATACAGACACAAATTGATATGTGGTCTGAAAGATTTTGACACAGTAGTATAGTAATCGAATCATCCTTAGGCACAAGATGAGCAGATCCGCCTGGGGTTCACTGACAGGGATTGTTGAGTAATGAGTGATTAGGCCCAAGGAACTGTACCTGTAGATTCACACTGTGCTGGGTATGTGTGTATTGGAGGAATAGGATCATTCCAATCACAAGCCCTCAAGTGTGCTCACAGCAAATGTAGGACTAATATAAACCTTTCTTATATTCTTGCAGAATCATTAAAGTAAACTTAATGGAATTTAGCTTTTTAAATATTTGGAAGAGCATGCATATATTTATTTATGCCTGAAGCTCAATACATACATCACATATGCTTAGAATATCTTAATTATGTCAAAGCTGACATAGAGGTGAGAAGTATAGGTTGAAACCAAAAACACAGAAGAAACTAACCATATACAAGTCCATAGGCAGGTCCAGAGACCGTAACTGTCCATACAATATGATATACGCTAAAGATAGGAATACACGGATTTCTGCACAGCCGAGCGCCGTGCGCGCTCATGGCACTGAACTGTGCAGAAATCGTGAAAAAAATCTACCCGTGTATGCCATTTTTTTTACCATGTTGGTAAACCTTGTTCGATATCCTATACTTTGAATAGGGACCCGCGGTTCCCCATTCAAAGTATAGGACATGCTGACAGCTGGCTCCCGATATGGGGGAAGCCGAGCAGTAGCGTGATGACGTCATCGAGCTACTGTCAAGATCTCTCTGTAGGCTCAAGCGTTCGCCGATTGGACGAATTGATGTGAATTGATGTGCATCACTTTGATGGGGACCCTGGTCGAACAGGGATTTACCAACATGTTGGTTCCTTGTATGATCGAGCTTTCTTTGAAACCACAAAGAAATGGTGGCCACGTTTGATTCGCATTGGATCCACGACCAATTGTTCACCATGAATGCACAAGGCGGTTGATTGTTCGGGAATCAATTGAAAAATTTACCCATGTAGGCCACCTTAAGTCCATACTGCGCTTCCCTTTTCCTTCTTCTGAGTTGAATGGTGGCTATGATGGTTTGAACATGACCTTAATCTTGCCAGATGCAATCATTAATGCTTCATATCATTATATTCAGAAATAATAAAAAAGAGTGCTTATTGTGAAGGTTGTAGTGATGGCAGTAAACCGCTATCCTGTTGCAATTTCTGGAGGTATTATTATCTCTATTCCTGTCCTACTTTAATTTCTTAATTTCAGCTACCGTCCATCCATGGTCACCCTTCAAAGCCCCTGAAACCCCTCAATCCCTTCCAACAAGTCCTCCAGAGAACAGTGCTTGAAATAGCATCCTTGTATGTGGGAACTGATCAATGCCTGGAAGAAGATTGTCAGGATTAGGGGTAATAGGAATGGCATTATGCATTTTTTTTCCTGAAAAGCTGATGAGCCTTTGAGATGGAGGTGGTCATCATTGGTAAGTGGCAAAGCTAGCTACCCCAAGTAAGGCTGAGATGCCTGACCATTGCGGTTGTGAAATGATTTTTTCTTTGACTATTTATGAAAGTAAATGAAAGGTGTGTCCAACAAAATGAGATTGTTGCTGGATTCGCACAAAGTTCTCTAGAAAGGGAAAGGTTATTATCTTACAGTTGCAGATGTCACTGGTGCTGCATTTAAATCTGAATGTCTTTGGGCACAATCTTTTTTTCTTGTAAGTCACTAAACCAAATAAGAAAATCCATAAATGATGGGTTTGTCATATGAGCCTGCTATAGTAATACTTGTGCATGTATCTGACTACATTAGAATAAATCTTTTCCATTGTTCTTATGGCTTTGGGATTCATCTTATTTTGACAGGTGTACTTAAACTGCATAGTAAGCACACAGGAAGCCATGAACACAACAACAACGGAACTAATTAATATAATTTCTAAGGAATTCATGACAATTTAGATATCTGAGCAGAAGTCATATTCTATATATTATTCCAGATAATCATTGTAAAGGAAAGATATGTAATTATATTGTGCTTCTGATAAATAAAGATGAGCAGGAATAGATGGTGTGCAGTGTGCTGGAATGCAGCTAAATCTCAGATTTTAATTGAATTGGCTGAAAGTGGGTTGGAACTGTAAGCTGTTATTGCTTAATAATCTATCTGTCTATCAGCTTTCAAGAGGGCTTTCCCTGTCCCTGTTGCCCAGAGAACCGTCATTGCTTTGTAGCTTACGGATTATCCTTCTTCATTTCCCGAATAGCTACCGTATGTGTATATATATTTATTCAGGGAACGCTTCCGCAGCTTTTTGTTCTATAACTGACTGTGAAGATGAAGAGACGGTGTTCTGTAGGTAGTCGGCACAAACTGGGAAAATTACTCCTATATAGGAAATAGGGAAATAGTTTATATGCCGCTCTCAGACTTCCTTTTGTAACCAGAGTTTGGTTGCTTTTATGTGAAATGATGCTGGCTCGTATGAAAAGCATCTTCAATGAAAGTTTCAGAATTGCTGGTTTCAAACAGATGGTAGCATTCAGTTATGATGAGGGATTTGGTTGGTATGGATAACAATAAATGTAGGTGTTTTCTTTCTTCTATTTAAGTTTTTCTAGATGAAGTTTATAAGGTTTGTGGCAGAATGTGTGCATTAGAACGCCTGTAATGACTGGTAATGTAGTATACTGCAAACACAGCACTCGGTAATTCCTACATGTAGTCCCAAGAAACTCTGTAATATTCCTTTTGTAAAGCCCCCCCCCATATATGCATACATCCACGAGCAATTTCGCCCGCGGATCACAGCAGCCCACCTGTAGCCCACCACTGATCCATGTGGCCCAAATCACGATCTGCCAGAGAATGGTCATGTCCATTTTTCTCTGGCCTATAGCATTACTTGGATTACCAAAGTCCCTATCCAAAGTATCGTCTGGCACTCAAAGGGTGCACTCCAATTCTCTGAAATTCTCTGGCCACAGTGTGATGGCATTATTCGTTTGAGAATCACGTAGGGATTGCTGCATGTATGGGTAGCTTAACTAGGAAATTTTCTACCAGAGTGCCACATAATGTTCTCTGCCTATAAGGCTATGTCTGCACACATGCGTTTCTGGTGCGTGTTAACTTTGATGAAGACTGTCTCCAATGTGTATGCAATTATATAGCAGATCAATCAAAAACGTTTATATATTTTTATAATATTTATTATGTGTTTTATACTTACGATAAGGTGAACAGTAGAGGCCCTAATGGAATTGATGTTATAAAGACCTTCAGTGTTGGCCTGCTTTAATAATGTGGGTTACCCTTCATCAATAATACTAGTACAGCAGACCCTTGACTTAAGAACTTAATTTGTGCTGATGGGTTGGTTGTAAGCCAAAACCCTTTTCCCATAGATAATAATAAAAAGTCAATAATCCATTCTGGGCCTCCCAAATTACCACTTTACTAAACTTTTCATAATAAAAAAACATATAAAATATGTGTGACATACAAGCATCCCCAATAATATTCCTAATTTTATAGCAAATAAAGTGATAACATGTTCTAAGCCTACCAGAAACAACAATTACTTTTTTGGGGACCAAAATGCACTGATTGCCCTCAGCACAGAGGGAAATTCCTAGACACCTATGGGGTCCATGCTTACACCCTCATGTATGCTCATATATCTGGGCTCAGAGGCAGGTTTCTGGGGTGCTCGGGTGCAACCCCCAGGCAATAGCGTTTGTACTGGCTGTACAGAAGTCTATGCTTTAAACACCATTAATGCTTACTTTAACAGGAGGGTGCCTGAAAAGCATAAACAAATTTGGGTTGTAAATCAAAACTTTGATCGTATGTCGAAATGAAAATTTTGGTCGTATCAGCATTACAGTGCCCCTATCTGGTTTTTCCAAAAACATGATATTTCCAACAAGGCTTTATATTCAATAAAATAATTTTAGTAGGAAAAGCAGAGGAATAAGCACTTGCTTGGATTGATCTGTCAGACACACTGCTTGAAGCCATGATTAGTTATGACTGCTGTGGCCCTGATCCTGGGTGTGAAAAACAATTTAAAACTCATGTTTGGCTTTAGTAGACAGGTCATTTAATGTGAGATTTTGATATAAATGTGTTAAACTATCTATAGGAATGATTCAGTCAGGATAGATATGTTAAAAGTTTGAATATCTGCATGTAGATCTGTATTTTTTTTTTTTACAAAAAAAAAAAGCATACCGTATTATTCAGACTATAAGACGCACTTTTTTACCACCAAAATGGGGGGGGGGGGGGGGAGTGCCTGTGTCTTATGGTCCGAATGGGCAACCACCCGTGGCCATTTGGCCACCTGTGATCGCAACTTGGCTCCCCGCCAGCTCTCCTGGCAGATAGGAGATTGGCTGTGTGCCACCTGTAGTCCTACCAATCAAGCCACATGACCTTGTATTCAAGGAACCCTCAGGCAACAGGAAGTTGCCTAAACAAAGAGGTCTTCAAGTCTCAGCTACCCAGTCTCTGCTACTTCCCTTTGCTGTATTGTTACTGACCCCTGCACCGTCTTGACTACCCTGTTTTACACCTGCCCTGACTTATTGGCTGCCTGTCTGACTTCTCTTCTGCCTGTTGATTTTGTACCTCGTATTGGAATTCCTGCTGTCAGCCACGCTAAGCTTAGTACTGTCTCCCACAGCAAAACCCATCACTTCTTGTGGGGTGTTTTGGTGAATACTGGGGGGCTCCTTAGACTCTGCACCTTGGTTTACACGTTTGGAGGCACAGTAGGTCCACAACTCCTATGGTTCACCCATGACATAAACTCTGTTTAACTGTAGGCAGCCCAAAAGTAATTTTTTTTCATGAACATATATGTTTGAAAACAGTGTTCTGTTCTTTTAATTCTAGAATAATAAAGTTGTGTATATAATGATTTATATTTGGATAATACACAATTTACTATTTCAGTTTATTATTTCTTCCCTGTGACATTTGATATTGAATGGATGTTGTATTTCTTCAGTTTTTTCCACGAAGACAGACAGAAGCAGGTAGATGCTGTTGTTGTTGATAGATAACATTTGTCCAACAAAGCCATGCATTGCTGTTATGAACTGCTTTAACCTCTCTTTTGACTGTATTATAATGGATGTCACAATAACAATAAAAGTGTAAGCATTGAGATTCCACCTGTTGAAGATAAACTCCCTGCTCCTTATTGTCAATGAGGTCACAAAGTCCTAGGCAGGACTAGAAAGAATGTATTTCACATAAATTGCTGAATGTGGCGGGAAGCGACAAGACATTTCTTTTTATTTGTAAATAGAGGGCACTTCCTAACGTCATAGGTTCTCTGTCCATATAAGATATGATTTCCTCCTGAATTTAGTACAAGGAGTATTCTAACTACTTTAATGGAAACTTGTCAAAAAAGTTGACTTGAAGATAGCCATTTATAAAATAGAATGCAATGGAGTGACAATATGAATTTCAATGTAGTACTGTGAATCTTCCTGATAAAATAGCTGATGGCATGGGATCTGCTGAATGTTTCATTGCCAAGTATAGTAAGGAAGAAAGGAAAATGCGGCAAATACATTGTGTGAGTTTGTAGCTTCCCAGATATATCATTGCCATGCTCAAATCTTTTTATCTACCCGAGATGCACATAAAACGTGCAAAAAAATGTATGGTGTATGGTAAAAAGTATTCTACAAAACTTTTGGTATAATTATCATGTTTTATTTAACTACTTTAACTAGTTTCCTAAAGTTAAATTGGAACAAAACATACTCTTAATACTGGTAAAATAGAAATATATGAAGGTTGTTGAAGTATGAGGACCTTTAAAGATTACCTTCAAAGAATATCTGCCCATCCTGAGATTATTTCAGCCCCATAGCATTGCCCTGTCTGCAAGGACTGTGGGCCCGATCTTTCTATTTTCCAGTTTCACTGTCACCTTCTGGTCCCCTCTCTATTTAACTGATGAGTTTATCTTTATTTTTTTTACACTTCTCTCTGTAAGCATGTTTCTGGTGCTGCTTCTTTTAAGCTCTGCTGTAAGGGGGGGTTTCCACATCCGTCGGGACCCCCTCCACTAAGCGTATTGCTTGGCGGAAGGTCCTGATGGATCACATTCACTTACCTGCTCAGCGGATGCTGTGTTCTCTCAGCGCTGAGCCGACGATGCAAGGCTGAATGTAGTGGAGTACGTTGAACCTCTGCATCGGCGGATGTCTGATCACAGCATCCGCCAAGCAGGTAAGGTCTATGTGCTCCATTGGGATGCCCGCCAAGCAATGCGCTTAACGGAGGGGGTCGCGACGGATGTGGAAACCCCCCTAAACACTAGACAAGTGTTATAATAAAAGTATGAGAATTGACATCAAGTAAAAAACAGGTTATTTCAACCTTCATAGTGTTCATGACGAGCCCAGCTCGGAAAAACAAACTCCGGACGAGATGGGCTCCCATGAACCCTGCATATACGGAATTACAGCACTGCCACAATCACGTCACAGTGACTCGGAAAGGGCGGGGGGTGGTCCATAGACCTCCATATTAATGGAGGGGCGTCGGTCTCCAAGCCCACTATGCTGGTTTCATTGATGTGGCTGGCAATGTGGACAGGGGTAGGGCGGTAGTTTTAATCAGTGTACAATGTGTACTGCCGTGTTTGCCCACACCTCGCCGTTTTTTATTGGGCAGATCGCTAGGGAGGCTTTTTAATTGAATGTTAGAAATACAAGCATTGTACAAATGTAATGAGTCTCTGTTACTCACTATAAAAGCACAAACATTGCAGTCTGCTCAAATATGATTCTGATTATGACTAGTGATGAGCAGCATAGGCAATATGCAAATCACAACATTTCGTAAAATTATTCTCCATATATTCTAAGTACATTCGAAAGTTCAAGATCTCCTGTATTGTGGAAATTGACATTTGTCCATGCGAATATTGCGAACGCACTGTTTGTTGTAGTGGCGACATCTAGTGGCATAATGTGAAATAGCCGCTGCAGTGTAATCACCACATGATACAACACTCATAGAAGTAATTGGTTGCAGGAATTTGGCACTTGAACATGGGAATATTGCAAAAGCAATGCATTGTACTTTCCCCAGAATCTTGAATATTCAAGATATAGCACTATATCCAAGATGTTCGTGAATTTTTGAAGTGCAGATTTTTCAAATAAAAATTCATGATTTCAATATTTGCACTCAACACAAAATATGACTAACCGTCCACCATCTAAAACCGCTGTACCATGTTTGTCTCTACCCAATTGACCATTGTGGCATGCTGATTAGAAGTTGCCTTAAATAATTCTTTTTTTGTTCTTTTGAACCTGTTTGTATCTTTTACACTAAACTTATTTTCTTTTTTTCATAGTTGAAAGATGTATGAGTGTAATGCAATCTGGGACACAGATGATCAAACTAAAGAGTGGAACGAAGGGTCTGGTCCGCCTGTTTTACCTGGATGAACATCGTACCTGTATAAGATGGAGACCCTCCAGGAAAAGCGAAAAAGCTAAGAGTAAGTCAGTTCTTTAAAAAAACAAAACAATATTATATAATTACTGTGTACTTGTGTGTTTATGTGGATAGTTATAACCGTGTTTTTCTGCATATAAGACGCACCTTTTCACCCCCCAAATTGGGGGCAAAAAAGTGCCTGCGTCTTATACGCCGAATGTGCGACCCCCCTGGGGTGTGTTCGGTTCGGCTAAGGATGGCTCGGCGGATCGGCGTCCCCGGAGTCCCCGCCGGGCAAGGGGTGCCGGTCGTCCTGATGGCGCCCGGGAAACCGGCGCTTTTGGGACGGTCGGCACCCCCTCCTTGGTGGGGGTGCAGGGGGTGCTGATCTGCTGGGCTGTCTGCGGCTGGGCTGAGCACAGGCTCTCCTTCGCCCCCCTCCCTCTGAGATCAGTGTAGTGTGACGTGTGTTCAGCTGACAGTGTACTGCTGCTAGTGACCCCTGCTGGCTGAATTAGATATTGCATCCGATAAATTCATTGCATTATCCCAATTGATGCGAAAACTTATTAAATCTTTTTTTTCTGGATTTTCCGCCCTAAAAACTGGGTGCGTCTTATGTGCCGGTGCGTCTTATAAGGCGAAAAATACGGTATATTTTATTATTTTATTCTTTCTAATGGCTTGTTATGTCCATTACACCTCTAATATCCAGCCCACTACTATTGCCCCCAATATGTTTAACACTCTTTTAACTGGGCTGTCAGTCCAGAGAGATGGTAACCCTTATCTAACACGTCTGTGATTATCACAGCACATCTTGCAAAGTTTTCTAGTAAATATTCATAAATATTCCATGTAATGAGCATTAAGCCCAATATTCAAAACTAATAGGGCTTTTAAGGCAAAGAATGGGATTGACTCTAACATATCTCAATTTCTCTTGAGATTTTGATCTTGAATTCCATTCCCATTCCATTCTTGAATTCTCATTCATTGCCTTAAAAGCCTGATTAGTTTTGAATATTGGGCTTCATGCTCATTATAGGGAATATTTATGAATCATATCATATTGAGGGTGTGGCAAATGTAACTAACATGGCTAATCACTTATCACTATACCTTCTTATATTCTAGTAAAGATGTAACGAATCCTTAAATAAAAGGATGCTTAAAATTCAATTAAATTCTAATGGCTGATTCCACAAACCAATGTTTACCTAAAAATGACCCCCTATCCTGTTATAACAAAAACTATTATATCCAGGATGTCATCATGTCAACAAAATAATTTTTGCTTCAGTAATGTAGTAGCCGGGGCATATTTTGTTTTATAAGGCTATGTCTGAACACAGCATCCGCCAAGCAGGTAAGGTCTATGTGATCCGTCGTGACCTTCTGCCAAGCAATACGCTTAGCGGAGGGGGGTCCCGACGTATAGTGGAAACATAGCCTAAGGTTCGAAAACAAGAAAAAAGTCTTTAAATTTTGGAATATTATTCCTCCTTTTTCATAATGCAAGAGTTTAAAACGGAGGTTTATTCTCTGGCAATCAGGCTTCTAAAAGTGGAGATAGATGTACCATTGTGGCAATCAGGCTCCATTCACTGAATGGAATAAGTGTTCTCCTTGTTGAAAGGTAGAGAACAGTTTCTTTGTAAAAGGGGAATAGGGTAGAGCCTATGCCACATAATGGTAGCTTTTTAGGCAAATTTTCTTTTATATGTTTTAAGTTTTGTTATGTTGGTGCCTGATTATACAATTGTTTCATTACTTTTTTTAAGAAGGGAGTTTGGACCTAATCCATAGGTCCCACACACATTCCCATCCCAGAATTTATAATATCGGAATTGAAGTTTTTGCCCCCTGGGTGGGACTTTAAGTGGAATGTATGAGGCAAAAAAATTGTAATCGGTTAAATGTGTCCAACAGGATCTATGCATTACTTATTGTACTGTTGCCATTATTGATTTTTTTGTGCACATGTAAATAAATGAATTGTAGCTATAAGCTCCATTTGATAGATTTTTTCGTATAATTTGTTGCCTCATACATTCCACTTAAAATCCCACCCAGGGGGAAAAAATTTAAATCTCAAAATTGTTAAACGACAAAAAGAAAGCAGAATTGTACATTTATTTATTGAAAAGAAAAAAAAATAATTAAATTTCCATTTCCATTAGTTTTAAGAAATTGTAATAACAGCTCTTGAAATGTAGCTCAGATGCCTCCCATTTTATTATCACTTTGTCATTATGAGGAACTGAGTGTATATTTTCATGGTGTGGGGATTCAGCCACAGAGGGATGCATCAATCCACCCAATCTGTTTCTCTTTAGGGCTCTTGCCCTTGTTTATTAGCAAAACAAAAGGTCCAAAGTAAAGACTCTCGCAGGGATTAATAGCAGGAATGAAATAAAGTCCACAGAAAACGCCAAGCCTCCTTTGCAGGCATCAACACAAATGGTTTCCTCAGGAAAGTCTGTAAGAGTGGTCTCTCTGTAGTTACAGGTCTGGGGCCTACAATCCTTGTGTGCCTCCTGGTATCCACTGCACAGGCAACACAGTGTCTCCCACCTCATCAGGAGCCCTGAGTGGTCTCACCTACATTTGTGGCTATCTTGTTAAGGTCCAACAGGTGCACCTTGGTGGAATGGGAAGGCCCATCCAGTTCCTTACCTCCCAGTCCAGAGTCCAGATCCCTGTAACCAAAAACTTCACAGCAACCTACTGTTGCTGTCCAACACTATCCTGGGCTCCTTCCAGGATACACCATCTGACCCTTTTACTGTTGGATATGGTCCATTTACCCAGTGACAGACAACCAGTCTATCACAATGGTAAAGAAATAATTTGATTGCAGCATCAGGCCTTACTTTACTTTACTTACTCTAAGGTTGGTTTGATAAAAAATAAAATATAATTGGTGATTATGTGTAAATCCCCACGGTTGAAAAAACAAAGCGTTTTCTGACCTTGACTTTAACATTGTTTTACATAAAATTGAAAAATGCATTAACCTCCCTTGCGGTTAAGATGAACCCAGTTCATCCACTGTTTGGGTCCGTCCCAAGTGCTAACGGAGCAGGGATCGGGAAAACCAGATATATTGCCACTGCATTTCGGGGGTTCATCGGTAATGCTGAAATGGCGGGGGGGGGGGGGGGGGGGGGGGGGGGGGGGGGGGGGGGGGGGGGGCGGAGAGGGTCGCCATAGACCTCCATGTTAATGGAGGGGCATTGGTATCCCAGCCTCCAATAATGACGTTGGCAACGTGGACAGGGGAGGGCGGCTATGTTAATCAGAATACAATGTACGTTGCTGTGATGGTGGTAACGGTCCAAACGCTGGGGAGGTTAAGGCACCTTAAGGGTAACTATCACAATATTATATGCAGAAAGTGTAAAGTTATACACACTTTTTCTTTATCATATGGTGCATCCAAGTAATGTTTCTCTACTGAATACTAAGACAGCTTCATGCCTTGCAAGTACTTGTTGGTTAAGGTGCCACATGGTAAGATGGAAAAGTGACATTCCCACAGATTGCTTGGGGAACTCAACCACCTAGCTGATATATTGTTTATTCTATATACTATATATATATATATTCTATCCTTTATGTAGTTATCCATCGGGATAACATGGAAAGGTTCTCAACTGGCCCCCTACCTCTTCATAATGAGTGCAACATCTGCACACGACAGTGAGGTTGTGGTTTCAAGGTGACTGTCAAGTGGTAAACTGGCTAAGTGGGTTCAGCCTAAACTTAAGGCCCCCACACACGCACCGAGTGGGGGCCGACAGAGCAGGACAGATCAACTCTGAAATGCAGCGTGACATCATCACGCTGCTCTCCAGAGCTGACAGTATCCCCTTTGTGTGCCAGAGAATATTGGACTGTCCTTTGGCCGGCCGAGCTGTGGGACGACAGGGATGTCGCCCCATGTGGGCACCGCACTGTTCGTGTATGGCTAGCTTTAGACTCCAGTTACAGCTACATCTACAGTTTGAATATCATGATATATTGAAGCTATGTTATCGGTCAGGAAATATGGATGTTTTCGGTAATAAATTTAATTTGACCTAATTTCCCTTCTTTTTTTATATCAGTGAATTATACACTCTTATTAGTATATTTTTCTGCTGCAGCGAGTGCAGCTTTTCCATAGACATTTTCATGATAATTCATGTGATTTACGACACTATAAAATTAAATGTCCCCAGAGTATGTCATTATCTAAAAATAGGGTACCCTCTCTTAAATAAAGAATGATAAGTCTGACTTTGATGTTCAGAATGTGCTCTGTAATTACATTTCACAGAGTTTAACCAAAGGGAACAGCAGTGTGCTTTAAACTCCTTAACTTTCACGTGTTAGACATTTACAGCTAATATATTCAATTTATTCAAAATCCTGTAGAGTAAGCTCTGTGAAAGTTACAAAATGTGGGTGCTGTGAAAGCTTACTGAAATATGGAAATGTTCCATTTAAAGCACCCCCACATACACCCCCTTGATAAAAGCATGGATTATATATATATATATATATATATATATATATATGTATATATATATATGTATAATTATGTACCACTGGATGGTAATCCTTTCACACTTGACTTGATTTGATGTGAGATGCCTCTGTGGAATGAATAACTTCCAGGGTCTAAGGGTCTGTCTTAGTTATATTTGGTAAATATGATAGCAAATAGGCTAAGTGAGAAAATGTTGATGTGTCCGTACTGCCATAGGGTCTTTAGTATGCTAAGTATTGCAGCAAAAGAGATGTCCACGAGGACACAGAATTTTCTACTTGAAGTTGGCCACAGAAAAAAGGGCAGTCAAACATATGGCATTCATTATAGTCACACATATAAAATGTTGTGATGTAATTCTGCTTATCCTATAAACATCTGTATTTAGGGGCAACCTTGACATTTATTTAAAAATATTACAATTACATTGCAGGGAATTTTTGGCCCATGGGTCAGAGGTTGACACCCCTGGATTACACACTGTACTACTCACTACACACACAGGGATGGGGCAGACATGGACTACATATAAACTTTACAGTGCGTACTGTGTGTGTAGTAATGTGTGCCCCCATCCCTGTGTGTACAGTGTGTGTAGTTCATGTGTGCCTCCATCCCTGTGTGTACAGTGTGTGTAGTTCATGTGTGCCCCCATCCCTGTGTGTACAGTGTGTGTAGTCCATGCATGTCCCCCTCCCTGTGTGTACAGTTCATGTACTTTGCCTTCCCCTAGACCAATCCTAGTACCCCTCTCCCCAGCTTTGCCTTCCCTGCAGCTCCCCTTCCAGCTGCACTCACCATGCCTCTGTCCTCCAACTGTGTTAATAGAGAACTACCGATCCCTGAATTCTCCAGACCGCAGGTCATCACTGGAGCACACCGCTCAGTAATTCTCTACTCCAAGAGTGGGAAGATGAAAAGGTGGTGAGTGAAGGTGGTAGGGGGGCTTCCGAGAAGGCAGATCTGTTAGATCTGCCATGGGTCAAAAATATTTACTCTGCAGGCCAAAGTTTTACACCTATAGAGAAAAGCTGGGGGAATAGCTTGCACTATTTTGCAGCCACTCACAGGGAGTCGTCTCTCCCGTGGCTGTGGGAGTGCACTGTCGAACCAACAATGTAAATTAAGCCTTATTACATAGGTGTTAGGTCTATTGATTTGGATGATTAGCATTGACATTGCATATACTGTATGTGGGTGCCACACTGTCATAGCAAATGCTGTTGTGTTGCTATTGTAACATCAGGCATCTCTGTACCTGTCTCACTTTGTCATATAGCAAATTATTGTACTGGATTGCACTCACCTATATTTTATGGACCCCTACTGTCATGTCTTCTCACTTTCTCTATTGTGACCTAATCTGTTCTATCTACACATTACTTTTATAACATACACCCACCTGGCCCATAAACTTCCTCATAGCCTTGTGACCATTGCCTTCTAACAAATGCTTATCCTAGATACATTTCTGACTGTGTAAACTGATTAACTGCAGACAAAATTTTCTGTTTAATATGAGATATTTTGTGAACTGCATACAGAACTCCCCTGAGAGTCTCATTCAAAGCCAAATTTTGTTTTTCTCATTTCAGTTATAATTGATTCGATTTATAAAGTCACGGAGGGGAGGCAGTCTGAAATCTTTCATCGCCATGCAGATGGGAACTTTGACCCCACTTGCTGCTTTACAATTTACCATGGAAATCATATGGAGTCTCTGGATCTTATAACGTCCAACCCAGAAGAAGCCAGGACTTGGATTACAGGGTTAAAATACTTAATGGCCGGCATCAGTGATGAAGATTCTCTTGCAAAAAGGCAAAGGACACATGATCAATATCCTTTTGATTAACTATGCCTGTAGTTTGACGTTTTGTTAAGTGTTATTCTTTAATTCATATTTTTTATAACAATGGATGTGTGCTTAGTGGTTCTAGAAGCACGTGAGAATGTTGTGGCTAGACTATGGAACCTGGGACATATAAGCCATTCAACCTGTCAACAATCATATGGTATGCCCGGTACTGGTCTTACAGATTGTAGGCTCCAAAACTCCTTAACCCCCCTGCTGTTCCTGACGGTCCCAGCTCGTCCAGCTCTGCCCTGTTAGAACAGCAGTGGACGAGCTGGGTTCGTCAGGCAGAGATCGGAGACACAGAAGAGCAAACTCACTGCTCCGTGTGTCTCCAGAGGCAGCTGCAGGAGAACAGATCCCCCCCCCCCCCCTCTCCTATGTAACCTGGCACATCTGCACATTGGTTGCAGTGCTAATTTACCTGATAAAGTGAATTATTGAAATCATTTCATTACCTGATATTGTGAGTTATTCACAAATCATCTGAACATGTTATTATATTCAGGATGTCCACCAGACTCCTGTACGGACATACTTTGGGAAATTACTGGCTTACATGTAAAAAGCGTATTTCCAATGTCCAAGTCTATGGTGCGCTTTTTGGTACAGAAATTTGTACCTCAGCAGTGCGCTAGGGAGGTTAAAGGAGGCAAGAAACACTACAAAAATGACTTCCAATTTTTTTTCTGCGCATCTCCCATACCTAGCATAGTGGCATTAATGTAGGGTTTTATTTACCTGTAATGAATGCATTATAATTAACCTCCCTAGCGCACCGCCTGTACCGCACCGTTTTTAACAGTGTGGTACAGGCAATGGCAGCAGTGTACAAGGTACACTGCCTGCCATTTCCTCCCTCCCCCTCCCCTCTCCACAGAGCCAGTGTCATTCATGACACTGGCAGTGAGGTCTGGAAAGCAGAAGCCCCTCCATTAACATTGAGGTCTATGGCACTGCTCACCCTCGCCCCCTTCCGCGTCACCGTGATCAGTGAAGCCGCAGAGCCGGAAATGCTGCGGGGATATGCGGCTTTCATGGGAGCCCAGCTCATCCAGAGTTTGTTCTTCACACAAACTCTGGACGAGATGGGCTCGTGATGAACACTAAGTAGGTTAATGTGTAGTATAGTGTGAAATAGTTTTAACTTTTGGTTACAAAGACATTACATACATTAATAACAAACACACAAAAGATCAATATTTCCAAATATTTTGGCTACATATACAGGATCTCTGAATTTTCAGATTTTTTTATTTACTAAATAGATTGAGGCTGTTCACTAAAGATAGTCGCTAAATTTCGACCAGTTTATATGGGAATGTGTGCACCCACGATCCGTGTCCAATTTTGCCGCCGACCATTGGCTCGAGAGCGCATGCACATCAGTTGCCTGAAAAATCATCCGCGGCACGGCCTTTACAACCCATGTCAAGTTCTTCTCACTATGTTCCACTCTCTATTTGTTTTTATCATCATTGACTATAAGACAGAAAGACATTACATAAACAACAGTTGAGTCTAATATTCCATTGGGGACAATTGTTCTGGTCTTGAATGAGTACTATTTTCTCTTGTTTCCCGTTTAAAGCCTTCTCATTATGAGAATTTGGGCTTGACGTAGACTTTCAGAAAAGAGGCCATATTGGGATATTAGCTATTGTAATTGAAATCAGTGAGCAAAGCCAAAGAAGATGGTGTTAGTACCACTGGGTATATCTACAAACACAAGTCGGCTAACATTACAACATAAAATGTCATGTAAACTGTAAGATATTTATTTTCATTTAGTTTGACCAGAATCTATTATCAGTGGACTACTTCAACTTAGACATGTAGACATACTTTATCCATTTTGGATTATCAGTGCTGTATCTACCCCCCCCCCCCCCTTGTCTGGGGGCATTTTTTAAAGATTTATGTTTTCAGTTCAGATCTTGGCTCGTGGGATGGGTCAGCCAGTGCTCTCAATACATTTCTGAAAACATCATAGGCCCTTCCTTCAGTCACTAAATGCTTGGCCCTGAAGCAAATATTTATCTGGTTCTTGGTATGAGTTGTGCAAATATCAAACTACCTTGATAGGTGGGTATCTGCCTAGAAAGGTAAGCATTCCTAGGTTGCTTACTCACTGACCAATGTTACACCAACATGTAATTCAGACCCATATTATCCATGATCCCCCCCACACACACATATTTGAATAGTTGGCAAGACAAGCGTTAGATGCTGGACTTTCTCTGTGTAGGTGGTTTAAGGTTTATTGCAAAGAGTATCGGTCCCCTCTGCAGAATGAGAAGACATTCTGTAAACATAATCAGTATTCATGTAGCTCATGCCTAATGATGAAGTATATTCCTGGTGACCTGATTGACAAATTAGCTATTAGTTACTTTCATCAATCCTTTTGCTGCCCATTGAGGACCTTTGGAAGTGTCAGGGCTCAGGTGATTGAAAACCTTTGCAGCAGAACTAGCACTGGTAATGCCTATGGGGACATTGGTGTGGCTTGGAAATCTGCAGAGAGCATTGGATTCCCATGTAGACATACCAATAGAGACCATCTTCAAGGACTGAACCTGCACTGCTGCTTGGCTTTTCTATACTAATAGCATATTGGTGTGGCTAGGGGAGCTAATTTCATCGGGTTTGTGAAAATCTTAACCCTTTTTTAATGTAAAGTCATGCTTAGACTTGAGTTTGGAGCTCCAATCAGTAGTTAACAGGTAGAAATACACTTAGATACCATTGTGCGCATACCATCACAGGTTCCATTTCCCGTAGATTCATTGGTAATTATTTCAGTAACAAGCATTGCAGTTCCCAACTACACAACGGAACAATGTCTTTTTATGTGGATCTTCTCCCCTGTGAAGATTGGGGTGATGTGGGTCGTCTATCCATCTCGGCAGATTGATTCACTCAGCTCTAATTATAAACTGGAATATTTCTCCAGCTCTGTTTGAGTGAGAATAAAATGAACAGCTGGAATCCTGCTGCATACACTGAGCCCATAGCTGTTCCAGCTGGCAGCAAAACTTGACAAGAGCCACAGAGGAATAGGCTGAGGGAGATAGGGTGGAAGACGGCTTCTATTGTGCAGATCAAGTGTAATACAGGGACAACAGGCACACAGAGGGGTGGAGACTGCAATACGTTCCAAGGCATCAAACTTTTCATTTTACAGGATACAGGAATGTATTTCCAATTGCTGCACTCACAATGACATCTTAAAGTTTAGTCTCACTGCTGGATAAATACAGAGAAACAACGAACACACTATTGATACATCTTCTGTGTCCCCTGCTCCTCTCCTAAGCATGGTAGGGTTGCAAATGGTGACTTTCTTCATATAGAAATGTTAATGCAGTTCTCTGTGTTCAGGCTGACTGGTCTTGTATCCACCTCTAATTTTCTGCCAGCAGCCTGGTTGGTCCCATCAATATCTTGGCTATCAGCATAGGCTATGTGCAGCACAAATATGGTCTCAATGCTGTGTTTTAGTTAAACGTCGCACAAAGCTTTTTTGTTGCACAAAATGTTAATTTCAATTCTCTATTTAGCGATATTTAGTATGAATGCAAACATGTTTGCATTAATTGTCCAACAACCTCTATATACAAAAGGAATAAACCATCTTTTTTTTTTACCATAATAACTTTTATTGAAAAGTTGTAGCATAACATTTTAAAGTGACATACAAATAAAAATTTTGATCATATGATAATGCATACAGTAGCATCCAGAAAGGAATAAACCATCTAATCACCTGACATAAAAATTCCACCAACTAAATTAAAGGATACCGTTGCTTTTATTGACAGCAACACTTTCTGTGATTCCTAATATATTTATATAAACACATATGCACACACACAAAAATAAATCAGCTAAATAGTTTTAGATTTCTTTTTTTTAAATTCCGTTTGGTAACAGTTTATCTGTTTGCTTTGCCCTTTTGGTACAGAGGTTGACACTCCAGTATGCACCTCTGTGTAGCCTTATAAGCTGAGACCTGTACTGTGAATTTTCAATAGGTCTAAAGATAGGCATAGATGGGCAGATTCCTGCCCGATTTTTCAGAAAATCGGGTGTGCCCACTTTGCAAGTTCAACCACGAATCTGCTACATGTCGGATCGCACGGTGATCCGACATGCTGGTATATTCCCATCCAATCCCACAAAAGTTGCCCAGCAAATTCTCTGCGCGACTTTTAACTTCTTTATTGACTTCGCTTATTTGCTTCCTGCCCTGATCATTGACCTGCCCCCATTCCTGATATTGTCTGTTGTTTTTGTACTTTGCTGTTGTTCATCCCCAGGTCATCTGCTGTCTGCATAGCTCCAACCAAGGGCCACAACCTGGGAGTCTTTCACAGCAAAGTCTATTGTTTCTAATTGGGCTTTCTGGTAAACCCCAGGCACTGCTCCTTGGTTTGCAGTTTTTATAAACACTACAGACACAATAGTGGGTCCACTACTCTGTATTTATGAATAAATATTAAATATTGTATGGCTTGCTTTAAGCTAGGTTTATACATAGTCTTTTGTCACTTTCCAACTATTGGTAAACCACAATTGCTGGGCAGATGCAACATACTCACATGTGGTTGTCCATAGGGATAGATGTAGGGTGGTTGGGGGTGATTGACAAAGCAGCTGCCATACTGTGAATTGTCTTCCCCAACCTAGCATTAGAAACATCTTCCCACTGTTCAAATTTGGGTAGAAATGGTCACTAAATTTTGACCAGTTCCATTGCAAGAAGAAGGTATCATCATAAAAAAAAATGCTGTAGCGGTAGAGAAGAGTGGTGGGCACGAATTTTTTGACCTAAATATTATCACCAAACATGTAGAGAAGGGCTGTGGGAACATGGGGGGGGGGGGGGGGGGGGGGGGGGGGGGGGGGGGGGGGAGTTTAGCTCTAGCAGGTATAGTTTTTGCATTAATTAAGTTCAAAGTCAAAGTTTTGAATTGACTTTGAACTTCATTTATGCAAAAACTATTTGTGATAAAGCCATACTTTTTTTTAGTATGCCCCCAACCCTTTTGGTTCAGGGGCTTTTCAATTAACTCGAAATCGAAAAAATCGGCTATCTATTGTAGTTTGTTCATAAATTCAGTTTGATGTTAAGTCACAATTTCGAATTGCAAAAACTACATGTGCTGGAGCAGAACTTTTTTTTTTTTGTATTGTTCCCATCACTCTCAACCATCTTTAAATTTAGGCACTGGCACCATGTCTTGATCGGCTTTCCATAAGATTTCATAATCGATGAACCAGCTTAAAGCTGTGAATAAGGGCTTGTACTATAGTGATTTATAGATTATACTTCTTTATTTTATTGTATTTAATTGTGACTATTCTGAGCAATTAATTGGCTGCCAGAAGCTTATTTGTCAATTAACACAGATAACTGTGGCTCTGGCATCATCCAGTACAAGTATTTGGTAGACCCCTATATTCCTCCGTTGAATGCCACCTTAATAAAGATTTAAAAAGATTCAGAATATGAAGCCAATCTGCAAAGCACAACCAGCACTTCAAAGACATCTCTTCCCTTACGTGTCAGTGATTTTGCATACATTAGTACAGAAGTCACCAGTGGGAGTGGTTAGATGATCTGCATGTTAACATACTTGGGGAAAAGGATCTTTTGAGTTAATTATTTCTGAATTACCATCCTTCAAATTAATAAAGAACATTTTCAGCTTGATGGAGGGTTTCTTCGTGCATATTTTGTTAATTGCATGATGTACCTTATAAATTCATTGGGCAGTATATAACATTCTAAAGCCCCCCATACACCTAACAGTCTTACCATACAATTTCTGTGTGATCAACTACCAAAACCATGTAATATGAGGATCTTTCTAAACCTTTCAATCACTATGTATTCTATCAGGGAGGACACTATACTACATTATTTGAAGTGATCTAAGGATGTATGGGGGGCTTTACACTACAGTTGTCTTACAGAATAAAAATTTGAGATCGCGTGGTAAGAAAAAAAAATCACTTTTCCAAAAATGACAGAACTACAAAGATAAACTTTAATGAACTCAAAGTCTTCTGTTTAACACAGATAAAATCCATCAGAATGTATATTAACGTGTTTGTTAAGATTTGCATTCCAAGCATTTTCTTTAATCTCCCAGTGGACTCATAAGTGCTATTAATTCAGTGGAGTAGGCTTTGTTAATTAAACATTTATGAGGCTTCGCTGGAGACCTTCTAATTTTTCTGCACAACAGTGAAGATGACAGGAAATGTTACTTGGGCAACAGCTTAGAATACATTTTGTTGTACCTTATCTATGATAATATTTTAATGAAATGCTTCCTGTAGCTATTAAGCAAGTCCTCCAAAAGACTGGAGCCTAAAGCCCACCATACACCTTTAGATCTCTCTGTCAGATATCTGTTAGATCTACCAACAACTATATAGTATAGGGTCCTCTGCGATTGAACACAGGTAAGCTAGGAACACACGGCTCGATTTAAGCATACAATCGATGTAAGATTAGATGAAGAA
>CM070035.1:47932477-47973639 GCA_036250615.1 Ptychadena robeensis | reverse complement strand
CACAAACAGTGACCATGTCTGGAGGGTTCACATACTTTCAAGCAGCACTGTATATAGATAATAATGGGAAATACATCTGATTTAGTTTAGTTAATGGAGCAGTACTTTATAGCAGTATGCTGCAGCCATAGGGCCTTTATTGTGCACCAAGATGGCTGGTTGATGTTTAGAATGTTAATAGTAAATGCAAATAGTATGAAATAGTAATATGGCAGCTAACGGAGAATTCCCTTTTATATTGTAGTGTTCAGCCAACATTCAATTCAAAGCATTAACAGACTATAGAAATTATTATGTAAAAGTTACATGATGGATTAAGCAATGTTTTGTATGTACATAAGCACTGGAACAATAATTGTACATATATGCATACTGAGAATATACTGTGTCCTCCCAACATACAATGATTTCATTGGACAGCTCATGTATTTTGGGTAAATGACTCAAAGCTTCAAGTGTGCTTTCTTCATTGTTTGCCAATACCCTTTTTCTTTTTTCTTTCAGTTTTGTATGGCGTAGGTAAGAAGTTATGTAGGTTCATCTTTATCTTCTAAATATTTCTTAGTGACCCATGTCGCTTACAGAAATTACAAATGTTTGCGGTTCTCACTAGGATAGCAATAGAGGTAAAGACTTCCTATGGTGAATCTTTTCACTGTTAGGCTTTGTTTCCATTGCGTTGGGACCCCTCCGCTAAGCGTACACGCTTAGCGGGGGGTCCCAACGTAAAAGATAGACTTACCTGCTCGGCGGACGGGTCTGTCTTAATTGCGTTGAGCCGATCCACCGGTGTCAGGCTGAACGTAGTCGAGTACGTTCAGCCTTTACACTGGCGGATGTGTTAACATACCATCCGCCGGCAGGCTGAGTCTGTGGGATACGTCGGGACCCCTGCTAAGCGTATACGCTTAGTGTAGGGGTCCCGACGTACAATGGAAACAAGCCCTTAGAGATTTCTTTTTACTTTCTTTAAAGTCTTTTAATCTGTCCACAGGACGCAGAGGTTACAATTTAGCTGCACATTCTCCTAAATGTAGTGAGTAAGCATTACAAATATACCAGTAGTTAGCTAAAAATATATGTGTATTATTATTACAGAGAGGATAACCCATTCTAGCACTATAACATTCCTGCTTTTAAAAAAACTATTTAGTGGGCACAAGAATGAAATATCATCAGATGTCACCTCATGATAGCGTACAGATATTACAAAAGAAACCATTATTTTGGTAAATAACATTTCAGGAAGCGAATCCTAGCACTGTCCTGGCCTGAAGACCTACATAACATGAAGCAGTGTGTATTAGAAAACCTCTGTCGAATGTTGGGTAAATCCTGAGCAAATCCTCTTAAGCAGATGCTTGAGGCAGAGACATTGATGACATAAGTACTATGACTATGCCTCTAAGGACAATGTAAAACCGCTCATAAGACATGTTTTATTGGTACACAAGATTGTTGTCTTCTTCTCAGAACTGCTGATGCTCTCATTTTTATACTCGTCTAAATATGGTCCATTTAGCTTCCTAATGCATCGCTAATCCTAATATTCCAGCTGCCTCATACAGGCTAACTACTGTCTGTTCCTGTAAATTTGCCTCTTATTGGCAGAATTTAAACATAAAATATAAAACATAAAATATACTGCCTAATATCATCTGTTTCTTGTAATACTGTAACAATATGTGTTGCTGCTTAACTAAAGACAGCTTAATGGAAAAATGGAAAAAGAGATACCACTACTATAAAATGTATGACGGTCAACAATGTAAACTTGATTTGAAGGTCTGGATATGACCTATGATTCTGGATGCATAGAGAGAGGTTTAAGCGTAGTAAGTAAACAACAGAGACCTAAAGTGCAATGCTTATGACCCTCAATAGAGCTGTCCAAGCTATAATGGTCTGCTATAGTGCACACTAACCTCAGACCTCTGACCCACAGTCATATGAGATTTTCAGATAAATCCATTCCCAACACCCAACCACCATTATAATCTCTTCCGCAGCTCATGCTTTGACTAAACAATGCCCTAATCCCCAGGTCTGTCTGTAAATTCTGTAAAAATAAATACATTTACTTTTACTCCTGACAAGAGATGAGGAATTTGAATGGTTCCTTGATTTTCCTAATGACTTTTTCTTCTGTTTTTAGAAATAATCCTAATAGCTATGCCTGTTAATTATTAATAGACCATAAAATGGCCATTAGGGTATTCATTATGAACAGGAATTTAAACAACATAATTAATGCATCATAACCAAGGTTCACATTGTAGCAGATAATTATACCTATTTTTTTTTGCGTTTTTGTGGAATTATCAGCCTGTAGCAAAACTATCATTTAAAACCACAAAAAAGAGTATTCTGTTGAATTTCTTCCTATAATTTGCCAAGGGAGGTAATAGAACCATTGTGCTCAATAGTCATCACAGAAATACTGCACAGACATTACAGGGTGCCATGGAGCATATCACTCAGATGTTAGCTGCTATTCTTTTAATCATGATCATTAACATCACATGCAGTGAAGCTGAACAGATTAAGTTTCAGTTCCCCGAAGTAGTATACAACCTTTTATGATATGGCAGGAGGCTTCTTTAAAAATATATTTGAATTATACATTATACAAAATACATTTGTGTTATCTATTATATTAGAGTGTCCACTTTAAATGATCATCTATCTAACAATATCAGCAGGAAATCCATTGAAATGGAGGAGAAAATAAGATATGGAATCAGTCAATCTGTCAGCAGGGTAAAATGGCTCTTTGCATTCAATCACTTTTCTTATAACCAGCTTTTCCATGTGCTGTAGTAATATTACACGTCAGTCCTATCACAAGCTTCTAGAAGAGTTATATTAAACGCATAGCATATAATAGTGAGTGAATAACAAAGCAAATATGCAACCTATAATGTCTTCATGGTTCAGAAACTAATAGAAATGGCTAATTTTGTGTTCAACATTTAGCAACTTTTCCATCATTAATCAGTTTAACTAGATGCAGGAGTCATTAACCTTTAGATTAGAGTAGTCTAAATCTGTTGAGGAGGACCAATGACAGTGGCTCCTGTGTGAATAAAGCCTACAACAAGTGACTGCAAGCTTCATCCATAAAATGATGATATTGTTACACATCAAAATATGTAAATCAAATACTCTACCCAATGTCAGTTAAAGAAAACCTGTAATGTTGACTTTTGTTAACCATTTGTATGTAAATGTGTTTTCCATTTATTCAATGTGTGAATATTTCTATAAGCAACATAAGTTTGGTTCATGCATAAAGATCAAATGCATCGTACAGCTTTGATGAGCTGCCATTCTTTCCAAATGAAAGAACACATTTTAGTAATTGGAATATAAACCTTACCCGGGGTTCTTACTTTGACATCTTGCCTTGAGTGGCAGAGGACCTTGGCCGAAAACAAACACAACTGCACATTAATTGGTATATTAAGCTAATATTAATTTGGGGTCAAAAGATTAACATAATGATAGTTATAATACACATAACCATGTTTTTAAAAATGACAATGAAAAATAAATATAGAAATAAAGTGCAAGCACTGAAAGGTACACATAGATGGATAAGCCTCACAAACTTCCCATAATTTCTGAATCCCATCTAAGTTTCAGACAAAAAGGACATTCCATTTTAATATTTACAAAATCATACAAAATCATCATACAAGAACATTAATCATTCACAGAGAGAGACACACACACACTACACTCATACAGATACATTCATCATTCACATGGAATGGAAATGACAAGTGCACACAAAAATTGGTCTGTATGTTTGTTTTAATTTAAGTTGGAATGTGGCATGTTTTTTTAGGGGGTATTGATTGTCACTTTCAGTTGTCTGCAAGTAATTCCTCCATGGACGCCCCCCGCCCCTGGAATACCTCCAGGCCCCCCATTTGATTAAGTGCATGTTATATGAGTTTTGAGAGAGGTCGTTGATTCAGACTGGTGAGACCCTGCCACCTTTGCATAATGAAGGTTACTTGCAAAACAGCAGTATATTTGTAGGAAAAAAAATTTGCTGTAGGTAGCTCTATATCCCACAAATATAGCTCTACAGACCAATTTTGACTCTGTATAACCCATGTACTTAGTGTGCTTGGTACATCATAGGAAAGACACATTGAAAGAAACAACAGTCCCATGTATGCTGTTCCAGAGTTGTGTCTTAAGGTCCCCATACATGGGTCCGACTCCCAGCGGATTCCGGGACGATCGATTCCGGGCGCGTGCACGCCAATCGATCGTCCCGGAATCGCGTGAAGCCCACCTCGTCCGATCGGGGCCCATAATTGGATCCGACAGAGAACCAACATGTTGGTCTTTCTGATCCGATTCAGCACACATCAGGGGGAGTTGCCATTTGTGAAGTAAGCGATCGGACACGGAATCGTCCAGGAATCCGTGGGACAAGGTGGTATGTAGCGATCGGACACACTTAATTGGCCGATCGATCGGACCTCCGATTCCCGCTGACATCGCCGGAATCGATCGCATAGGTGATCGATCGGCCATGGAATCGGACAATGTATGGCTAGCTTTACACATGGTTATGTATTCTCTATTATTGAGATTGACAAAGTTTTGTTTCATGTAGCATGTAAGATCCCCAGCAGTCATATCTATTGTACCAACTTGGTTGCTGGAAGGGATCTTTCATGATCATGCCCAAAGTATAGACCAGTGGTGGGCAACTGAGTTGATATGGAGGGCCACAAGTGCGGCCCTCTGCATCACTAAAGGGCCACACATAACATCGATCTCGATCGGCAGTCAGAACCCCCCCCCCTCCTGGCCCTGGGTGCAGCGGTCATATGTAGACATTCACAATTTTACTGATGTAGGACCACCAAAGTTGATTAGGAAAGCTGGGTCAACGTGTGACCATTACACAGGTGAGTTGCTATGCTCTATGCACTCCAGTTAGATTTTGGGGGCCGCATATGGAGGACCAAGGGGGGCCGCCGAACAATGCTCAAAAGGTTGGGCACCTAGGGTCTAGACAATGAACAAGCACTGTACATACAGTACTTGTTCTGTTCTTTTAAAAAGGGAGGTGCAAAGTAGTCTATTATGTCCTTCACATATAGGAATAGGCAATAGGAAGAATAGGGCATCATCACTAAGTGATCCACCCATCTCTCCAATCTCTCCAAATGATGGATTCCTATATTTGGTCAAAGAAAGACACTAGTATTCTAACTGGAAAAGTTATATTATTCATTTGATTTTGATTGATTTTCTTAAATCAAGTGACCTTTTTCAGGCATTCTTGTGATTTTAAAATGAGGACGGTGACCTCTGGCCTTTTACAAATTATCTCTTATAAATCTATAGATATAACTATGGCTAAATATAACATACATTTGCATGACTGAAATATACCAAACCGTTTAAAAAATGTTGAAATATTTATATAGTCTTTTTTCCAGATATTTGTCTTGACACTTACATGTATATTGAGGTGTATTATGTGTTTGTCTTTTATTAAAATAGTTATCACTGACTACTGGTAACATGTATCTGATTGTTTTACAGGAAGCAGACACTGATGAGAACCAGGGAACATTAACCTTTGAAGAGTTCTGTGTGTTCTACAAAATGATGTCATTGCGGAGAGACCTGTACCTCCTGCTTCTAAGTTATAGTGACAAAAAAGACCATTTAACAGTGGATGAACTAGCCCAGTTTCTCAAAGTGGAACAAAAGGTATGTAACTTGTTCTTGTTTTACAGTGTCAAGTGCAAGTGATGTATATATGTATACTTAAGCTCGGTGTCTTTCCAGCCTTGTAGAACACTCAGCTCATTGTTCACCAAAAATAAAAAGTTCAGTAAACCTTAAGCTGGCCATACATGTGTCGGATTCCATGGCCAATTGATCACTCACCCAATTGATTCCGGCGATCTCAGCGGGAATGGGAGCTGCAATCCATCAGCCAATTAAGAGGATCCGATCACTGCATACCACCTTGTCCGAGTGATCGCGTCCAATTGATCGGGGGCTCAGAAATGGATCCGACAGAGAACCAACATGTTGGTTCTCTGTCGGATCCAATTCTGAGCCCCTGATCAATTGGACGCGATCACTCGGACAAGGTGGTATGCAGTGATCGGATCCTCTTAATTGGCTGATGGATTGCAGCTCCCATTCCCGCTGAGATCGCCGGAATCAATTGGGTGAGTGATCAATTGGCCAGGGAATCCGACACATGTATGGCCAGCTTTAGGGCAGAGCAGGTAATGGCTATATAAAGAGGTAAAACGTTGTTAAGATGTTAAATACAAGTGGGAAAAATTGTGTATTAAGGTGAGCATTAACCCTTAATGTTGGAAAGGTGAGTCCACTTCCATGATATAACAGTGAACAGAGAGTAAAGCCTGCCATACACACGCCGATGGTGTGCAGGCAGACTAGTCCCGATTTGTTCCGGGAGGCTAACGTGATGACGTCATCACGTTAGCCTCCCGTTGCATTATGGGACCCCTTCAATCGGCCGGGCACCCTTTGTGTGCCGGCCATAAGCTGCAATGAAGACGCCGCTTCATTGCAGCTTATGGCATCGGTTTTCATCGGCTCCCATCGGCCAGAGATTATCGGACATGTCCGTTCTCTGGCCGGCCGAGCAGTGGGGCGACAGGGATCTGTCGCCCCATGTGGGCACATGCCGATTAGTGGGCGATTTTTAACCTGACCGACGGCGCGAGCGCGCACGCCCGTCGGTCAGATTAAAAATCGGCCGCTTATCGGCATGTGTATGGCTAGCATTAGGCTATGGAAAGATAGAGAGATTAGATCCCTGTTAGGGAATGTACAATTGCCAACATCCCAATTATAAATAGAAGAAAAAAGAGGTTGCACCCAGTGTGACTAGGGGAACAGCCCCTGGTCACCGATTGGAGGGACTTTTAAAGGCAATAAATGTAGATACAATGTAAAAACAACATCAGTGTTATACAAACATAGTTAGGTTCCAAGTATAACATGGATATGAAATAATCCAACAATGTAAACAAAGAAACATATGTTATTTGTCTCGACGTGTTTCGGGAGGTTGTCTCGCTTCTTCACGTGTTTTTCTCCTGAAGAAGCGAGACAACCTCGTGAAACCAAGACTAAGAGGACACAGGTTAGTGTCCTCTTAGTCTTGGAAGCACATAGTTATGAAATGACAAGAATAGAAGAGCTTTCACGAAGGCTGTGGATTGCCAAAATAATCTTAAGCCAGTTGCAGGTTTTCACACTGTTGTGTGTATGGGGCATTCCTGCTGAAAACCTCTTTGCTTCTTAATATTTAATGAACTATTGTACACAATGCAGGATAAAAGGTTTTTTGTTCATTACTCAGATAGCAATAATCATTGTTAGGAAGCTTAGTTGGGAATGACTAGATAATGACTTAGAGACAGTAGGTGTCCAAATAATATGTTTTCACCAGCATGTGCCTGAGAAATGGATCAATATCGGTGATGAGCATTGCAGGAGGATAATAACACTAAGTCTGTCTTAGGATTCACCAACTATTCTCACTAACATGTCCTATGAATAGAAAAAACTCTTGATAGAACACTTAAATACGCCTTATGGTAGGAAGATGTATTATTGCATTTATATTTACAGTACTATACTATTTAAAATATTCATATATCTTATGTAATACTGTTGTCAATGTGTTCATTCTTTTAAATATACGTTGGCCACAAATGTGCATAGCATATATCATGGAAATATATTTGTAGCTTACAGATCTTTACTTACACCATCTGATATGGCCAGCATTTTAAATCTATTTAAAGTGTTAAATCTTCATTCATAAAAAATAAACTTTGCTGTTCTCTTTGTCCCCAATCACATCTGTTCGTGCTGTGAATTGAGAATAGTAGCACTTCACATGTACTGCCAACCTATTATTACTACGTGTTTAGATTTTTCATTCATTGTCGGATATCAGCTGCAAAGACAATCTGTTACTTCTGTTGCATTTACCTTTCCAGAACTCACAGTCCTCTATGGGGGTCTTTATTGTAATAAAACCGAAAGCAACATATTTATTTAGCCAAATGACAAAAAGGCCCCTGTGTTTTTTTTATGCTTCAAATCTGTTTTATGTATGATTAAGCATAAAAAAAAATGAATTTCAGACAAGAAAATGTACACATATAATGTGAAGCATGTTGCATTTTTTTAGTACCCATTTTTTGTATTCCTACCATTTTTCACAGCCACACTTAGTTTAGGGGGGGGGGCTGGCAGGAAACATGGGCAAAATAATATATAAAAGATAAGTTAATAAAGTATGAATGTGATTCTACTCCTTAATTGTCCTAACAGCAGGCTGTGAGTACGGGGATTAGACCTCTGCATTCCCTTACAGGCATACATGGCTCGATTCCCCTGCAATGATTGTGCAGTCAGTCACAAAACGCTGACGAATGATTGCACAATGAGCTGGGGGAATTGATCCCTGGCCGATAGTAATGGCGATCGAAAAGGGAAATACCAACATGTCAAATTCCTGTTCAATCAGCATTTCCTTGAATTGAGCGAAAGATTGAGCTGTCTAGGGCCGGCTTTAATTCAAAGAGTCAAAGTGATATTTCCTACCTGTCTGGAGTTGTATGAATCACTAAATTGGTCAGACAGATTTCATCTGTTGATTGATAAAACAGTTAACATATATGAGTTCTGTACACTATATTGTCTGTCATATGTAGGTTTCAGTTGTATCTCCTTTAAGTCCATCAAAATCTATGAGACTTCATAGGTGTTTCCTGTACTGTTGGATCATCTAGAACTAGAATCTGTGTAATGAGGACCGTTTACAGTCATCACATCATGTGTCAGAGGGGCAGGACTCAGCGTTTTGTGTTTAGCTTTTGATGTATTTAATAATAAGCCAGTGTTAAAATTCCAGACATCTTTGTCGGTTTATTTGCATGTCTCAGTCAATGTGCCATCTGTCTATGAACTGACATCCAGCAAATGTCCTGGAAAAAGAAATCAGGTCATAGTGGAGAGATATTCAGTTGCAGAGTTCTGCTGTTTCCCATCTAGTCCAACTAATATTCGAAAAAATCTCTACATATGTTTAAATATAAAAAAGCTATATTCTATAGATTTCAGCATGCATGTGTTACTGTGAAAAGGCATCTATGTATGTAAAACGTATGAAGATCCTTTTTTTAAATCCAGACATCAAAAAGTCTCCTGTATGTCCTTTACATTGTTTCTCTCAGGGGTGCACATAACTTT
Source organism: Ptychadena robeensis (assembly GCA_036250615.1). Taxonomy (NCBI): domain Eukaryota; kingdom Metazoa; phylum Chordata; class Amphibia; order Anura; family Ptychadenidae; genus Ptychadena; species Ptychadena robeensis. The sequence goes on along the minus strand of CM070035.1, from coordinate 47,964,348 downwards.
TTATCAGGAGATGGTGTGTGATACTCACCCCACATGTTGCATGGTTTTAAAAGGGTTCTTCATCCTCACTGTCCTCCCTGTTCTTGATTGATCCTCTTATCAGCTGTCTCCATCCACAGGTCACCAGCTGACTTTGGGTCAAATGTAACTCTCACAGTACAACAACGTTTGAACCCCCAGATCTCATACCTCTGTAGTCAAACAGTGCTCTTCTCTTGTCAGATTTTACTTTTACATATGTCTACTCTGCTCAATCTTTTTTTTTGGATTAGTTCTTTATTTACGTTCCCAAATTACGATGATATAGCAATGTAGATATATATTCTGGAAGTGCCAATATTCGCGGAAAACTTCGTGATTTGAATATTCAAACTCAACACTAGGGAATTTCAGCAATAATAAGTAGTAATAGCTGAACATCAGCCATGTCCGCCCTAACAAAAGTCAGACGTCCGCCTGTTCGCGGGGAAAAGCTATACCAAAGGTGACATCAGGGACATCACTTCCGCTATAGCTTTATATGGAACGCAAAGTTCCTAAACCGGAAGTGACCTGGGACAGATGCCACTTCCTGCCTGTACCGAAAAAAAGGAATAGAGATCGGGTGTCTGGACCAGGCACGAAAAGGTCTGGCTGGAGGAAGAATTATAGACTTCTTCCCACTGGCGAAGGGGGCAGCTCGAACACCCGTACTGTTCGCCGGCGAGAAGAAAAGCGAACATACAATGTTCGCCCAAACTGACCGCATGGTGGAATATAAGGTACTATAATTGTTCTGCTCAAATGTTGGTTCATACAGTTCCCGGTTATTGCAAGCTTTGCTTGAATAGATCCAGTGCATGGTCATGTGCAATAGGTGGCCTTAGAGATGTCTCATCAAAGTGATGACCTCATTATCAGAAAGTCATAGAGTGGAGATCTAATCCTTTGAACCATAGCACATTCTCTATAACTGCCAATAGATTCATTATTGTCCTTTCCCAGCATTTGCAGAGTATCAGCTTTATATACCTTTTCTAGAGATAAACATTGTCTACTTCTTCCAAATGTTCCCATAGAAATTATTCTGAAATATTAATGTGTGTGACATTTGTTTTTTTATGACCCACTTTCTGTGTGCTTTGTAGATGAAAACTAAGATCTTTTGGAACGCTGCTTAAATTCAATATATAAGTGTTTTGCTGACAGTTTATTTATGGTTCACTGCAGCTGAAGCTTTATTGTAGAGATTTCCAGGCTTTTCCTTGAATTAACACTCAGGGTACTATGGAAGAGAACAACTCACAACAGTCCTGTCATTTCTTTCTACAGATGAATAACGTGACAACAGAGTACTGCCTAGACATTATACAGAAATTTGAAGTTTCAGAGGAAAACAAAGAACAAAATGTATTGGGAATTGAAGGTAAGGAGTATAATATTGGTCCAGGGGTAGGAAAAAAAAGGGTACTCTTATAAAAGTATCTTTGATGCTGGGTCCGTCTTGTATTAAGTCCATAACTGGTTTCTGTTTTACATATGTTGTTCAGGTATATTATTGAATTGAATTGACTAATAAAGCAGAATTTGAGATTTTAATTTAACAGAGTGATGGATCAGGTTACCATTTGGTAATTGCAACCGGTAGTATGTTACATTTTTAACTGTTTGAAATGTGCAAAACTTTTGGATTTGGTCAAACACAGTGCTCAGATTTAATGCTTAGGTCAGGTGACTGGATATGCTGATGAAGTGCATGTTATAAAGATCTTTGCTCTTATTGAAGTTGTGAATAGGATGGGAAGTGACAGTGTTGTCATATGTAAGAAGAGTACACCATGCTACCATTGCATGCTCTTTCACGACGTTAAAGCGAATTCCTCTGCCACTGAGTGTTCTGGAACTTTATATTAACTAATGAATTGGAAATGATTGTTTTAGTATCTTTGAATGGTACAGTAGTTGCAGAAGCCCTAAGGTTGTAAAAACAAGGTCACAGATGGTATGGTAATTTTGAAACTAACTTTATTTAACATTCTCCGCTGTATGCATCAGTACAAATATGAAAAATAGGTCAGATATTGCAGGCGTCATTCAGCTATTCTACAGTCTGTCCAATTGTCTTGTGTTTTATGTGTGTAAATTTGGAATCCATTGCAACCCATCGATTTTAACATTTACAGAAATAGTACACACTTGCACTTAGTTATGTAATTATGTCTTTTTACGGCATATACTTTAATATAAATGTTTCCTAAAATGGTTACATGGTTTATAAAATTGAAGAATAGCAAAGAACACTAACAATACAGAATTATAAAGAGGCTTTTGACAAGAGAGAAATGAAATACGTGAAAATGTGTCTATTATTATTCTCCTATTATCAGAAACAATGTGATGTACAGTACCTTGTAGAAGTTATTACCCCCCTTTACTTTTCTCGGATTTTGGTACATTACAACCTTCAGTTCAATGTTTTGTTAATCTGAATTTCATGTGATGGATCAGAACTCAATAGCCTAAGTTGGTGAAGTGAAATGAGATACATATATAATTAAATGTTTAGAAGGTAACACTGGAGTAGTTGCATAGTTCCACAGCAGAGACTGGAGTATCTGTACATAGAGTTGGCCTTTAGGGTACAGTGGTACAATGGCCAGAAGAAAGCCATTGCTTTCAGTTAAAAACAAAAAGGAACATGTGAGTTTGTGAAAAGGCCTTTGGTAGACTCCCAAAATGTATGGAGGAAGGTGCTCTGGTCTGATGTAACTTTACAGCCATCAAATGAAATGCTATGTCTGGCGCAAACCCATCACATCACCCAAAGAACACCATCCCCACAGTGAAACATGGAGGTGGAAGCATCATGCTGTGGGAATGTTTTTAAGCAGCCAGGACTGGGAGAGTGGTCAGAGTTGAGGGAAAGATGGATAGTGCTAAATAAAGATACTCTTGAGCAAAACCTGTACCACTCGATGCCTAGGACAGAGGTTCACCCTCCAGCAGGACAAACACACTGCTAATGCAATACATGAGTGGTTTAGGGGACCCATGTAAATGTGTTGGAATGGCCCAGTCATAGCCCAGATCTCAATCCAATAGTAAATCTGTGGTTAAATTTAAAGATTGCCATTCACAAGCACAAACCATCATACTTGAAAGAGCTGCAGTAGTTTTACAAGGAGGAAGGGCAAAAATCCCAGAATTAATATGTGGCAAGCTCACAGAGACGCATCCAAAGCGACTTGGAGCTGTGATTGCAGCAAAGGGTGCAACAGTATTGACTTAAGTGGGGGTGAATAGTTATGCACCTTGACTTTTTTCTGTTATTTTGTCCTTTTTATTGTTTGCTTTACAATAATAAAAAAAATATATAAACAATATACTTTTGAATATTGAATACTTTTGCACTGTATATGGTCTTGTGACTGTGTGTTTGTACTTCGTTCCTTTATGTTGTTTGCACTTATACATGTATCAAATTAAAGCCACATCATGCCATGTAGTATATGTCAGCCATTGCAATGAAGACAATGCAAACAAGTTTCATAGAACAGACTTCCATCTGAATCATAACCATTATATTTCTTTATTAAAATTATTAACACAATGTAAGTACAAATATAAACATTAAAAAAGAGTTGCCAGATAATCACTGATCACCGAAAATATGGTATAGTTCCCTAAATACTGGAACTATGGGATACATTTCTTCTTTGTGACCTCTAAAAAAATATCATAACAGACACACTGCAAGGCAATCCATTTTCTTGACACTTGCTGTTTTAATGGCCAGTTTTAGTAAAAATTGTTGGGTGGAAATGGCACTAGTTTCGCTCTTCCCTGCTTTAGTGGTTTAACAGAATTAGAGTCATCCTCAACATGTAACTTTTATTGTGTCAAGATGAGTATAAGTTTTGTGACATTTACAAAGTGCCTGTCATTGCCTTCTTCCTGTTTCTATATTTAACATTCTATTAGCTAAGAGCTTAAATAGGGTTTACCTTAGCTCACTTGAGAAAACAAATGAACATGCAAGAACTATTATGCTTTGTCTTTTGTTTAAAAGTATGAAAAAAAAACTCCTTATATTATAAGCTGTTGCAACCTCCTCATTTGTGTTTCTACGTATCCTCCTTGATGGTGGCAACCTCATATGATGTTTATATCCTGGCTGGCAAAATCTAAGGCAGTTCTACCCCTGCCTCCCAATAACATCTCATAGACCTAAATGGAACTTTCCTCTAACTGTCCAATTTGAGCAGCACCTCACTAGATTTTCTAGACCAGGTAACAAGAAATGTAGGAGAGCTACTGTCAATGGAGGTAGGTAAGCGTGGAGTGGGGTGTGGTTTCAGTTAAGATATGTTAGTGGGGTTTCCTAAGGGTAAATGTTTTTATTTCTGTATATCTTCTAAGGCTCCTAAGGCATACCATGTTTCCATGAAAATAAGGCATCCCCCAAAAATAAGGAACCCTTACATTTTTGCCTCACACTGAAATATAAGGCACCCCTGAAGATACGGTACTGTAACTTTGGACAGGGGGGATCAGAGGGGGCAATCAAAATGACACAGGAGGATCAGAAGGGGTTACTAAAATGACAACCCCCCCCTCTGAGTCTCCTGTGCCATATTGATTCCCCCTCTGATCCCCCCTGTGTCATTTTAAGTGATCCCCCACCCTGATACCCCAGTGCCATATTCTTCTTCATTGAAAAATAAGACATCACCCAAAAATAAGACGTAGGGCATCTTTGGGAGCAACAATTAATACTTATTTTTATTTTTATAAAAGATGTTTGGAGAAATACAGTAGTAACATAGTTATTGATAGAGGTGACATGTATACTTTTTTTACCACTTTCATTTGGTTAGTTTCTCTAATGTCTTCAAATATTGTTTCAGAGTTTTTCAATTATAAGTAAAACAAGAATAATGAGATCACTTTGCTATCCAACAGGTTTCACCAACTTTATGAGAAGTCCTGCAGGTGACATATTTAACCCATTGCATAGTGAGATTTACCAGGACATGGAGCAACCCCTGTCCCACTACTACATTGCCTCATCCCATAATACATACCTGACAGGGGATCAGCTGCTGTCTCAGTCTAAGGTAGACATGTATGCTTGGGTATTACAGGACGGATGTCGATGCATAGAAGGTATGTTGTCATTTTAAAGAATTATGAGCCATGGAGATTATAACATTATACATTACTATCCTACTATAATGAAATAAAATTATATTATGCTCTTGTGTGTTTTCCTAATATAATGTCTTATTGATATCAGAACAAATATCCTTGTGTTTAAATTGAACAATATTCATATACATGGCTAAAACATTGTAGTGATAGGTCTGAGTAACATGTAATATAGGTAACTCAATAAAGTAATATATATATATATATATAAATATATATATATATATATATATATATATACACCAGTATATATAAATATATATTTCTGTGCATAACCTAAATAGAATACATTGTTTAAGTTTATACTTTCTGTCTTACATTTTGTGAAGTTCTACAAATTCTTGTGCTTAAATGACATACAAAGGATAAGTAACAAATCAGATTACATGTATCTCTTTAGAAGAAAAAAAGTTAAAATGGTTTATGACACTGGTTTACTAATCATCTGTAATTTGGATAAGCCATTCTTGGATACAGTATATCTCATTTACAAAAGTTGAGACCAAATTCTCTGTAAACTGCTTTAAATAGGCTACCATATTGGAACCTAGATAATAACTGTGTTGTTTCTTTAACAGTTGACTGTTGGGATGGACCTGATGGAGAGCCAGTCGTACACCATGGGTACACCCTCACCTCAAAAATTCCCTTTAAAGATGTCGTTGAGACAATCAACAAATATGCCTTTGTAAAAAATGAGTAAGCATCATCAATGACCTGAAGAGGGGGGGGGGGGGTGCCCCTTTTGTGAAAGAGGGTTCATTCCACTGAAGGGAAGAAAAACAGAGGCTGGAAGGTGTTTGTTCTATAGAAAATGCTGTCACTTCAAGATATCTGCTTATGATCATAAATTGGTCCCAAGGCTGTTTAACCTGAGTAAAACCAGACCAATTTTCTATATATTCTTTATTGAAAATAAAAATATCAGATGTTGGTAAATCATTTGTACGAATCAGGAAATAATTAATTAGTTAATTGGTAAATATAATGATACGTCTTCAATAGTAATTGAAGAAATTTTCCCCCAAAAAACTATGTTGACCCGTGACTTTGTTCAAGTTTTTATTTTTCTTCCCATTCTGTGTTTGATGCCTCTGGGCTAAGGAAATCATGTTACAGTTTGGCTGAACAGTGCCGTATCTATTGCTGTTGGGAAGGGTGGACATTATTTTGTGTTCTACAAAGCATTGTGTGCTATAGTGTTCATGTGTAAAATGTTTGCTAATATGTTTTTCTCATTTATTGCAGGTACCCTGTAATTTTATCCATTGAAAACCACTGTAATATTCAACAACAAAGAAAAATTGCTCAGTACCTCAAAGAAATATTTGAAGATAAACTTGACTTATCTTCAATTCCACTTGGAGAAAACAAGCAGCTTCCAAGCCCCCTAAGCTTAAAGGGCAAGATACTTGTTAAGGTAAACAATAACATGGATTACAGATCCTTACGAAGAGCATGCTGCATACTTGCTTGTAAAAACATGTACTGAAAAAAGTCATCATATCAAATTATACTGTAGAGAAGGCAATACTTTAAGGACAATAGTAGATATTGTTCCTGGAGAAATACAACATAAACAAAAACAAGCATAAATCTATAACCCATCTACGCAAAAACAAAATGTGTTCTCAAGAAAAGAATATAATAGAATAACTTTGGTTTTGCTTGCTGGATATTCATAGATAGCTGCCTAATTGATTCAAAACTTAGCATGGTGATTGTCTAATATAAGTGTTTATGTGTATATGTATTTGTAACATAGATAACTGCCTATTGCTCAAATGGGAGAAATCAATTGGCTAATAATAATATATAACTATAATTTTATAATAGACCTCATCATATATAAATATCAAAGAATATCACCTTTGAAGTAAGTAACTTTATGTAAGTGACTTCAGCAAAAAAACTGCATCAGCTTCATGGAATGGGTGTCGATGTCCATGTAGCTGCAGGCCTTATATCCCTAAACCAAAATCAAGATCAGTGAATTATTTGGGGCAGTTGAAACATTCTGTATCAAGTAGCAATGAACACTTGTCTTAAAGTCTTATGGATGAATCTGGGTTTGTTCCCAAGACAAGGCATGCTCTTGGCCTTACATGCAGACATTTTGTTTTTTGATAAACTCAATGATCCTTTAAGTCTACCAAAATTGGTTGAAATCGAGTATAAAATGGAAAGAGCCTTGTGAATCATACATATATCTGATTTTTATTTGTTTTGATTGATTAATTTTCAATTGGATTTTCAATCAAAGGAACAGATTTTAAGAATTCATTTTCTGCAAGGAATGAAATTAAAGTCTTTGAACTCGAATCTTTGACTACTAGTACTATCGATGACATTAGAAAAAAACATTTATTACTTCTAGTTCTACTATAGCATAGAAACTGTAAACACTATTGTACGGTAAATGTCTTATTCTACATAAACATTTAAAAGCCTATACTTTAAACACATCATGATGGTACATTGTGCTTTTTTTTAAAGGGTAAGAAATTGCCATATGACCTGGCAGAAGATGTGGAGGAAGGGGAAGTCTCTGATGAAGACAGTGCAGATGAAATTGAAGAGGAGTGCAAACTAAGCAATTGTTTTGTAAGTAGATTGAACAGACCAACAAAGCTGGAAATAATCAAATATATATATTATTCTGACTCATTCTTATGGCATATATCTGATCAGGCAAGTCTTTGATTAGAAGAGAATCAGGTGAAAGAGATTAACCTGGCTAGAGGTGTTAATAGATATGGGCGTGTTTCTCTGTATACATTCTTATGTTATGCTAAAACATCTATTTTTCTTTCTCTCAACACTATGAACCTTTTTCTAAAGTCTGGAGGAATTCGTAGGCATTTCATTGCCAATCTCATGAAATATTTAAACTGGGTGAACATTGTATAGTGAAACGTAACCATAAGTATATGGCCCAGATAAACTACTGACAGGTAGAGATGATCTTCCAAAATTTTGATCCCCCTCATCTTTGACCATTTAAATTTTCGAAATCAAGCTTTCTTTTTAAAAAATCCATGTATATACAATTGTTAGAATGGAATGAGTATAGAGGTCTCTTAGGCCTCTTGTGTATACCTAAATGATATTGCTTGAATATTTTTATTAAGATATGTCTTCAAAATACCTACCTGTATAGTGGTAATAATGTCCAGCAGATAAAAGAATGAGCAGATGTCTTTCAAAGTCTCTAGCGCTGATATACTACAAGTCCCGGGCCAGGGCTAAGAAGAATCTCTTTTGTTCAGCCCTGGCCAGGTATCTTAAATAACCTGTTGGGCATTCGCAGTAGCATGGGAACTTTTTTGCCAACCTACTGTGCATGTCCTTGGATTTCACCTGCCGCTAGTGTTGATAAACATTGACACAGGTGAGGAAAAATTACCCATGCTACTGCACATGCCTGTAGAGTTCAGCTGCGGTCATATTGATCAACATTAGCTGCAGGTTACTGTATAGACATAAACAGCAGCCTTGGGAAATGTTCCCACGCAACTGCACATGTCTAGCAGGTTACCATGTTTACGTTTTTATAGAGGAAGGCAACCGTGGCTAATGCTTCTGCTTTATCTTTACTTCATCAATTGTGGACTTCGAGAGACATCAGTACAGAATGGATTACAGCATGGGACATTGTTTTTAATTATGTTCTTTATTTTATTTAGTTAATATTTTTACACTTTCATTTTAATTTCATTTTAAGCCAAATGTTGAAAAGTAAAAATTTCATGATGAACATTTGATTTTCACTGCAAAAGTTGAAATAATGCATTAGAATTTTTACCTGTCAATTTGCAAAAAGTAAAACATTTTTTTTTTACTGCTTACTAATTATTAATGAATTAATTCTTCAGTGAAAATTCATAATAACAGTTTCATGAAAATAATATTGGGGTCATTCTATTACACCCCTAGATAATCTTAATGTATGTTTATTATTCAGAAGTTACTGTTTGTGACAAATGCAATTGGTCCTATATGGATTCCTTAGGTACCTCACTAATATGTCAGTTAAACAAAATAACTTCATACACAAGAACACTTGACCAGTTGTTCACAACTTGGCTTACATCCATTTTCCATTATTTAGTGAAAAACTGTATTTATATTCTGTTGACAAAAGGTGAAGTTTCATTTTTCCAAATCCTGCAGCTGCTGCTTCTAATATTACAAGACAAATTAAAACTGGAAGGTAATACAATAGAAAGAGGAACATTTCTCAAACTACACTCTGTAATTACACAGCAAATCAGATATAATATAAAAAGTTTTCTTATTGATAACGTCACTGTGATCTCTACCAGAGATATAACAGATTCAGGCAAACATATATAATGAAAATATTAGAGGGATGGGAAGGTTATCTCTATCAGACATTGTCTAGGAAGTAATAAATCATAAAATATTCCTACGTTTACATAAAAACTTCTTATAGCTGAATAATGTATATGTAGTGAATGAAAAAATAAAACATAATTAAGCTTAGATTCCCTGAGTTAGGTGATCCTTATTCCCGATGCTAGAAACATTTTGGGTGATAACCATTTTCATAATTGGAGTAACAGAATAAAATTGTAACAGCCATACAAAGTGATTTCCTCATGGCTCTTTACATTTTGGGGTTTCCTATTGAAAGCAAAACTCTTTATATAGTTAAAAACCTTCTGTCTGATCTTACTTAATCACAGAGTGTAAACATGATTTGAAACTTATGTAATGTGAGCAATAGCTCATTAAGGCCTGACTGGTCAACTCTCATAAAACATTTCACGTTTTAAAAGATAAATGTCTTTCTGAAAAACAGACTGTTTATATGTTATCATTTTAAAATCTACAGTTTGAAACCAAGTTAAAATTTTAAATGTATTTTGTGTGCAAGTTAAGCCTGAATATAGATTGGGGAGTCAATGCAGGTTGGAAAGCACATCAGCTTACAATAAATAACATCTTGCCAGTGCGCCAAACACCACTGATGTGTGCAGGGACAGTTCTATTCTGTGCCATAGATTATAGTGCTTTATTCTTTTGCTTTAGATGAATGAAATGCCAGTTCTACCTTAATAGAAAGAAACACATTCAGTAAATGCTCCTGGCATAGCTAAATGTGGTTTTATGAATCAGCATTGGCGCACTGAATGGAGACAATGTTAATGGGTTTTCTGTTAATCCTTGGCAGAGCAACGGGACAACAGAGCACCAAGTGGAATCTTTCATACGGAAAAAACTGGAGTCTTTACTGAAGGAATCACAGATCAGGGACAAAGAGGATCCTGACAGCTTTACTGTGAGGGCATTGCTGAAGGCAACTCATGAAGGTCTAAATGTTAATCTAAAGCAGGTAGGTCAATAAGAGTTGACAGCATCAGCTATCGTCTTTTTTCAGTTTGGCCTTATGTGTCCCATAAAAGACACCCAAGCTTTACCTTTTATTCACATCACATATACTGTAACTACATATAATGCTTGGCATAAACATTGTATCACACCCTAGACCAAATGACTGGTGCTGCACTAAGCTGGGCATCAGTCTGATGGGAATCTTTCCATGTTTGCCCAGCATAACAGTCCAAGGAGCTTCAGTATAGTACCATTATGTCAAATGTTGACAAAAGCTGTGCACCCCATGTATTATACTATCTGAATTTTCGCAACTGCCCAACATGTTCAGTCATTTCTATTATTTGTGTTAACATCTTGTCACTGTCAAAACCGCATAAGAAAGTCATAATTTATTAAACCAAATTTTTAAAGCTATTACAGCGTCATTAAATTTTAATAAAGTCATTATTACCTTGTCCAAACTGATTAATGTTAATAATATTAAAAGATCAAAGTAATATGTATTATTAATTGCAAGTGACATTTTTAAAGATTACATATGTGGCTCAAGGCAGATGGCATTTATGGGTGTTTATGTGCGTTATAAGAATACATGGGAGCTAATATAAAAGGCTAGGACTCCTAGCCTTTTATATTAGCTCCCATGTATGATTTTTGTACAGAGTTTTAGTTTTCTGGTCTTCCTGGTCATAAACGAGATACATCTTTGTGTTAAGGTTTACCAAAAATATTCAGAATGTTGAACTGCGCACATCTGTGTACTAATCTATGTGCATGTCTTACTTCAATCTGTTCTGTGGGACTTGGTGATTGGCAGTCAATGTTTGCAGGTTTTTATGCGGTAGGGAAACCTTGCATTTCCGTGTTGCGCTGCTCCTACGTCCCCCTTACAAGTGTATGGGAGATGCATGCTGCTGGTCATTTGTGGTAATGTGCTGTGTCGCATGTTACCACAAAAGGCGACCTCTGTACCTGGGGTAAGCAAGCTGTGCTGCTTTGCGGTACTGCAACACAAATTCAGCCAGTGTGAAAGGGCTCTAAAGCTATTTTGTGGAGTTAAAATGCAGATAAAACAGAGTTGACCCCTTTCCCTCCATTCTTGTTTATTGACATCTTTTCTATGTTGGGTATTTCTCTGCTGTGTACACACCAAATACCCTGATTCATTTTCTTGGCATCTGAAAGTATTTCAGCTTTGGAAGCAATGTCCTAGGGGATCCTTTGTTGCCGTATAATTCAGATGGCTTGATAAATACTGCATCTGTCTCCACGTTGTTTAGCTTTTACTGCCACTGGCAAATAAGCAAATGTTTTAAGCTGTAAACCATGTAAAACCCAGGCTTTTGCTCTTCTATCAATTCACCTTTAGCCACAATAAGTTAATTATGGATAAATATGGCCTTTCGATTGTATTGCTTGTCACATCATATTTTTACCTTGCATTCTTTGTTTACATGTTCACATGTTCCATTTAAAGAGTAGCTGAATGTTTCCCCATTGAATTAGTTCAGATTAATGATATTTTTCTGATGTTTTGGAGGATATTTAGCCCCTAAGAAAATTATGATTTAATTTTCATATTTTAGACTTATGTAATGGCTGTGTGGGTCATATGACTGTTAAGAATGTTCCAGCAACATTTTGTACTTTATCTGCCACTACATAAATACATAACCTAGCTTGTTTCCAGATCATGTTACAGTAAAAAAAGCTTTTTCTGTTAACATAAATAAAAAAGTTGTAGCAACTTAGTCTGTGTTGTCTCACCACCATTGACATTCACTAGAGTACAGCTAGGAAGGTTAAGGGCCCAGTCTGCCCAAACTGTTGCATTACACTGCTAAGTGGGCCCCTTCTAGATGTACAAATACAATTGTACAATTTTAGATTTAACAATCGCTCGAATGTTACAATTTGAATCATATGTAGATTTTTTTGGGTGGACAACTTTTGTAAACATACACAAAACCATAGTGTTTTTTTTACAAATAACAGGGATATCCATCAAAGCTGACATTGTGAAGAAGAGATCTTCTGCATACTGCATTGCTATTAATTTACACAGAAGAATTTGTGTTACAAAGCCATTGTATTAGTATAGTCTCACCTAAAAAATCTAAATAAATAATATACAAGAATTTTAGGCTCTTGTTAACAAAGATACTAATTTGGGATCCGATGGGTTTTGAGTTATGTTGGAAATCAATGCAATAGCTTTGAGGTCAGTGAATTTCCAGTTGTAAGCATCAGCATCCCCATTCAAGTGGTGCTTGGACTCCATACTTTGATGTTAAGGTTTAAATAGAAGAGTTGATAGAGACAAACCCAACAACATGGTGTACCAGTATATTCATAAGGAAAAACAAAAACACCTACAGTTTTTTGCCCATGGGTCATATAAGTATGTTTTTCATTTGTTTCCTATAGCAAAAAAAATGTTTTCTAATTTTTTGTGCAGAATTCAGACACAAAAGACAGAGGGAAGTCCAAAAGGTCATCAATGGGTAACATTGCAAAGCACAAGGTAAGATGTTTTCAAAGTGTAAAACACAGAGCACTCATGCAGATACATTATTGATGTACAATAGAAGGACATTAATGTAAAACAAAGTACGGCAGAGCTCTCATCCATTACAACCCTCACTTCTCCGCTCCCAACATGCTGGAAGGATGAGAGAGCAGTCAAGATCTTTTGTGTGGCTCCCTCATCCTTTGTCCATCATGCTGAATGTAAATAGTGAGTATGAAGTTATAATATTCATACTCAACTTCCTGTTGTGGTGACTCTTGTTTCTAGGACATTAATTATATGGACCCACCCCCTAGGGATTCAGTAAAACCTTGCAGAGGTTTAAACCCTTCTCTATACTATCACTAAAACCTTTAAAAGCTTACTTTTTGTTTACAAAGTTTCTGAACTAATGTTTCTGCTTTATGATCAAAACTATATTTGTTTTTGTGCAGATAAATGTTTTTAGTTTTATTAAATAGCAAAATAAACAAAACGTATCGATTATTTTTTTAGTTATCAAAAATGCAATTGGTCGTAATATTCTGTGATATTGTAAAATGCAACTATGCACTATTCTTAAAAAATATAGAATTTGATTAAGAAAATCCACCCCAAGTTTCTTTGCAGCTGAATCAGTAATAACTGTCAACTTAAATCAATAGTAAAATTTTTATACCCACCCAGAACCTTGTATAACCTCTCAGATAAGGTAGTTGTATACCTGTGTGAACTGCCCTTTAAATCTAATTTTCTTATAATTGAACTACATGTAACAGACATCTAGAGCACCAGTTATTTCATTAAAATAAATGTTCATAATTTTTGGTTTGGCTTTTCCTTTAGAGAACCTCAAAATCCAGGTCAAAATCTTGCAGCACTGATGAAGAGGAAGAATCTTCTCCAAGGGAATCTGAAAAGATGCACAGGTCAGTGTTTGGAATCCCAGAATCCTTTGCGTCACAGTGCTCATGTACTTGACTTATTCACTAATGCCTTTAATAATGTATGATTCTCATTACCTATCATTAGCTCTAGAAGACTGTTGACCTTAAAGATTCAAGTATGATATCCAGCTTTGTTGTCAAAGCACAAAGCTGTATCTTCTGGGTAAATTATTAAAGATCCTACTGTTACAATGGCATTCTTCCGTTAATTAAGCTAAAGAGACAATAATCTCAAAGTTTCCTTGGAAGCTGCCCCTACATTTTTATATTCTATGTTTAGACATATTGTTGTTCTTTGTTCCTATACCTTTTTTTAAAAAAAACTAAATTTAATTTGAGACAGAAAACAAACAAACCCAAAAGTTTCTGTGTTTTGGAAAAATGTAAATTGAAAATTTGTAAGCGCTAGCTTTGGTCTACCCTGTTAAGTATAGAAGGATGGCTTCAGCCCTTACCGTCACATAGCAGGCCAATTATTTATTAAAAACTTACTGCAATGCATCCTGATTAAGGCTAGGTTCAAACAAAAGTTTATCCAGAGCCATGTATAATGTTGTCCAGGCGTGTAAAAGCCTAAAAACTATTATACAAACACTCAATGTGCTCAAAAGTCCCCCCTAATGCAGAACCCATTTGGTAATGAATATGAAGTTGCATGTGCAAAGGGGATTGTAATTTAATATTTTTTAGTGTATTTTTTTAATAATGTGCCCCCCCCCCCCCATTTCCTAACCACACCTATTTGGTGTAAAAGGGACGATGAACAAGCATGCCCCCCTTTAGATATAGAGGCCATTAAGGCAATGTTTAGACCGTTGGCAGATCTGGCAGGCATGGGAAGGGGGGCAATGATTTTATAAACACCCTGCAAAATTCTACCTTACTTAAATAAACAGCTTACTTCTTCAAACAACCCTAATGTGGGATTTATAGAGGAAACAAACAGGTACATGGGACCACAATAAATCATTTTTAAAAAATGTTCTTAAAAAGCAGCAGTATAGGAGGAAAATATCTGTTCAAATGTAAAAACATTTAGTAGTAAATAAATATTGTGATCTCTATATGTAACAAACCCCCATTATCATTCTAAAAATGATATTATTATCTATAAACATCAGCAAATACTGATTTCCATTATTTCTGTAATGTTGGTATTAATAGTTACCACTGAAATTGAAAATGCATCGTATTCATAGTAAGTTATCGTGTTGTAGAAGTAGGTCAGGAAATTCCTATAACAATGCATGTCATTTAGAGAACATGAAAAAGTGAACAGTGTTAATGTGACTGCTGTGCATATTGCTCCTTGGAATAGGAGATATAGCTGTATAGCTGGATTGTGTTTGTATTGTGTTTGTTGTATTTTGATATTCTCTGTTATCATCTCATATCACATGTTTGGTTGCATCTGTAGATTCTAGATGTGTAATCATCATGCTTATTCAGGCATCATTCAGTACATGCTTATTAAATTATTGTTTTGCACTTATAAAACTGATTAATCATAAAAAAAAGGTATTAAGAGGGAAAAAAGCATATAATACACACTACGGTTTGTATTTACTATAGTAATAGATTGAAGCCATAGTAAGGACTGAAGCAGAGGCCTTGGTTAACAGGAATATGATGTAATAAGATGAAACCAAATACACAACAGTAACCAGCAGCACCTTTTTCAATTATGTGTTGTCCAGTTGGGTTTACCTCATTACACTGGCTTTACTGAGCATGTGTCATCGCAATATTCACTGTCTGTACATAAGCATTGATACTTACCTCACCTTATTGGTTTATTCAGATGTGCCTCTGTCAAGCATGATACTGTCATAGGATGCCACTTTTACAATAGGTCAGTCTGTGAAATTTCCTCCTTGCTGCATAGTCCACAGATACATATTTTATATTATTACAAACTGGAAATGTTTAGGAACCACAAAATGGTGGAACTCGAATGGTATCACCAAGTGCTGAGAGTTTTAGACTTGCTTTGGCATTAACTACAGCACAAAAACTGTGCTGGGGCTTCATACAATTTCATGACCTAGCAGTCATATGACAACTTGATTTTCCCCCCTGGATTGGCCAAGCTAAATTTAAGTATTAGAGTAAAGAAACAGATAAAAATTTAGATCTCAACTACAGGAAATCCTTTATTTCTGTCTCCGTGGTTCGGGCTGTGGGTGAGGGGATAATAAAATGATATTCCAAAATGTTGCACCCAGGATGGAGACAGCTGCGGGTAAAGAAGCAAACACAGTAAACTTATAGATAGCATTGAACCATTAACGGTACATCTTTTATTGTGGGACTAGCCTCCCTGAACGTTGAAATCTGGCGTTCAGCTTTTAACCATTGCAAAACATAGTATATGTGTATATTGTTTAACTCTTGATCTCAGTCCAAACATAGCTGTGCATTCATGAATTATTCATTGCAAGCTGTGTTTTGTTTTTTGAAACTGAAATGATCAATATATGTGTAATAACCACAGCAATGCAGATGCCAGCATAGTATGTAGATGTCTAAACAAACAATAGTCAACCCTTTGATGTAGGTTTGTATGTCGTACCAGCTTTGTGTTTTCTGAATTATAACTGGGCTTCTATGGCTGGCTTCTAAAAATAGTTCCAGATATTAAGTAGTGTTAATAAACCTTAATTATAGGATAATAATACATTGCTGCTGAATGTCTTCAATATTAGTTTTTTAGGTCAAGTTATGTTTTAATAGTTTGGATTTTTTAATATTTTACGTCTCTGCAAACTGTTGAGGGATAATGAAAAGGTAAAGTATGTTGTAAACTTAAGGACAGGTATGCACTCATCCGTTCAGGTAGAATAATAATTGTATCATAACGCAAAGTCAATGGACCAAATTCAACCTTGATACTACCACAGCAAACTAGAAGGAGTCTTCAGTTGGTCAAAGCTGTGTATTTTTTCTTTTCTTTTTGAAAACTAAGATGCACTTGAAAGCAGATTTAGAGTGGGCTATGCTCGTTGCAATGCTTCTCAATGTGAGTGAAAAAAAAATGGTGAGGGGTTGGGCAAAAGCTGCCTTATTCCATCTGTGTTTTGAAGTATATGTACATTTTGTTTGGGTTGATTTAGGAAGGTTCATGGTATTTAATTTGGGTTGGCAATGGCAAGACAAGTTAAACCCCTTGTTACATTTTTAAATGGCTGTTTATCTTCTAAGGAGATTCACTTATCCATTGTTCATGTTATACAAGGCCAATATGTAAAGGCAAATCCTGCTACTGGGAGACTTCCTATTGTGACAGATATTGGAAAAGGGTCTGTTACTGCCTATTGCAAACACCTGTAATCTATATTCCTGTTCTGGTCCTGAAGAAAAAAATATATACAGCCAACCAGCAGAGACTTTGTGTTCAGGATTGAGTGTGAGTGTTGAGACGTTTGTGGATTTGCCCATCCTCTCTAGTGATACTAATGAATGCTTTGATACTAATGCTTTGAGTGCAACAACACCTTTTACAACCTTGATTATGTTTGCTTTGTCTGTTGAATTTTTATTAAATTATTAATACAGAAAGTTTGTATTCATTAATGGCTAACATGGTAAACACTACCATGGTAAACATTATCTATTGATTAGATAATTAACAAAGCCCTGTATGAAAACATTCTGTGATTTTTATGTCCTGTGAAAAATATATAATTTTTAGACATTTTTATTTAGATGTCCTAAAATGGTGCCTTTCAGACTGATTGTGGGAGTCTGTTCCATAGAGCTGAAAGTTCATGAGAAAAGGCCTGTCCACCATGTTTTTAAATCAGATTATTGGAAGTGTTTGTTGTAGTGTTTCAATAGTTGCAACACAAACCTGGAACTAAGATTAATTTAAGTGTCAGCAGACAGATCGTATCAGATCGTATTTCTTTTTTCCATTTTACTGGCAACCATTGGAGACTTTGCAGCACTGGGGAGATTTCTGAGTGGTGGAGGGAATTATCTAGGCATCAGGCTGCAACATTCTGCACTTAATCTGTAATTTTTTCTGGTCATTCTATGGTGAGCTACCTTTGGAGTGCCCCAAGGAAGGGTGATTGCTGAGCCCCAAAAACATGTCGGCTATTCTTTCACTTGTATTTAATGTACTTATCAATAAAACCTGGACTCTATAAGCACTGCTTTTGATTTCTCCATATAAAATGCATTTAATGAATGAATTCGCTTCGGTAGGTCATCAATCACTATCTAGCACACTCAATGGATAGGTTTCCTCCCATCGAATTCAATTTACAGAACAGGTAGTCCAACTAAGTACAAACTTGATGTTTATAAAGCAATACACTAGCTTAACCAAAGAATTTTTTTTTGTTTTACTCATAAATAGTAACTCACAAGCTTTTTATATGCTCATGAAGGAATTCATGAATCAAGTCGTATTTATGACCAACCCTATATTTCTTAGTCATTTGTATTTTATCTACAAATATATCACAGTGAAGTCAATTTGCGTTAGCATGGGAGGTCTGATTGCATCCATGACAGTGACTGGCTTTACATTA
This sequence comes from Ptychadena robeensis, assembly GCA_036250615.1. Lineage (NCBI taxonomy): Eukaryota > Metazoa > Chordata > Amphibia > Anura > Ptychadenidae > Ptychadena > Ptychadena robeensis. Next base: position 47,945,806 of record CM070035.1, on the reverse strand, counting down.
AAGGTCTTTTTACATAAGCAGGTGTATAAAACATGTACACACTCCTTGTCATGTCAGGTGACTGCTATTCAATAACCATCCGATATAGGGACATGACGCAGTTGTAGAAGGCTTGTCTGTTTTTTATCTCATGCTGTGTTGGTTTTCATCAGTGGAATGTACAGTGTCTGCTTCTCTAGTGCTGTCACCATACCACGTACATGCAATACATTTCTGCACTCCTAATTCATCTTCCTCACCTCTGTTGACTGGTAGAGAATGAGAATTGATTACATTTTATTTGTGTTCATCCAGCATAGTATCAGCTATAATGTAGGTTAGGAGCTCAGAATCCCATTGATTTGTTCAGTAATCATTTTCCACCAAGGCTTTCTGTATTTTTTGATAAGCACTGTGCAATGTAACTCCTTCATGACTGTTTGATCTGAAAGGGGTGGGAAGGGAAATTCAATACATTACCTCCTAATTGCTGTAGGTGGAGCCAAGCTACATATGGCATCTTACTTACTTGTGCTTGGATTGGTGGAGAAGAAGACTTTGAAAACGCCCACTACAGGTAAGATATATCCTAGAACATCATATTGTTTCAATGTTAGAAAGCTCATAACACGGCATGTGTGGACATATTGGCGGGTTTCAATCTATACAATTAATATTCTCAACAACAAGGTTAGATTTACAAACATATTTACTAAAATCATTACAAGCTTATGGCTTATTTAGAGGGTCAAATATGGTCCATCTCAGAGACAGGAAGTTGTCAGGAAAATCTCAGAACAGCAATTATGTTACTTTATGTTCCCTAGCAGATTCACCAAAGTAATATTAAAAGAAATCTGAATATTGAAACTAATGAGCTAAAATACCAAGCTTAGCCCACCAGAGAGCTACAGTTTGCCTTTGTATATTTAAAGCTAGCTAATATGACATTTAATAAATTATCATAATATTTGCAGAGTAAGGCAACACTAAAGAAAATATCAATACTATGATGTAAATTCTGGTAGTAAAATCTTACGTGTTTGTTTAATTGAAACACTACAGCAATACCTTTTTGCTTTTGTTTGTAACACATGGCTACAAAACGAATCTGGATTTTCGGAAGTGTCAAAGATAATATCAGTTAAGCTAGCCACACATGGTTCGATTTTAGCGTTCAATCGACGATTTTCGATGAAAAAAAAGATCGATTGAACGTTAATCGATGTACTGCCCACATAGTACAATCGATGATCGTTGAACGATTTTTGTAAAATCATCGATTGAAAAGTGATCGGACATGTTGGAAAATTTGATTTTTTTTTTGGCTCGATTTTGTGTCTCGATTTTTTGGCTCGATTTTTTTGTCTACTTCCAATTGAAACTAAAATCGTAAGAGGAATTCAATCGACGATTTTAGATTACTTCGATTAACTTTTCAGTCGAAATTGAACAATAATCGTACTCCCCATGTGGTGTACATCGATTAAATTAAAATCGAGGTTCGATTTTTTGGATCGAACTACAAAATCTAATCGAACCTCGATTGAATGAAAAATTGCACCATGTGTGGCTAGCTATAGTCAACTTCAGAATTCAATGGAACAGACCAGAAATCCAAAAATCATCCTTAAACATCACAACACTTCAGCCATTCAGTTATTTATAGAGCAATCTGCAGTGCAAAGCCCTGAGGCAGGGCCTCTGAAATGTGTTGGATACGCCGTCTATTGTATAAATAATATAATCTTTGACCAAACTTTATAAGCATTGTGGGTTGGCACTTTTGATTTTTGATTTTTGATTTTTTTTTAAATACACACTAAGTGTTCTAGCAAGTAACTTCAAGTCCAAAAGCTGCCTTGCTCCAAGGTCTTTGCTTGTTGGTTTTAGATTACTGACAGTAATATAGAGGTGCAGCTCTATGTCTTTGGAGGGGGACACCCTAAGTAGAACTCTGACTGAAGACTGGTGTCTTCACTGCAGTTTTCTAAATTATTTTCTTTTTTTTCTATTTCTAATTCTTTTATTATAATTATTTAATGTATTATTTAATAATTATTTATTTTATTATAACATCAGTGACGCTTAACTTATTCTGCCTGTTATTAGCTAGTAGTTTTACAGATGGCTGCACTGAAATAACTAATCTAAAAACCATAATCACTAAAGGCCCCCATACACGTGTCGGATTCGCACCGGATTCCGGCACGATCGATTCCGGGCGCGTGCACGCCAAACGATCGTGCCAGAATCGCATGCAGTCCACCTGGTCCGATCGTTCGCGTCCGTGAACATGTTGGTCTTTCTCATGCGATTCTGTCCGGATCAGGGGGAGTTGCCATTTGTGAGGTGGACAATCGGACACGGATCCGTCCCGGAATCCGTTGGACAAGGTGGTATGCTGCGATGGATACTCTTAATTGGCCGATTGATCACACCTGCGATTCCCGGCAGAATCGCCGGAATCGATCGGATGATGAATCGATTGGACATGGAATCCGACACGTGTATGGCTAGCTTTAGGAAGACATGGCATGCATTATTTAATCTCCCCTGGCTTTTAACACAATGAATTTAACACAATTAATAATTTATATTGCTGATTAAACCAAAAGGATTTACCAGTGTCAAGGCTAGTTTTACTGCTCACCAACTGTGAGATTCAAGATATTGTATGTATATATACTTATTCAATAGACCATTTGTGCTAAAATAAAATTTGTAGAAGCCAAAGACATTCTAAACCTGTAGGCATAAGTACAATTTGCTGGCTATAGACATTAGTAATTTCGTTTTGCCAATCATTTTTCTAATTGATTAGCTGTAGGCACTTTTAATTTTAAAATATTAGCATGTGAACTTGTTGCAATACTTGAGTTTTTCTTGCAATACCTTGGCTCAGTCTGAGCATTCTGCCCGGGCTCATGATACAGCTCAAAGGGCTAGAAGACTTCTGGGAGGGGGAGTGGATAATCGTAATACCACAATTACAGGGTATCTATGTGACACTTTCTGTACCACTGCCATTGTTGCTGTTTCCCAATTCCCAAGCAGGGCTCCAGTGGAATAGGGTAGTGTACGGTGTAATTGACTAATTGGACCATCAAAAAGTGACAAGTTGAGGTTGTTCTAATTGTGCTCCAGCACTAGAGATTGGTGGTGCATAGCAATAGACATCATTAGCGAAAAATTGGAGTCTTGTATAAATGTTTAATGTACACAGAGTATTATCAATGCTGTCCTATGACATCACTAAACAAAGCTAAGCTGGTTGCTGATCAATTTGTATTATTGCAAAAGGGTGCAGTACATCACATCCCTGCAGGTTTCACATATTCTGCAACCATTTGCAGAGGAAATACTGGTACATGTACGTACAAGGTTCTATAAATAAAGTGTTTGTAAAGTTTCAACTTTTACAGGATAAAATATTAATATGCAATATATATTATAAATTTTTTGGTAATTTGTCACTGTATTTTTTGTTATATTTTCCTTATAAAGTGGCTGTGTTACTATGGGTATTATATGTAATGACAAATGCATACTTTTCTGATGTTTACATTTACATTCTAGTAGCTTTGAGGCTAGTGTTGGTTATTTTGTAACACATGTTGTATATCATGTCCAGGAAAAAATAAAATTTGCCAAATATTTATGTGTTTTTTATAGCTAGCAAAAATATTACTTAGATTTATCTGTAGTATTCATATTTAACTAAATATCTCTATGTACATTTTTTTTTTAATTCATTGGTATTTATGGTTTCTGTTTTCACCAAGTGGTGTTGAAAGCTGTTTTTCACAGTAACAAGTCTAAATTACACACAAAACTGAGAAAGCACAACACCACCTAGTTGCTTTGATATGATTTGTATGTTTTGAACTATAAGGACCATAAGAGGTACCCCATAGTTTTGAAGAAACTAGAAAATAATTTTTTTTCCAGCAAAGTGACCAGGTATTCACTCTATATTCCTCCAAATAAGCCAAAATGCTATAGACCTGAAACTCTGCTGGAACTAAGTCCTCCCCCTTCTGGTACGGGCTTTGCTTCTTGGCTGGAATGGAAAAAATTCCAGCCTCTTGGTATGCTGTTTTGTTGGATACAGCAAGTTCAGGATTAGAATTCCCAAACTGAGGTTAAATATATCTATTTAATCAAATTAGTTTATTCTTTTGTTCCTGTTCTTCTCTCCCCAATATCAATATACAGATGTACACATCAGTATAAATCAAACCTTTACATGTTTGATACATACATTATTTTATATTTAGTGACATCACTGACTATTGCTTTATGTAATGCATGTGCAATGTATACATCCAATGGCTGGTAGGGTAATGCTGGATGCTGCACATTGTCTCTTAAAAATCTTCTCAACAGACTTCAGCCTTGATGTAAGCAGTGTGCTGAAGAGTTATATTAATAACGAAATGCCCAAATGAGCAGAATATCCCCTTGGAGGAGTGGGATTTTCTATGCTGGCTCTGTTTGTATGGGCACTACCCTAGATTGCATCCACAAATGATGTTGAGCCTTGTTTTATTTTTATTTTTTATTTTTTATTTTTTACAGAGTAACAACATCTATTGTATTTACAACTGTATGAGGTCCCATAAAGGCCCCAGAGGAATCATAAATAATGCATTTACTTAGGAAGACATAACATAAGGAATTTGTAGAGCTAGTGTAATTGTCAAAAAGTTGTGTTGATTGTTTAGTCTTTTTCATTGTTTAATTTGATTGCTTCTCCTGTTACAGTTTTAAGCCTGCCATACACCCACCAAGTGGGGGCAGACAGACGAGTTCCGACGAGCTCTGGAATGCAGCGTGATGACGTCATCACGCTGTATTTCTGAGCTGACTGCATCGGCGGGCACCCTTTGTGTGCCAGCTGTTGCCTTCAATGAAGACGCCGGTCTTCATTCAAAGTAACGGCATCGGCCAGAGAACATCGGACATGTCCGTTCTGTGGCCGGCCAAGCTGTGGAGCGACAGGGATCTGTTGCCCCAAGCGGGCACACACCGATTGGCGGCCAATTTTGCCGCCGACCAACCGACGGCGCGTGCGTGCAAAATCGTCCGCTAACCGATGTGTGTATGGCAGGCATTATTTACACTCTTGACCTTTGCTGTACGGGGATGTGTACAGAGTAATGGTTGGCACCCTTTGTTAGGCAGGGCAGACCTGCTTTGTATCTCTGTTATTCAATTTAATAATTTCACAAATGTATTTATAGTACATTGTCTTTGTGCACTGTTTTCCTTAAATAATTGGGCTAAAGTACAGCTAAACTGTATTTATACAGTCTAGGTATGTGGTCATTGCTCACATTTTTTAGAATAACAGAGGGTCTGTGCATCACCCAGTCATTATAGGCTTGTACAACCGTGTAAAACCTTTCAATAAACATATTTTTTAGAAGCGCCAAACTGTTGTTATTCTCTGTTTTGGTAATATACAGTATATGTCCTGTATAAAATGTGTCCTGACTGGATATGACTATGGGGTCCTTTCACAAGATAAGCCTTCCCTTGAGTTAAAAGGAAAACCCTAGAAGTTGATTAGCCTGATGACTTATGCTGGCCGTACACCTTTAGATCTCTCTGTCAGATTTCCTTTAGATCTACCAACAACTATGTAGTATAAATTCCTCTTTGATTGAACACAGGTAGACTTGATTGTTTAGAAAGTCCCCTATATTATATGGTTTTAATAAAACAAAAGGCGATCTAAAGGAGTATGGTATTTATACAAGTATCTTTCAAGGAATAGGTAGGATTGTTTTGTAAAAGTATTTGTATGGTTATATGATTTTAGGGATGTGTAATGGTGTAGCTGTGTAAATATACAACTGATCACTGTTAACAGTTTTCACAACTACTACTTAACAGACTGGGCCGTCGAAGGAAGACAATGAAATTATGTAGAGCGCTGTCTGACTTGGTTGTTTACACAAACTCAGTGGCTGCACAGGACATCATAGATGACGGTAAGTTAATATCCATTTTTTTTATTTTGGTTATATGTGACTACCCACCCAATACTGTCCTGTCATCTGGTTTCCCTTTTACATTGCGGGGGGATGATGTCCCCAGCTTTAGATCTGCCTCTCAGAGAGCTAGAAGAGGCTTTATGAGCTAGAAGCTGGTCTCAGTGTGGAAGAGGTGGTGAGGGAGGGCAGGGTCTGCTCTTTTATGTTTTTATTAATTATTCAAATAATAATTAACAAAATATTACAGATTATCAATAGATTGATACTAACATAACACAACTGACTTACAAATAGTCCAAAAAGTATGGTCTATGTATTAGCAAATACATACAGTAATAAAGCCAATTCAGGATAGCCTATATGGACATAATGGGACACAATGAATATATTTAGCAGGAACAACCTTCCACTTTTCCAAAGTCCATTGACCTTGTGTCTGTAGGCAAACTGAATGTTGGCTTACGGCTTGGTGACCATATATATAATTATTGATATATATTTTTATATCAATAAAAAACATAACAGGAATACAATTAGGGAAGAGGGAAAAGGCTAAGACTGGGCAGAGCTAAAAGAAAAACACATACGGGTCAAAGCATTAGTGTGACAGCCAGGGACCTAATGTACTCATACTTTTTGAGTCAAGCTAGGTTACAGTTAACAAACAGTGTTAGCAACAGCAAAACTACAGAAAACTAGAAATCATAATAAATATGTCATGGTGAAAATGTATTTGCATGCCACCAGCTAAAATCTTCCTACGCTGGCATGGCTATGGAAGAATAATGTTGTGCTTGGAAGGCATCTGGTTCACAGTAGTGGCTCATAAATGTGTAAGCTCTGTGCTGCGAGATAAGCTTTTGTTATTTTGTAATGTTAATTCCTCTTTAATGATAGAAACAATGTCCCCTACAGTTTATCCATGGTGTAAGGATAAAGCCTTGAGTGGCAGTGCAAGCCTTTGCTTTCCAACTTTGCAAAACATGCAAATGAGACATTTATTATTATCGGCCATTTGTTTATCAGCTAATTTTTTGTGTATGCAGGAAGAAAAGATAAAGGCGATTATAAAATGCATTTTATGTGTATTGCTTCATTTATATTCTGTGGCAGAGAAGGACAGTAAAAGGGTCAGTACAACCATGACTGGTATTTATTAAAGGATGCTTGTAGACCTTTTTTGTATTAAAAGGTGTGTGTTCCCTTTTAGTTTTTTTAATATAAAGTTGAACTCATTGTAATAATCCTTTGCTAAATGCAACAAAAATATCTGTTGATCATGTACTCTGTCACATAGATTTAAGGTTGGTCAATGAAGGTTATTTCCTAACTCACAGGGAATCTGTGCAAGGAGCCAGCCAATATCATATTGATGGTCAGGTTGATGATGCTCAGGTAGCACTCAATTGGGGCAGAAGCCCCTGGAGGTTTTTCAGTTCTCTATTCTGTTATATCAGGGTCATATCATATATAAAAATCTAAATGTCAATAAAATAAATACAAAAACCCCAGAAAACCAAAGGGTGGCCATGCACACTAATACAGATGCATACAGAGACCTAGGATACACATTTTTATTTAAACAGCGATCTGGTATATCTATCTATCTATCTATCTATCTATCTATCTATCTATCTATCTATCTATCTATCTATCTATCTATCTATCTATCTATCTATCTATCTATCTATCTATCTATCTATCTATCTATCTATCTATCTATCTATCTATCTATCTATCTATCTATCTATCTATCTATCTATCTATCTATCTATCTATCTATCTATCTATCTATCTATCTATCTATCCATCCAGCTATCTAGTATATTTAAGGTATTACTATCCAAGCCAGAATAAGCTAAATATCTCTTGCAATTATTTAGACTGATATTTTGTAAAGTTTTTTTTTAAACATCATAGGGTGTTGAGTATCATACTTTTTTTGCCATTAGGGATTGCTGTATTTACTCGTTTGCCCATTCAATTTTGCTTAGATGTATGCTTTAACGTGTGTAAAATAAATTTGTTTACTGTCCTAAACTGGAGGCCATTAAAGGAATAAAATGTAGACAAATTTGCTACTACACTTTAACTGCTGTTCATCCTGAACCTTAGAACAGGTCAAAATCAAACCAAAATGAAATATATGGACAGTTGCAGGCAAACCTTGATGTTAAAAAAATGAAAAATGAATGAAAAAAATGTCTACAAGTGAGAAAGTTTTCCTTCTCATTAGATATAATGAGGCTCCTTTTCTAAATAAACACACTTTACTTGCTCCAAACTCAATGTTTAAGCAAAATACTATAACTAGTGATGGCCGAACATCGGCCAGGACTGTCCGCGAACGGGTGGGTCGGACTTCTAAAAAAGTCCGCCGTCCGCCTGTTCGCGGACAGATTCAAAGGCGGGGAATTTGAATCGGACAAACCTGGAACGCATACTGGAACGCATAGTTCCTGGTTCCGGGTTCCGGGAGCCGGTTGTGACGTCACTGACGTCACTTCCTGCTCCGACCCGTTTTTTTCACTAGGAGACTTCCACTTCTAGTGAAAAGATTCTTCCTCCGGCACGATCACACAGGTTGTGATCCTGCCGGGGGAAGAATAGAGATCCTCTTCTCGCTGGCGAACGGAGCGGGTCGAACACCCGCACTGCTCGCCGGCGAGAAGATGGGCGAACATCCATGTTCGCCGCCGAACTGTCCGCCTTCGGCCATCACTAACTGTAACATACATAATGTGGCATCAACTGTAAAATAACACAACTGTGTTAATAAATAAATAAATCTTGCAGGCCAAATACGAGTAAATATGAGTTTGAAATTCCTGCCTTAGAAGCATCATCTTTCCATCACAGTACTTCTCCACACCATGGAATCTGGAGTAGGGGTTTTCTCAACCTCATTGTTGCCTACCGTCAGTAGTCTGAAAAAAATCATAATCTTTAGATGTTATTGTTTAATTAAATCAGAAATTGAAATCTATGCTCATGTACTACCCTGTTTCCCCGAAAATAAGGCATCCTCCAAAAATAAGGCACACTTAAATGTTTGCCTCACGCTGAAAAATAAGGCATTCCCATGAAAATAAGGCACCCCGAAGATATGGTACTATATCTCTCAGAGTGGGGATCAGAGTGGGCAATCAAAATGACACAGGAGGATCAGAAGGGCTTACTAAAATGGTAATCCCCCCCTCTGAGTCTACTGTGCCATTTTGATTCCCCCCTCTGATCCCCTCTGTGTCATTTAAAGTGATCCCCCCCACCCTGATACCCCAGTGCCGAATTCTTCTTCATATAAAAATAAGACATCCTCAAAAATAAGACATAGAGCATCTTTGGGAGCAACAATTATTATTAGACACTGTCTTATTTTTGGGGAAACATGGTAGACCTTATACCGGATGGCCCTGAATCAGTACAGTATTCCTGACTTGACCCTACCACTGTATATTTGTGATAGCCTTTGGTAATATTTGGGCCTATTCAGAATAGATCTCTTTAGATTCTCATTCATCCAGGTCATGGAGTTGTTAGTAATACTAAATTATATTTAGACTAGACTTGATTTATTGCATTTAAGCTGTTGTGTAGCTATTCTAAGTGACCTAAGGTGGTTAGGAAATGTATTTAACACAGCTTGTCTAATTGAATATGAACTACTTCTTGCTATTTGGAGCAAAGTTCTTAAGGTATGGCCAGCTGCATAAATGACAGTGGTATTTCCATAGCAGTATAATGAATGACTCAGTATTTGAATATTATTACATAACCCCGGAGAAGGTATTAACATGCGTGCACTGTTTGTTATGTCTGATATATTCTCTTCCCCAACATAATTATTTCCCTAGACCATTTCTAAGAACCAAGGTCCCGATCTGCTCTTGTTTATTCAAGCGCAGATTGGCAGTTTTAAAGTCTATCTTATAGTTACATTTATGTAGATTGATTTAGATTTAAAGTGTTTCTGTGAAAATAAAAGAAGCTTTACTGCTGTCGTGGTCTGCGATGTAAGCTTTTATTGTAATTGCATGTTTGCCTGACACAGATCCAAACAATGCAGCTTATCTTGTTAAGCAATACAAATGCTTGTATGATTTTCCTGTATCATACCCACATCGTACTTTACTTAAATGGTTTTTACAAAAGCATTTGTCCCTAAATACCATACATTGGCTCCAGTGAAGCCTAATCCTGCATTATAAATATTTTGGAAAGGCTTTATCACAGACAAATGAGAAAACTTGAAAATGAGGAAATCTTTTTTTTGCCCATCAACAGATACCGGTTTTCCAACAGCCAGGATTGAATGTGACAAGGTTGCAAGGATATTTAGCTGCAAAAGTTAAAGCCACATACATCCATGGGACTTTGTCTCTGGGAAAAACATTTTTAAATTCGTTATAGCGACAGAAACTTTACTGAACACTGTACAGACTCCCTGATCCATGGAGAGGATAAATGGGAAAGATGAGCAGCAAGCACCCCACTGCATCCTCTGCCACAGGCAACAGCAGTCGTAGCAGGCAACACCCCACTGCATGTTATCAATAAACCTTTCTTATTTTTTTCCCTTTGAAACAAATACACTTTATTTGTTAGATATGTGTGATAAATGCAGAAATGACCTGTTGTTGAGGGAGAAGGAATAGAGGAGCGGTCAGTGTTCCCTAATCAATCAGTATAAGGAGGTAGGGCTGACTCCACATTCTAAGGCAGTGGTTGGCAACTGAGTTGATGTTGAGGGCCACAAGTGCGGCCCTCGGCATCACTGAAGGGCCGCACATAACATTTTAAATTTATACTGACTTGTATAAGCATTTTATGATGAATAAATGACAGCAGGTACAGCTAGAAGACATTGTTTTGTAATTCTTAAAAAACAAAACTTGTTTTCATTGATACTTCAAACAGAACTGTATTATGGTAATTCACGTTACAATGTGTAGTGACAATCATTGTCAATTACCTTCTTGCCCAGGGCCAGTTCCTATGCCATATGCAATAACAGTTAACAGTTCGGAGGCCGCAAGTGATCGAATGCGTCTGAAATTTTTGATCAATTGTGTATATCAATGTGTATATCTATTTTGTTGGGCCTGACTGATTTTGGTTCGATTTAAATAATTTGCATGCTTATTTATCCGGTGGCAGACATTTTGCTGTGTCCAGAGTGGCCCGTGTCCATTCAGAGTACCAGTGGGTACCAGTGCACTTTTTTTTGTGGTGCACGTTTTATATTGTGTAAGTGGTTATTCTTGAGTTCGATTGAATGTCTCAAATGCAACTAAACCAGGTGACTTTGTCAATTTACATGGCTGATGGCATGAATTGTGTGATGCATTTTCAAAGAGGAACAGCCACTGAATAGATAGAGGCAGTTTATCCTTTGATGAGCCACAACGAATAATAAAGTGGGTTAGAAAATATTTTTTAAGATTTTGGCACCTTATATACCTTATACTTGAGTATGCTCTCCTTGATATATAGTATTGTGGAGTGATGACTAGCTTAGCCATGATCAATAATGCATTTGTTGATGAGAAGTTACCTACAATAGTAATGCTACTGTACATCCACATAATGTTTATGTTATCAATAAACCTTTCTTATTTTTTTTCCCTTTGAAACTAATACACTTTATTTGTTAGATATGTGTGATAAATGCAGAAATGACCTGTTGTTGAGGGAAAAGGAATAGAGGAGCGGTCAGTGTTCCCTAATCAATCAGTATAAGGAGGTAGGGCTGACTCCACATTCTAAGGCAGTGGTTGGCAACTGAGTTGATGTGGAGGACCACAAGTGCGGCCCTCGGCATCACTGAAGGGCCGCACATAACATTTTAAATTTATACTGACTTGTATAAGCATTTTATGATGAATAAATGACAGCAGGTACAGCTAGAAGACATTGTTTTTTAATTGTTAAAAAACAAAACTTGTTTTCATTGATACTTCAAACAGAACTGTATTATGGTAATTCACGTTACAATGTGTAGTGACAGTCATTGTCAATTACCTTCTTGCCCAGGGCCAGTTCCTATGCCATATGCAATAACAGTTAACAGTTCAGAGGCCGCAAGTGGAGGACTGAGGGGGGCTGCTGAAGAACGCCCAAATGGCCACATGTGGCCCCCGGGCCAACGGTTGGGCACCTGGGTGCTAAGGTATTAGGAGGTGTGTTGTCATATCATATGGGAAAGTAGGCGCATATGATATTTTTTGGTCAAATGCAGCTGTCAATTGTGAACACTTTCAAAAGCAAGTGGTAACATTACATCAAAAGCCTGTCAATACAGACCCTTAAATGAGATATTTGTCATATTCAAAGACCCCACAGACCCATAGTTTTTCCTTGATTAACCTCCTGGGCAGTTTGCCCGAACTCAGTTTGGGCACAGTTTGATGGCTGATCAAACTGCGCCCGTGCCAGGATCGGGCACAAATGGCGCCTCTCCATGTGCCTGTGGCTCTGTAGAACTGAGCCTTTCCAGCCCCGTGTCTTCGGCGTCACCTGTGACTCCGAAGGGGGCGGCGCCATAGACCTCCATGCTCTCCCACACAACACCGGCGTCTATTTGACACCGGCGGTGTGTAGAAGGCTGGGCAGAGAGCCGGCAATCACGGCGGAGTACAGTGTCATTAAAAATGGCGCAATAAGCTTGTAACGCCCAGAGGGTTAAAGCCAAAGTAGAAATCTACTAGGGAGTTAAAGAGATTTACATCCTATAGAAGTGTTATGGTGTAGGTATGGAAAAGCTGAAACATTTTAAAGCAATGCTATTTGCTCATAACATCCCAAGGGCATATAAATAAAACCTTATAACAGGAGTGGTACCTAGTACCTTGTTGACTTGATCACAGTAATCTTACCTAAATTAAATATTAAAAGCTGACTACAGCACCCAACTTCCAAATTGCCATACAAAGCAGCTGAAACATCCTTTCCTATAGAGCACTTTACATCACATTTGTATATTTTTTTTGAAGAATGTGTTCTTTTCCGGAATAATTTTTCCATATAATGAGGCAGACAAATCTTATATCTACATTTCCACAATAAAAAGAGCAGTGTGACCTAGCGCACGCACATTTCCTCACATTACTGCAGTTTTCTCTGCAATTGCATTTGTAAAACACATAATCCAGTCAGGATTTGATTGTTTTGCCTTCCTCACTTGGTTTTCTTACCCGCCTGTTTAAACCATTTTGATGCTAACATTTATTAAGATCTACTTTTCCTTACCAATCTCCTGTGAAATTACCGATTTTTTTGCATCTATTATTATGTGTAAGCCTCGTCCTGGGAAACGGGTGTAAACTGGCAAGAACCGTCCAAACGGGGA
>CM070035.1:47914241-47925535 GCA_036250615.1 Ptychadena robeensis | reverse complement strand
GGGAGGGGGGGGGGGGTTGTTATTCAGGGCATTGTTTGTAAAGTCCATCTTTGGTTTGATAAGTTGTTCTCTGCAGGCTTGATAGCATAGCATTCTTCAGGCTTCTTGGCTGCAACCTTGGATTGTGGCCATGAAGCTCCTGTTCTACTAGAAACACGTTGTGGTAATATCTGAGATGTGATTTTGAGGAAATAATAAGCAAGCAGGCAGGCTGTATATACAGGATGAGTATATGAGTATATAGCATATATATTTATAAGACTGTTATACAACTCTTGTTACCCAATTGCAATTGGCCCCCACATCATCTACTGAACACATACAAGTTATTTACTCTTGAATGCATTAATATAAGAAAAATGCCAGCTTTGCTTAGATCTTTTTAACAGCTATCCAATTTTATAAACTCTGCTTAAAGCCCCCCATACACGTTCCGATTTTTCATACGAATTTTGCCCGACCGACCGATCGGGTCGGGAGATTAATCGATCGGGAGATTAATCGGATTCTGAATTATGTACCCGGTCGGGACCACTTCGGACCTGTCCGTAAATTTTTGGTCGATCTGCTGTTAATAAATAGGGTCGGGCTGATGGATCGGTGATAATTTGAATTTCTGATTTTTCGTGCCAGCCGACCGACCGACCATAAAATTTTAGGTGAAAATCGGGTGACAGGATCGGACGAAAAATCGGTCGGGAGAATAATCGGAACGTGTATGGGCGGCTTTACACACAGTAATGCACCCCTAACTTTATTCTCTATGTTAGTTCATATGAAAATGCTCATCAAAACAGATAGGTGTTAATAGGACCAGTGTTTCAGAAGCTTGTTTCATGCAGCAGGTATTAATCTACTTTTGAATGTATAATCAAGTGAAAACCTCAAGGAGATTTACCAGTGACCTTCTGAGGTTCTAGGGTACACCAATTAAATAGGTATGAGAATTATAACAATAGTGTTGATTGTGTATTGTATATTTTGTAGATTACACATCTTTATTAGAGTCACTACAGACTACAGTTAAAACGAACACCACATAGAAAAAGCAACAGCAAAAATGACCAAGAAGTGTGTCAAGTTTGACCCCTTTTTTATTTATTTTTAACATTTGTCTGTGATGAAGTTGCAAGGCCCATAGAGATCTAAAGGGTTTTTGAACAATTTAGTATTATGTAGGATGCAAGGACCAGAGGCATGCAAGTAGCTAGTGGTCAGGGGTGAGAAGGAAGTGCAACCTCTTGAATTTTTCTTTACATAATCAATATTATTTGCTCTAGTACTGTGAAAATTTTTACTTCATGCAACATTTTTTTTATTGTTTTCAGGATACCGTCATGTTTATTTGGAAGGTTTGACAGAAGCATCAATATTTGTCCATGTTACAATAAATGAGATTTATGGCAAAGTAAGTTGGGGGATTTTTATTTACTGTTCATTGAGTATGTGCATAGATTCTGTAATAAATAACTTCACTTACGTACAAAAGTCTAAAGCCAGCCATACACAGTCGGATTCCATGGCCGCTCGATCACCTATCCGATCGATTCCGGCGATTCTGCCGGGAATCGCAGGTGTGATCGATCGGCCAATTAAGAGAATCCGATCGCTGCATACCACCTTGTCCAACAGATTCCGGGACAATTCCGTGTCCGATTGTCCACCTCACAAATGGCAACTCCCCCTGATGTGTGCAGAATCGGATCAAAAAGACCAACATGTTGGTTCTCTGTCGGATCCGATTCTGGGCCCCTGAACGATCGGACGTGATCGATCGGACAAGGTGGGCTGCACACGATTCCGGCACGATCGTTTCGCGTGCACGCGCCCGGAATCGATCGGCCCGGAATCCGGCCGGAATCCGACCCGTGTATGGGGGCCTTAAAAGCTACCCTGAAATGTGCCAGGTTACTGATTCACATTTAAAGGGCAGCCCTTTGAGTACATACTTCAAATTGCATAATACAAATTACACTACACATAGCAAATGGGAGCATTTAAAAGAGGCGTTCATTACACTATTGTGGCATTTTGGCAAAATGTAGTGGGGTTTTGGCTATATAAATAAATATATATATATATCTATATATATATATATATATTTAACAACTATATATTTAAGAGGTAGTTATCATTTGGAACCTGTGTAGAATAAGAAGGGATTGGTGATTTCATGTATTTTGTGACTGAGAAGGTCTTTACCGGCAAGGCTAAAGTATCAAAAGTATCATGTAGCAAATCAGATTATACTTTTATTACCTAGATACCATACATTCAGTACTAAGATATAGCATAAGTGCTGTTTTTTATGTACTACATATATAGCAGTGGATATGCTGTTTATACTTCATATACTATCATTAAAAAAAATCAAAACCTTCTGTAAGAAGATATGCAAGGTACTTCCTGAATGGGAATTCATAATCTTAAAATAAAATAGAATAGATATTGGCCAACACCATTTTTGTGGCAGTCATTTACTGACATTACCCAGAAGTGTATTCTGCTTTTAGACAGCAGTAATAATCCATTTTTTTCTCATCAGTGATGTGGGAGTACTTTTTTGACAAATGCATGCAAGATTTCAAATTTTCCCTGGCTAAAGTCTTTTGATATTCAGATTGAGCCCAGCTCTCCTGCTAACTGTATAGATTTGGTGTTCATTAATCGGCCGTTAGAATTTCCATATGGGTGTTTTCTGTGCTTAAAACTGTTCTTCGCTGATTAATTTCTAACGAATTTAACTAGCCAGACTCCATGTTAAGGAATATTATTTTTGTAGAGAAATGTTAAAACCTTCAAGTTACATATTTTTATTCACTAGTTCATTGATATCATTCTGGCATGGTGATTATAAAAGATTAAAAGTGATTAAAAGAGCTAAAATGTAAATTTGTTTCCATTTCAGTGGAGTCCTTTAATCCTCAACCCCAGTTATACTATATTGCACTTTCTAGGAGCAACAAAGGTAGACAATACTGGCAGAATGATAACCTGTTGCATGACAATGTACAGTAATGTGTCACTGAACATTGGTTACCCCATTCAAGTACTGGAAAGTGGCTGAGCCACGTGTGCTTGTTGTTGTATAATGCATACAGTACACATCGTATGCATGCAGCCCATCTATCTGTAAATTCATTCCATTGCAACTTTGACAATATAAGCCCTTAAAGTGACCATGTGATTTAAAGTGTATTTGTAGCCCAAACTTTTCTTTTAATGTTGGATAGAATATGAAGGGGTCATTTCTCTTTCAGTTATTTCTTGTCTGTTGGGGAGATACTTTTCTCACATCTTGCCTTGTATTTACAATAAGAAATGAGAGAAAATGTTCTCAAAGTGAGTGGAATTCCCAAAAATGTTTGTCTCAACCTAAAGATGTTCTATCACAACTTGCCATTATTGTAACTCTTAATTGTAGGATTCCCCAATGACCTTGGTCATTAGAACAAATATTAGGGGGAAATTCAAGAGAGCACAGACCATAATAAAATATCGCTGATGATTTAACCCTTCCCTGCTCTATCCACAACTTAAAAAGAAAGTTTTGTCTTTACCTATACTTCAAAAGAAAGCTGTTTTGAAGCATTAGCTGCCTAGAGATGCCTATATATCCCTGCTGCTATGGCTGAATCTTGGGCAATTTCCAATTAGCAATTTGCCAGAAACAAAATCCCATCCATATTGATAAACTAGTATTAATTTGTGGCAGGTAATGGCCGAGCATCCAAACAACTAGGATGCGTTAGAGCTTTGCTTATTACAAATACCTGAGATTTGACCATAGCAGGGGGAAGTAAAGGTTGGTGAAGATATAAGCAAGATCTAGCTACATCATGCTTGAGAGTCACTTTAAGTTATAAAGACCATGAGGTGTTTGTACCAGCATGGATTTGTCAGGGTATGGTGTTATTAGTGTGACATCTCATTTTAAATACACCAAAAAAAGGGTTTTTTAGGTTTTACCTGTAAAATAATATCATCCAGCAACAGATCTGTGTAGTCCTGGATCCAACAAAGATTATTTTGCTAAAAACCGGAAGATCCCTTTCCTTGGTGAGCTATCTATATATAGAAAATGATATAACCTTTTATTTATTGTGTGTATTTAATTCTAGAACAAACAATTTATTGGACTTAAAGGGCTTTTCACTAAAAGTTCAAAGCACAGTTCTGTGGAGAGCAATGGTCACATAAGAAAGCGGTCCATTGGAGACCGGATATTAAGGCGCACTGCCAGCGCACCTGCAAAGGGCAGAAAGAAGACTAAAATGGTGTTCCAAGAGTCCACGGAGAGCAGAGACGTTCCTTGTGAAGTGTCTGGTGCTAAAGAAAAAGATGTTGTAATAAGAAGAACTTCGAGAAGTCTACAGGCAAGACCTGTCTCCATGCCAGTGGAGAAGTTTGTTCTTGGGGCCTTTGAACCTTCTACATCAGAGACATCTAAGGATACCAAAACTAATGACATAACTTCAGGTAATGGATACATTCGATAAAATGTGAGAGATATAATATAGGCCTACACTTTATACTGTTGTTAAGACATCTTCTGTAATGTTTAAAAATGCAAATAACTTTTCTTGGATCTTTTCTTATATACACTACATTTGCTTTCTTTCAAATTTTGGTTTGAAATTTGTAGTGTGTATCTAATTGGTTACTAAGTGGAATGCCTTCACAATTTCTTCATATCTGTGTTATCCACAAGATCTACTACATAGAGGAGACAGTAACTATGACTGTGCATGCAAAACTGTTAAGATATTATTCTTATTTCAGTTCTATGTACGCGAGTTGATCTATAACATGCATCTGCACAAATCTAGAATGTGTTGTACTGAATTCTAATTTTAACAGAGTTGTTTTGTTATGTTTTCTAGTACAATTCTGACTAGGAAACTACTAAAGGTAACAATATGTATCCAGTGTGGTATCTCATTACCATCACTTTCAGATGTATTACATCACATGTTGGATGTAATATCATTATTCCAAAATATTGGTGGTAACAAAATGGTGTCGTTGTGCCATCATGTCATACAAACAGTCATCTGCACAAAACACCAAGTCCATGATTATGTTCACTTTCCCACACCATCCATGTGTATGTCTATTACAGTGTACCAAGAACCAGTAACATTAAAATTTGTTTGTAAAATGTATTAAGAAATTAACCTAATCAAATATGTATGTGAACACTTCTGAAGTAAATAGTGAAAATAGATATACGGAAATAATGCTTTCTTCATTGGTAGATACATTTCTACATTCTAGCAACCAAGCGATATTGTATTAGAACCCCCACTGTTGAGCAGGGGGCTGATTGAGTGAAGCACAATAGAAACTAATCATTACATTTAATTATACAAATGAATAGCATATAATGATAAAAGGGTAAAAAGGCAAGCCTTTAAAAAAAATCATAATAATAGTAGTATTGTGGCCAGGCTATAGACTTTCAAATATTTTCATTTTCCTAATTAGTAGCATTCTTAAACAGTAATTATTGTCTTTGTTTTCTTAACTAGTAATATTCACAAGTAGCAGTTAAACTTGAAAACATCCCTCACTGACATTTGCAGTCAGAGATATTCTGGGCTTTTCCTCTTCACATCTTTTGAAATAGGTTAGGTTTTACCAGACCTTTCTATTCTATTCAAAGGATCTACTTTGCTGCTGAAATCAATGTAAAAGAAACTTTGATTATGCATTACTCAACAGTGAGCACATCCGCAAAGGTCATAAAAAATTATTCAAAAGATTATTTACTGGTTATTCCGAATTGGCAAATATTTACTGTATTTTGCAGACTATAAGAAGCACCAGACCATAAGACGCACCCAGTTTTTAGAGCAGGAAAACCAGAAAAGTTTCACATCAATTGGGTTAATGCAATCAATTACATTAATGCAATATCAAATTCAGCCAGTAGATGTCACTAGCAGCAGTACTAGCACAGCACATCACGTCATTCTCCACTGATTGGGAGGAAGGGGGCGGACGGCTGCAGAGTCTTCTCCCTCTCCTCTCTGGCTGTGCCTGTGGAAGCTGCAGAGTGATTGCAGTTTCCACAGACACAGGAGAGAGATAGATGGTAGTTCATCTATCTCTCTTCATTGCTTATACCATCAGGGCTCTGGGCTCTGCTGGCATAAACAATAATACAGTTCAGAGGGGAGATCCGGACACTGGCGGGCATCTCTCATCTGACAGCTCCTTGGCTAATCTCCCTGTCGGCAGAGCCGGCACGAAGCTAAGACGCACTTTTTCACCCCCAAAATGGGGGGGAGTACCTGCGCCTTATGGTCCGAATGTCAGACTACAAGACGCAGACACTTCCCCCTCCCCCGATTTTGGGGGTGAAAAAGTGCATCTTATAGTCCGAAAAATATGGTAAATGTACATACTTTGCCCCTTATTCTTCTTTAACATAAAGTAGGTAAAGGGCAAGGATATCACAAAATATGTTCCCAAAAAAATTATGTTCCCAACAAAATTTTACCTATGAATGGCAAAGTAAGCAAAAAAAAAGATAACTACAAGTTACCTGCATTTTCACATCTGTTGGAACATTTACATACATATTTGTAAATGTTAATATCTGTTTTAATATAAGGTAATTGGCCATAGATGTACTGGTCCTTTAAAAGGCTTTTTATGTCGGTATGAGAAGCAACATTTATTAAGTTAATTGCTTTCTTTATTACACAGGTAAGAAGGAATTTAAGAGTCAAGGCAAATCACTGATGGAAGAACCAATACTTGAATATCCTGAGAATCCTGCATGTCTTCCCAGAGAACCATATCAGGCTAACTCTACAGCCAATGGGAATATTATACATAAAAAATGGCAGAGCTTACATTTAGACTGTGGAAACTATATTGATTTGGATGATGTCAGGGAGTTTAATGATACCTATACCAGTGAATCAGAGGATGATAAGAATGCAATCAAACAGAAAGAATACATTGTGGAGGACTCTGAGCCAAAAGTAATATCAAATTTACATAATCAAGCTGAGTTTTCATCCAAAACACAAACATCTAATGTAAAGGAGCTCACACCTGTTATTAATTTATCAAGTACCATCTGCAATGGTGTCAATAATTTACAGACCACTCCAGCTTTGTTAGAAAATGATATATCTCAAATAATAAATGAGTTCCCCTCTGTAAATGAGAGTGATGTTGGCAGCTCAATCTCTGCATTGATTGGCCAGTTTGATACCACTGATGACAGATC
Organism: Ptychadena robeensis; assembly: GCA_036250615.1. Classification (NCBI taxonomy): domain Eukaryota; kingdom Metazoa; phylum Chordata; class Amphibia; order Anura; family Ptychadenidae; genus Ptychadena; species Ptychadena robeensis. The sequence continues at coordinate 47,918,289 of CM070035.1, read as the reverse complement.
CAGTGTGTCTCATGTCCCTAGTTTCAGTAGCATTAATAGTAATGTAAAGTGTTCTGAATATTCACAAATAATCACACCTTCAGTTTCAACACCTAAAAGGCTTTGTCCTGCTTCAACTCACGTGGACAGATTATTACATTGTCCAGTTGATGCAATTGATTTCCCTAACTCTGAGACCACAGAATATTCAATGTACACAGTTATTAATGAGGAGACTGGTAATATGTTAATGGATGCAAACACTCGGCTAGTAGACAACAGAACACTGAACAAACCAAGAAAGTCTCAAGTCACACAACTTTATTCTGAGATAAAGCCAAAGCCCACCAACATCCAGTACCCTGAGATAAAGCCTAAGCCTTCAAGGATTCGGCTAGCAAGTTGGGGAAGTCTACAGAACCGTAATTCCATTTGCTATACAGACAACTCACACAATAAAATACCTACTATGCCACCCATAATTTTTTCCAGCAGTGGTCCTTCTGTTGTTCAAAATAAATCTCAGGGTGTGTCAGACAGTTTTAAAGATATAGACTTGAACTATAAATCTTCTTCTTTGTCTTACCAACATAATCACACCAGTGACAGGAATTTAAAAAAAACATATCAAGCTGAAATACTAACTGCCAATGCCACCAAACAGGGTATCAGTAATACTTACAACAAAGAAAAGCAAAATGATTTCACTCAGTTCATACATTATAAAGACCACGTCCAATACCCAACATCAGAAGTTTTAAACGATCATCAGTACAATGCCCATAGAGCCAGCTTGCATATCCCACATTTACCTAAATATCCCAGCTGTTCAACCCAAGGAACAGAACAATCTAGTGCATGCAAATCAAAGAGTCTTGGAGATCTGACTTCAGAAGATATATCTTGCAATTTTGACAGCAAGTACAAGCGAATCAATAAGGGTTTCCTTTTATCAGGTAATGCTGAGGATACAAAATGTTTTGCAAAAACTAAACACCAGTCAACAGATGCATTAACTGAACAGTTGAGGAAACTGGTGTCTTACGACCAGGAAGACTGTAATAAATTATCTTACCACGAAGAAGAAGAATGGGACAAACCTAAACCTCTAACTCGGAAGTTGTCCTCCAGAAGTCAAAGTAGAGTAAGAAACATTGCAAACCGTGCCAAGGAAAGACAGGAAGCCAATAAGTTAAGACAAGTCAACCAAATTCCAAATGGTGTAGTTCTAAGGAACAAGCTACCAACATCCTCTCAGCCTGTGAACAGACATTCCACTGGCTCTTATATAGCAGGGTACTGCAGTAACTTCAACTTTGATAGCCTGGAGGGCAGAGGTATACCAGAAGGTGCATGTTCTTCTCAAACCTATGGACACAGTGACATGTTTTCTAGAGATCATTTCACTTATCAGACTGAGCCATGCAATACTGATGAACCAGAAGTATATTTCCTACTAAGACTGTAAATTGTATATATTTGTCAATGTAATGTTGTTTACAAGATGTTTAAGTTTAATGGGGACTATTTTATTAGAATTGATTAAACTCTTAAATTATATAGCTATATAAATCTTTCTCCATTAACAGCTTAGTCTTCCTTTAGGTTTTAAACTGCCAATATCTTTATCAACTCTGTAAATATATCATTGGACTTTTTTTCATTGTTTTTTATTTTAAAATAACATAGGTATAAACTGGGGAATATGTGCATGCAAACATGACAACGTTCAGTGTAACATGCATGTACATTATTATAAAGAAGCTGTCTTATAAATTTGCACACATCAGCTAAATATATTGGAATAAAATACTGATTTCCCTATTTTTGAGTATTTTTGTGTTTGCAATAAATACCATGCCTACATTTATACTTTGTTATAAAACATGAATTCACACTGTCTCTATATATTAGTTTCATTATGTTCTGGACTTTCCAGAAAGCAGGGCAAGTGCTAGGTTCACTTTAACATGTTTACCAGGCTAACCTCCTGAGGTCACAATACATGCACAGCTAAAACAACTCAAGCACAGTGATGTATTCTTTATTGGTATTATTTAATGTCAGGTCTCATGGGTGGCATGATGCAGGAATTGTAAGCACATTGCAAGACACATCAATGAACTGCTCATAAAGAAACATAGGCAAACAAGAATCTATTGCAGCAGGGCCAAATGTGTCCGATAGTGTACTTTAATTTGGCCCACAAGATTTTTAAAAAAATGTAATTTGATCTCACATGTTTAATAGTGCTACATTTTGCTTGTTCCAGATTTAATGTAAAGCAACACCTAAAGTTCTTCAATAGAGATGGTCACATTTTCTTTAACTTTCTGAGTTAATTACAACCCCCCTGAACATGGTATCATTACTGAAATAGCTGGAGATGTAGTAAAGGGTTGTGGGAACATTTGAAAAAAAAGTATTGCTCTAGCATGTGTAGTGTTATGCTTTAATATAGTTTAAAGTCAAAGTCTAAAATTGAAATTGAACTCGATTTATGCATTCTACCATTACAGCAGTTTGATGATGATGTCTAGGGGGCTTTGCAATAAACTCACAAAGTGGAATTAGTCGACTTTTCAAAAAACTACTTGATAAAACTTCATTGTTATATAATTTGTTCAATAAATATCAAGGTTGGCCTATGATGTCATTCACAAGTTGCTATGGGCCTTGAATAGGTAAAAAATATTTGCCCTCTTATATGTGAAAAGTTATTATTTCACATGGTATTCAACTGTGCATATGTGTGTTCATACAACATACACATGTTGTTTCTGGAAACCAGATAGCTTATATTCTCTTCTGATGATTGCACTATTCTAAGCCCTCCCAAATCATAGCCCATTTGTCACGATTGCTTGATGATCATAGATATGGATATGTAAACCCACTCATAATATCTGGGATACTTTTACAGCTATTGTGTTCCTCCCTTTCCATCATTTAACATGTTTAAGTGTTTAGCGCAACTGCCCAGTAAACACCCAATAGACCTATCATGGGCGCCCCATTGTTTTCCAGGCTGCTGTCAGGGACCATGTGAATATAATCTTACAAAATCTTGCATATACATTCAGTTTATAGACTAATAATAAAAATAATGCCGTGCTCTTTTGAAGATCTTGTGTTTTAAATTACTACTTTTTTTCAGATCAAGCATGTTGAGCTATTGAATACAATAGTTATGTGTCATATCTGTGATTTGCTTTTTGCAACAAAGTTAATAAGCTAAAAGAACGTCTTCCAAAATTAGCAACTCCATAATTTCCATTGTGCATACACCATATGCCCTACATTTTGCTGCACTGTTTAACATCTCACCTCTTCTGAAACCATGATTATTATTTGTCATAATTATGGGTATAATCTATAATATATATAAGACAAATGTAAAATATCACCTAGAAGCAAGTGGGCATCAAGTTCACCTAAAATCTACTAATTTACTCCATGTCCCTCGCAAATCAAACCCCATTATATGGACGATCTGTCAAAGAAAAGACCTTACTTGTAATCCGTAAATACTCCTTGGGCCAATGGGGTAGACTGGAACATTTGGGGTGTGATGATTTACATAACTGCATAAGGTCCTAGACAGGACTGCCGTCAGGGGGGGACTCCCGGACCCGGGCAGCTAGGGGGGCCTGACACTCAGCACGTAGGGGCCCCGGATCGGCACAGCAGCCCCTGCTTACTGCCAGCCCGGACTGCCACTGTGCATGATGTGCTGGTAGGCTGGCCCAGAGGGGGGGTCCTAGATACTGGAGACCCAGCTCAAAGAAACTGACATCAAGAGGGGTAGTCTATGACAAAAAATCTGTGAAGTGTTCTCTAGTGGACCTAGCATGATACATATGTTTGGTGCAGAAAATTTATTAAAAAGTTCCCAAACGAAACCCTTTATTAAAAACCATTGTCCATACTATTGTCAGTTCCCGAACCATCTCATGATGTAACCCTGAAGGTGATGTCTACTGCCTCTATGGCTGACGTTAAGGGTTGGGAATAGTGATGGCGCGAACCCGGAATTTGATGTTCGCGAACGGCGGACGCGAACATTCGC
>CM070035.1:47879567-47914141 GCA_036250615.1 Ptychadena robeensis | reverse complement strand
TGACTGTGACTCACAGGAGTCAAAGTTTCTGCAATGTTAAAAGATAGGGGGCGAATCGAATATATATACGCGAACGCGAACGCGAACATGCAATGTTCGCCGCGAATAGTTCTCCGGCGAACAGTTCGGGACATCACTAGTTGGGAATGAAGAAATGAAGGTTCCACTGATACAGGGAAATGGATGATATGGATCAAAGGGCTGACAGGGAACCACAAATTCCGTTACCACTGAAAATCCTCATACACACACTGGCAGGATCAACAGCTTAGTTATCACAAAGGAGGATAAAAAAATTAATTAAACTCGGTTCTCATCATATCACCCTATAAAATAACATAGCCTGCTGTGTTTTTTATGTTGCCTGGAAACTAATTGACACAATTGGTACATAGTTCTTCACAAATAATTTTAGTTTTATTAATATCCTAAATTAAGCAAAAGATGTCTAGCAATAGAAGAGCATCTGTTGGACCATAAAGAGAAGTTGGGATCTAGATTGGCGCATGCAATGGAAATGGAAAGACACTTCATATTTCATAGTGGGGTCTGTCTTTTACTGCATTGTGGGCTGATGCATATTATGGACTTATGGCCCCTGATAGGCCCATAAAGACAATTGAAAGGTACATGTCAGTGAGCCTCATGTCTTTGTGCACATTTGTAACACATACCCTTTGAAGCAACAATATGTTTTTTTATTTGAACTTTATATATTATAGACATCATTAATATCATTTTGCAAGACATCACTTTATATTGAAAAAACAGCATAGTGTTCAAACCATAAACCTATAATAAGAGGCCAACATACTGTAGGTTTAACATAAACATGTGCCTCCAAGATAAATAATAGCCAAATTTTTTTTTATATAGAATGGTGAAACACAATTAACATTAAGAAAAGCATATAAAATTTACATAGACCATCAAGTCTATGACTGTCCTTCTTTTGCTTTCTTTGTTATTTCTATGTGGAACTTTCCTACAAAAAACACAACCAGAATGATGGTTGCGTTTCACATTCCCATTTTTTTACCCTCTTAGAAAATAAATAAAACCTATTGTATTTGTGAAGACTTTGTGGCTTGCACAATCATATATTTTTCAATAGGTACTTATTAATAATATACATTAACCAATGACCTTTATCTTGAATGGAGCCCAGTCAGAGGCATAGAGAGGTCTGTAACGCGGGTTGCTGATTATGGTGCCTTGATTGGAGATGCTATAGAAGTCTCTTCCCTGATGAGAACTGCCCTTCCGAGTAAACAAAAACCTTGGAACATCTCATTTATATAAAGGTCTTCCTTTTCTATTTTAGAAAACGATCCATTAGATAACAGTCTTTTTTCTTTTAAAGTGCCCCCAATTTCATTATCACATCACCTTCCCCATTATTGAACAATGCTCATTTCCCAATTCTTGTAACATTGTGCTGTTCATTATAATGCAAATAAAATAAATTCAGCTTTTCAAGATGTCTTGATTTGTAAGATTTGATTATGTATTTGGCTTCTTGTATATTCATCGTCCCTCTGTGATAAGATCACTTTGAAGGGTAACACGGATGTGCCTTATTTTCCCATCAAAGAATACGAGCATGTTAGCTTCAACAATGACATATGCAGTTCAAAGAGAATTACATTTAAGAATGATGCTTTTGTGAAGGCCCAGCTTCATTATTCTGAGTTCCATTTTTGTAGAGAAACCTGTACAACAAAGCATTGCTTGTCAAAGCTCTCATGCTTCTCAGAGTCCCAATGCTGGACTAATGTGACATAATAATATGAAGATATCATTTTATCTTCATATAATAGTTATAATTGGGCTGAATTTTTAACATTAACTTTAGGCAACAAGTGGGAATTCCTTAAGCAGTCCAGGAAGCAATACGTTATGATAAAAGCTGAACTCCAGGCACACGTGAAAGATATATATTCATGCAGCACTATAGAAATTAATATATAAACAGATTGTAAGGATGAATACCTGAATTTGTTCTGGAATCAGCCTAATGTAGAAAGCAAAGTTCAGGGATAAGAGGTAAGCTGCACAAGGAGCCACAACTGAATGTAGAAAGCAGAGTTCAGGGATATAGGGTAAGCTGCACAAGAAGCCACAGCAGAATGTAGAAAGCAGAGTTCAGGGACATAGGGTAAGCTGCACAAGGAGCCACAGCCAAATGTAGAAAGCAGTGTTAGGGGATATAGGGTAAGCTGCACAAGAAGCCACAGCTGAATATAGAAAACAGTGTTCATGGATATAAGGTAAGCTGCACAAGAAGCCACAGCTGAATGTAGGAAAGCCAGGTTCAGGGGGCATAGGGTAGCTGCACAAGGAGAGCCCCCAGCCAAATGGAGAAAGAAAGCAGAGTTAGAGTCAGGAGATAAAGTAAAGCTGCAAAGGAGCCACTGCGACTGTTAGAAACGCATTAGTTCAGGGATAATAAAAGTAAGCTGACCACAAGGAGCCACAGCCGAATGTAGAAAGCAGAGTTAGGGATATAGGGTAAGCTCACAAGGAGCCACAGCTGAATGCAGAAAAGCAGAGTTCTGGGATATAGGGTAGCGGCACAGAGGAGCCCACAGCTGAATGCAGAGTTCTGGGATATAGGGTTAGCTGCCCTACAAGGAGCCACAGCTGAATGTGAAAGCAGAGTCAGGGATATAGGGTAAGCTGCACAAAGAGCCACAGCTGATGTAGAAAGCAGTGTTCATGGATATAAGGTAAGCAGGCACAAGAAGCCACAGCTGAATGTAGACGCACCAGTTCAGGGACATAGTAAGCTGCACAGGAGCAACAGCTGAATGTTGAGAAAGACAGAGTCTCAGGGATATAGGTAAGATGCACAAGGGAGCCAGAGTAGACTGTAGAAAGCAGAGTCAAGGACCATAGGGTGTAAGCTGCACAATCCAAAAAAACTTCTGAAACCGGCCGCCCAACCAAAGCAACCCTGCGGCGGAGCCGCCTCTTTACGTTCTAACCTATGCTAGTACCTTTATACAACAAAAAGCAGTTACGGCGCGATTTACCATTGGGGGAAAGAAAGTTGCGAAGTAGAGAGCGAGGGTACGAGGCGGAAACCTTGAGGAGTAAGAAGGGACCAGAAAAAGAAAGGAGCGAGATTGGGAAAAAATGTAAAAGGAGAAAGGCGCAAGCACAGCCGAATGTAGAAAGCAAAGTTCAGGGATATAGGGTAAGCTGCACAAGGAGCCAATCAGGTGTCTTGCAGTGTATGGATCATGATTATAGGTTAGAACTGAGGAGCTGATATGTTCAACCTTGGGCTTCTCCTCTTTTAATTACCCCTTCACAGGGTGGGCAGTCTAAAGGCCCCCATACACGTCTAGATTTTTCATCCAATCAACTTAATTCAATAAATTTTTTTGTTGATTGATTGAAAATCTCTGGCAGCCCATGTGGTTAGATCAACCTAAACAATTAAAATTGTGAAAAAAATTATTGAAAATTGATTGGACATGCTGGTAAATTTTAATTGGTTGTATTGAAATTCATTATACTTTCAGTCGATCCCAAAAAAAGTTTATCAAATATCTGTTACTACAGTTGGCAAACATACAATCAATCACCAAATTCCATGACCCCAAATAATTTACCTTTTTAAGTTGATTGAACAGAAAATCTAGATGTGTATGGGGGTCTTTACTGTAAGTAAAACCGAAATTACAACAAAGAAAGGGGGTCCCTTTTCTTGCTACAGAGGGCAGTACTGTGTAAGCCAATTGGTAGCGCTCATTTGCTGCTTCCAACCACATGTGAACTGCACCCTGTAGGCAGCCATTTTGTACAGCCAGGTGACCAGACATGGAGTAACACATATGGAAGATTAGGGGGGTTGAGGACGGATGGTGGACACAAAATATAATCATTCAGTCATTTAATTGGTGTAGACTCCATGTTTCATCCACCATGTCATGGAACCATCAGTGTTAATTACAGGACTGGATGGGCAAAAATACAGATCTCTTTGCAGATGAACACAGCTCAAATGTCTATATTTTATTTGCATATTTATTGGTTTGCCTAGTTCAGCTTTACTAAAATCCGCTTATTTGTGTGTTATACTGTATCAATGCTTTATACTGAAAGGATTCACCAGATGTCTGATAGAAATGTCTTGTCACATGATTGCCTTGTGCCATGCAACCTTCTAAATACTATTGCAGAGCATACATGGCTTACATTTGAGCAAATTCATGAATATAGATGCAAGAAGCAGAACAGCAAGTTTTAGATGGTGAATGTCACAATACATAGTGTAGTGAATCCCTACTCATTTATTTATAAGATAAATGCTGCACAGATTGTATAGAATGGTTTGATATGTATGAGCCAGAGAAGCCTTCATTTGTACGTGACTGTTCCTGCCTCTGCAGCTAAGCTTCCTGAAATCTATCCTCTTGCCCAGTAATAGATCCCTCATATTCACTTGGTTACTCTCTTTGCTTATATAATAAGAAATAATGGTAAAATATTCAGCATGACCACAAAGATTTATCATTTACATTCATTGTACAAGATTGTGAATGCAGCTTTCAAAATTCCTTTTTGTTGTGTTGGAACAGCAAACAATGCCGTGTCTGTTAGAATATAGCTGGAATATATAGCTGCAGACCACTGGAAGCAGTCACTGTTGGCAGAAGTAGACTAGTAGTACATAAGTGGTACTCTGGAACTCAAAAGAGGACAAAAAACTAGCTATGCGTACCTGCATTGTTACACAGCTCATATGTGTACTAACAACTTGGAGGCACTCAGTGTCTGGATGGCCGGAGGTAAATGTATACAATTTATGTCACTTGGATAACCACAGGGAAATACGAATAACTATGAAGGTTGCTGTTAGGGGAGTGAAATTGGGATTGTAAATTACTTATCCCCCCAAAAAGATTGGAGTTCTAAGGGTGGTGGAGATCTGGGGGATGAAAATCAGAGTAGGCATATGTAAGGGTAAAATCTGAGAAAAGCACTGTGTGACAGATGGAATCTGACTATTTAAGGTTGACATTTGGACTGCAGGTAATCTCAGGGGTTAGTTACTAACCTAGAAGTCAGGGTTGCACTACTGAGGTATGAGATCTGGGGGTTCATATGGTGTTGTACTGTGAGAGTTACATGTGACCCAAAGCCAGCTGGTGACCTGTGGATGGAGACAGCTAATCGGAGGCTTAATCAGGAACAGGGAGGTCCATCTGCAGCAGAACCTACCATGCAGGAAGCTGATGCAGAGGACAGTGAGGGAGATTGTGCTTTAGCAAGAGCTTTGTAAATAACCTGTGTTTTGCTTCTAGGCAAAAATAAATGAATTGGGCACATGCTACTATCTACAAGGGATTCTGTCCGGTTAGTGAGATGAGAGCATAACAAGAACCAGTAATGGTACTCTTACCCTAAAAGCCAAATGAATTGTGACATAGAATTACCCTGTATGTGTGTTGTGTCTTCCATAGCTAAGTCAGTGTCTGCCCTGGGGATCTTCATTACCAATTCCTCATATCAAAAACAAACCCAGAATGCAGGTTTGGAAAGTATGTGAGTCTCTCTGACATATTTACTGTTTACATGGATGACATCTATTATCTTTGTATTCTGTTTTCTTTTTCCAATAGATATGCTTGTTAATAATATGGTAAGACTAGAACTGAATAATATGCCTAGAATTCTCAAACTATTATTGTTGTTTTATAAAGAATGACATTTCCTCTTGCAAATAACTGTTTCCAGTTGTTCCCTTCCCAAAAAAGGATAGAAAAACATTCTCCCAATGTAACAATGAGATCTATTCAGAGACAATTGCTATAATATTGCTATATATCTAGATTCAGTAAATTAATAATTCAACACTTACTGAAATATGGGAATTAACATATGTATTGAAAATTGTGTGTGCATATTTAATAAGTGGCTAGAGTTGCATTTTATTTAGATACATGGACACAGTATAACGAAGTCTAGGATAGGGCTCCACTCTTCCTTATATCCCTGCGTTCAATGCAGAGATTTTAATGGAGCGCACAAGCCACCCATTGATGGCAAAGGGGCTTTGAAAGAGCTCCCGATCCGACGGGCGAAACGTCCATCACATTGGTATCAACGCAGCCCATCCGCTTCCACAGGAACACAACGGAGGCTTGTGCTGGCATCAGCAGATGCCAGTCCATAGTGGAGCCCTAGCCTTACCACTGGTTTCTAAGCCCACATTGCCAGCATCATTGAATGAATCTGAATTGCACAGTTGTATGCTGATATCAACATACTAAAATTTAATTATGGGATCTGTATGGTAGCATAGTGGCAGGTGACACAAAAATTTGACGTAGAAAGTGAGAATTCAATAAACGCTGGGAGGATAGTTTTAGGAGGATAGCGAGCAACGCAGATGTTGGACCATCACTATCAAAGACACTATTGGACAAACATGCATGTATATACAGTATGCACCTACAATAAATACACTACTAGATTTCCTCTGGCTGGCAGCAAGATACTGGATTTCAGTCTGACAGCCAAAAGTTTCATTATCAGGAGACAAACATCAAGTGAAGGTTTAAACAAATGTCAAAAATGGTGTGTTAAGTGAAACAAGAACCCCACTAAAACACCATTCCGCTTTGCTGAAAAGAACTGAGATTCAAGCTGTCAAGACTGATACACTGCGGCTGAATAAATCTCTTGTAGGTGTGACAGTATGTGTTTAGTAATGTCAAATGTATTTTCTTACTAAAGCTCATCTCTATCCTTCCAGGAATTCATTACAGTTCCCTACGAAATTGTGGAGGAAATAATTAGTATTGTCAACAGTAATAAAGAATTGCGCAAAAGGAGTATTTGCTGACTGTGTGCAGATACAACCTTGTACATTCCAGTTTATGACGTTTGACATGCATAGGCACTGTGTAATGTCTGTCAAGGCTATCGTGGGTGATTGTGGCATGCCTGTAAAATACTACAAGATAGGTGTAATGATTCCTATATACACATTGGGGTTTATTCATTAATCATATAAAAACATGTTAATGCTAACTAAAGTTTACTAATAAAATACATTTCATCCTAAAAAACTAAACTAAAAGAGTATTCAACTAGTTGTGAATAATGTGCATCATGCACAAATAAATGTAATCAAATTACTTAGGGTACATGTTTTGTTACAGAAAGTGTGGGTAACCATTTTTTCTGCATGCCAGGTTCATGGTGTGAATAAATATAAAAATAAGTTTAAAAGATTTAAAGCAGGCTTCTGACAAAAGACTGACTTTAATGTTCCCAATATTTTGAAAAATAGGAACTAGGACACGAGGCGCACAACCTAGTGTAGGTAAAATAAATAAAACAAAAGATAAAGGCAGCATAAAGGACGTTTGTAAGGATTGATCTCTAAGAAGGACCATGTGCTTACCAGGATGACGTCACTTCCTGTGGTAAATTCAGTAGATTGGACATGATTTGGAAAGGCACACGCCTGTTTATATAAGGTCCCACAGTTGACAGTTAATGTCAAAGCACAAACCAAGCATGAAGTCAAAGGAATAGTCTATAGACCTCTGAGACAGGATTGTCTCCAGGCATAAATCTGGGGAAGGTTATAGAAACATTTCTGCTGCTTTAAAGTTCCCAATAAGCTCAGTGACCTCCATCATCTGCAACTGGAAGAAGATCAAAACCACCAGGATTTTCAATCAATCGACTTAAAACGATAAATTTTTTAGTCGATTGATTGAAAATTTAGTTTTGCCCTCCTGGTTAAATCGACTTAATCCGATCAAAATTTAGTGAAAATTCAGTCGTTTTTTGATCGGACTGGATGGTAAATTTTGATCGGTCGATTGAAAATTGATTCTGTATTTTGAGAACCAAGTGTGGTCAACCAATTTTTGATCGATTTTTTCTACCTCACTTCTGATTGAAATTTTAATCGGACTATTTTGGATCGATTGTTATGTTGATTGAAAAAAAAATTGATAAAAAATCTTGTACTACATATGGCCCATGATACAATCGACATACAATTTTATACCGACTTAAAAATTGATCGTTTTAGGTCGATTGATTGAAAACCTGACCTGTGTATGGCCTGCTTTAGTCAGGGAGGTGACCAAGAACCCGATGGTCACTCTGTCAGAGCTCCAAAGGTCCTCTGTGGAGAAAGGAGTACCTTCCTGTATGGTAGAGGGGCCAGATGGAAGCCAGTCCAGCTAGAGCCCAAACTTGAATCCGATTGAACATTTCTGGAGAGATTTTTAAATGGCTGTGCACCAACGCTTTCCATTCAACCTGATGAAGCTTGAGAGGTGCTGAAAAGAGGAATGGGAGAAACTGGCCAAGGTTAGGTGTGCCAAGCTTGTGGCATCATATTCAAAAAGACTTGAGGCTGTGATTGCTGCCAAAGGGGGAATCCACAAAGTGTTGAGCAAAGACTGTGAATACTTATGTACACATGATTTCTATTTTTTTATTTTTAATAAATTTACCAAAGCCTTAAGTAAACGTTTTTTCACATTGTCATTATGGGGTGTTGTGCGTAAAATTCTGAGGAAAAAATCGTTTAATACATTTACATAAGGCTGTAACAGCACAAAATATGGAAAAAGAGATGTACTCTGAATTAGTGTTGAGCTTGAATATTTGATTTTCGAATATTTAGCTAGAATATGGCTATTTCGCCATTTCGCGAATATTCTCGAATATATCATCGGATATCCGACGCGATCACGATTTTTCGCGATTTATTGCGCTTTTATAATCGCGATCCATTGCAATGAATGGGATCACGATTATATAATCGCAATGCGATTTTTAAAATCGGAAATGACGGATATTCTCCCAGTCGAATATCCGAGCTCCATTGACTTACATGCATTGTGCATATTTGGTCGCATTGCGCTTTCTCGGATAATTGCAATTTCGGATTCCGCCATTCTCTATTGACTTCAATGTATTGCACATATTTGGTCGCATTGCGCTTTCTCGGATAATCGCAATTTCGGATTCCGCCATTCTCTATTGACTTCAATGTATTGCGCATATTTGGTCGCATTGCGCTTTCTCGGATAATCGCAATTTCGGATTTCGCCATTCTCCATTGACTTCAATGTATTGCGCATATGTGGTCGCATTGCGCTTTCTCGGATAATCGCGATTTCGGATTCCGCCATTCTCCATTGACTTGCAAGCATTGCGCATATTGGGTCGCAATTGCGATTGTTAGATCGCAATTCATGTCGTAAGTGCGGATATTCGAGATTACGAATATGGAATATTATGGCGGATATTCGCAAAATTACGCGAATTCGAATATTGCCTAGTCGCTCATCACTACTCTGAATACATCCCGGATGCATTGTATGGTAATGCATGGTGTCTATTAAGAGATCTTATACAGTAGACAATATAAAAAAGACAACATAATTGACTTATCTCATATTAAGAAAATATTCTCCATTTTCACACATATACTAGAAGTGGCAGCTAATATTATTAAAGTATTACTTTAAATGTTATGCAGGTATAGTTGTTAAAATAATCAATGATAACAGTGCTTAGTTCATATTGCTTTATTTTACTTCTGTAGATTTATTCTAATTATAAAGCATGTTAGTTTAAAATTGTTCACATTCAAAACTGCTTCACAGTGATTTCAAGTTATGAGAAATCCATTTGACACACTCAGCCACTGCAATTATTTAACACTGTGGGAGAATACATACATTTGATGGATGACATTTTGTATACATTTACATGAATAATTTTCTAACATTTATTTTTCAGTGTTTGCAATATGTCTTGCACAGTAAAAGTCTATTTTTGGAATTCTTAAGTGACAGGAAATGAGAAACACATCTTACTGGTTACCTAAGAGTCTGCTGTGAGGTTTGCAGTCTAGGTCTCTGCCAGCACTTCTTTGTTATGGCATCGCCACTTATAATTAAGTTGACAGTCCATTTTTTCACTTGGGTTTGAAATTTCAGATTCTATCACATTTTAGACTGAATGCCACTACATGTGTCCTGACTGCCAGGTCTTTGAATGAGCAAAGGCTAGATGGGTTTGTTAGAAGGAACCACGGTTCACAGCACATAAAATGAAATGAGGCTGACAGGGTCTCCTAGGAAGGCTGACATTCCTTCATCTCTGGGTTTTAACCAGCAGCAGAAAGAGGAATGATAAAAAATTATCAGCATGGGTAATGCATTCAGAAATCTCTGTATTAAATCCTTTTTGCTCATCATACAGATTTCATACCTATGTTTCTGATCCGTTGACAGTGAGTAAGTAATGATTTCCATAGGATTACATATGCTAGGACTATAAACATTTATATTTCAGTGTCAGTCAGAAATATTACAGGATTGTAAATTTTATGCTTACAAGAGAACTACAGATGTACTCCCTTTTTACAAATATGAAAAATGTAGAAGAGATAAAAACAATTCTGAGAATGCAAGTAGTATGCACAAACTTTGGAAACTTAGGCTAAATTTACACTTTTTTGTTTCTCAGGCTGCGGTCAGCAACAGTGTAAATTTAGCATAAGTGAGAAGTAACGACAGGTGTTCCCGAAGCCGTGCGGGAAAACGACCATGAGTGTCATAAGAAATTACAGGTCGATCGGGCTAAAGCCTGAAAAACATCCGCTGGTCGGTTGCGATTTTTGCTTGTTTACCATGAATGTAAATGAGCCCTTTCTGTCTTCTATTACTGTGGGTGGGTGCTCTTCTTGGGCTTGATGACTCTCGGATTATTTGGGGCTTATCTGCAGTCATTTCCCTACAGGAAGTATGTTGGTGTGGGCAATAAACAGCCCCTTGAGTTTATCTAATTGCATCCAAATGAACCATTAGATAAAGGCCATGCATGGACAGAGAAGTGACGACAGATCAGAGTCTATGAAAGTACTTCTGAACTTTAATGCAAACTGCGCATACAGATATACTTCATCAGTCGCTACAAAAGAGTGGGAGGGGTTTTTCTTAGGACATAGCTTGCAAAGTCCATTTTTGAGTTAAAAGGTTGTTTTCTGAAAGCGACTTGATAACATGGCAGTCTTCCAGGCAGCAACCTTGGATTGTGGCCATGAATCTTCGTGTTTTCATGTTCTAAAAGCTGTAGCTGTGGTAATATCTAAGATGTGATTTTCAGTAAATATACAGACAGATGAGACAGATGATACAGACAGACAGATGAGTATATGTGTATATAACATTTATATAGCCCAACAACAAAAGTAAAAGGCATAAAGGAATAAAGAATGTTATCTAACTCTGGGTACCCAATTGCAATTGGTCACCACATCAAGTAAGACATTCCAATGCTTACATTCTTCATTGTTTTTACCATTGTGAAATCATCATTTCACAAGAAAGACCTATAGGAGCGATTGAATTAAAGAGATGACCGTGTATCATGGGACGATTGCATTTTCTGTAGTTACATGGTTGTATATCTTTCAGACTCAATATTTATGTCAAGCACTTCTTAAGTATCCCTGAAGAAGCCCAATATCCTGGCAAAACACATAGCATGTAAAACATATAACATGTGAAATTTGTCTTCTATTATGTGTTGCACTTTTTGCACATTGCGGGTGACACATTTGTCAAATGATGTGGTCCTAAACATAAGTTCATAAAGATCTTACTTTTAATCAAGTAAATATTGTCCTTAGAATAATTATGTGTGCCTTAAAACCCCATTTCAATCACTGATGTGGTTTTCTACACAGTGTATCTCTCTTTAATGTCTAATAAATCAGGTTGTGGCACACATATGGCAATTAGGTTATGGATGGGCACCACCTAACTAATAATATCTCTTGTTTTAGGCCCATGTGTGTTGACTATTTAGTATTAGGGATATGGCAATAAGTTCATATTAATGAAATAAAGGGGGGTGGGGGTATTATTTACAATAAGGAGAGAGGGTGTTTTGTGTGACATGGAGGGCAACATGGAAAGCAAAGTGGGAACCCCCAACTCGTTACATTTTCATACTTGTGAGGTCCTTAAGGATGACAGAGTTAAGGAAGGTCCGCCTATTAAACTCCTATATGTGTAAACAATGTTAAGCCCCCCCCCATTCACCTTTAGATCACTTCATACATTTTCCATTAGATCTACCAAAAACTATGTAGTGCCGGGTCCTCCCTGATGAAATACATATTGATTGGAAGATTTAGAAAGGTCCTCGTATTACATGGTTATGGTAAAACAAAAGTTGATTGCACAGAAATTGTATGGTAAGATTGTAAGGTGTATGGGGGCCTTTAACAATTTTTTATATGCATTTGGATTTGCTGTATATGTTTTTTTTAATGTCTTGAGCTGGACATTAAATTAGCAGTACGTCTCCAAAACCATGAAAAAAACGAATTTGTTGTCAATCTATTAAATGTTACATTCTCTTTACAGGAAAAATAACTTCCCCTTTAATTAACTGTTCTTTTTACTTTTTTGTTGCTGATCACTCTACATTTGGGACACTACCCCATGACAGGAAACCAGTTCTCAAGAAATTGCTTCATTAGTTAGTTATGCTAGCCATACACATGCCGATGTGTGCAGGCAGACTAGTCCCGATGTGCACCGAGATTCAAACGTGATGACCTCATCACGTTTGCACCGGTGCATTATGGGGCCCCTTCAGTCGTCCGGCACCCTTTGTGTGCCGGCATTAGCTTCAATGAAGACGCCGGTCTTCATTGAAGTTAATGCGCTCGGCTCCCATCGGCCAGAGATTATCGGACATATCCGTTCTCTGGCCGGCCGAGCAGTGGGGCGACAGGGATCTGTCGCCCCATGTGGGCACATGCCGATTAGCGGACGATTTTTAACCTGACCGACGGCGTGAGCGCACACGCCCATCGGTCAGATTAAAAATCGGCCGCTTATCGGCATGTGTATGGCTAGCATTAGTAACTAATGGTAATAGAGACTTTGGATCAATATGATAATTAGGGAACTAACAAGTTCTTAAGAAAGTCAGCAGGGCAGCACATGTATTTCTCAGACAATAGATGCATTTTTGGTTATCAAAAGTAAATGTTACTAATTTTAGTTTTTTGGGGGGATAGAATAGGAAAAGTGTGTGGGGGAAAATCTACAACAGGGAAAAAATTTAGGTTTAGGTCTAGAAATTTAGAGATTTTACTTCTGTCTGTATTACTGTGATATAATGGCCTTCACTTTCTGTCCTGACTGTGGTGACTACAACTCTTAACAATACAGCCTTCAACTGATGTAAAAACTGATGCTAGTTTCAAATCTACTGCCCTCTATTCAGATCGAATCAATATTTGGAGTTTAAGTCAATCTTTAAAACCAAATGCATTTATTCTCTTCTTTGATGTCTTCTAATTTTTTTGTGCGGTTGCAAAAAAATCATGTAACATTTTGGAACAAATATACATATGAGAAGTCCATAACAGGAGAATATGATTGCAAACATTTGTACAGCATCTAGATATTTTCCTGGAGCACTCAGATAGGTTGGAATAAAAGTTATCCACACAGCAGAGACAATCACCATACTGAAGGTAATGAGTTTAGCTTCATTGTAATGATAAGGCAAATTTCGAGCACAAAAAGCCAAGCTGAAACATATACACACCAGGAGCCCAATATAGCCTAGAACTAGAGAAAATGCCAGGAGGGAGCCAACGTCGCACTGTAAAGTAATCTTAGGGCTGTCAAAAGTGGTTTTCTTTATGGGCCTTGGAGGAGACAATATATTCCAGGCCGCACAAACAATAATCTGAAACGAATTACATAGAGTAATGAGGACTTTTTGTTTTATTGGGGTAAATAATAAAGCTGCTTTCCTGTCAGGATGCTGAACATTAAATGCCACAATCACAACAATGGTTTTACCCAAAATACAAGACATGCAGAAGGCAAATGTAATGCCAAATCCAGTATTCCTCAGAATACAAGACATGGCAGATGGTTCTCCTAGATATGTGATAGAAGACAATAAGCACAGGGCAATAGAAAAGAGAGTATAAAAGCTCAGAAGGGAATTATTAGCACGCACAATGGGAATATATCGATGGTATATAAAAGTAATGATGATGCTTGTTGCAAGAAAGATACCCAGCATGGCGCCTCCAAACAGCACCAATCCCACTGTTTCCTTGAAAGAAATATACTCCAGCTCCTTTGGGATGCAGCTGTCCTTCTGTGTATTGGACCAGTACTCTAGGGGACACTTGAAACATTCCAGGGAATCTATGTGCAAAAACAGTACATGATGTGGTTACATGGGGCCCTCTAATCATCTGCTAACTCATTACAGGCATGAACAATTATGTAATATCTATATTTCTTTTATCTATGATGATCTAATTGATATACCAGGGCAGTGCTGGCGAACCTTTAAGAAACGAGTGCCGAAACTGAAACCCAAAACCCAATTGTTTATTGTAAAGTGCTAGCATGGCAGTTTACCCTGAATTACACACAAATCATATACACACATAAATCATTTAAGCACACACACACGCTACTTTTTTTATAAGATATATTGCTACCCTTTATCTCTAATATAAATATTTAAAAATAATATCTGGGTCTGTATCTGTGACATTTATTGCAAAAATAAGTACCGTTTCACCCTCATTTCATCCCTTATGTACAGTGGGGCAAAAAAGTATTTAGTCAGCCACCAATAGTAATGACCCAACTATTCGGAAGGTGGACAGTTCGGCCATGAACATGGGATGTTCTTTTCTTCTCCCAGCGAACAGTACAGGTGTTCGACCCGCCATGTCGAGAAGAAGATTATTATTCTTCCGCCGGCGGGATTAGGAGCAGAAAGATCTGACTGGTGGAAGAATATTTTCACTAAAGAACGAATAGAGAACCCGGTCTTCTAGTAAAAAAGATCGTCTTTAAACGGAATATAACATCAGTGACGTCATCTGTGCATTCATTTCCCATTCCCCGCAAATAGACTAGGAATTAGAATTTCCCCTGAACAGGCGGATGCCGGAAATTTCTAAAAGTCTGTTCCGTCTGTTCACGAACAGACGTGGCCTATGTTCTGCCATCACTAGCCACCAATTGTGCAAGATCTCCCACTTGAAAAGATGAGAGAGGCGTGTATACTTACTGCTACTACCCTGTTTTCCCGAATATTCACCCAGAAATAAGTGCATTTTTCGCACCTTAAATTAATATAAGACAGTGTCTTATATTCGGGAAACAGTGTATCAGAGACAGAATGGGGGAAAGGAATCCAGGAAATCACATTTTAGGTTTTTAAAGAATTTTTTTGCTTATTCTGGTGGAAAATAAGTATTAGTATTTTCAATATGAAAAGTTCATCTCAATACTTTGTTATATACCCTTTGTTGGCAATTACAGAGGTCAAATGTGGGAGCAATAATTAGAAAACAAGACAAACAAGGCCACTGATAATCTCATTCAATCTGGGGCTCCACGCAATAGCTCACCCCGTGGGGTCAAAATGATCACACAAATATAGGGTGCTGTGTGTAATCCAAAGAGAGGGGAAGAGAACTGACAGCACTGACAGCCAATAGGTTGCACCCCCATTCACTGCCCCTCCCACCTCCAAAGTGCTGATATACACACTGATCACAAGTATTGCTGCAGCCTCAGCAAGAATTTCTGTCCTACTCTCCTCTGCTCTGTGTGTCTCAGCTCTGAGCACTCCCTGCTCTCTGCCCCTTCCTCCTCCTAACACCACAGATGCCTCTCCCCATGTTACAGAGTGAAAAATTATTATTATTTACAGCAAATCTTTTGTTTCTAATTTTGCAATAAAGAAAAAAACTGCTGATAAGTAAATTGCACTAGAACAATATTTAATACAGTATATAATAACAGATTATTATAAATTGAAATGTATAATAATTGTTATCATTGAATTCAAATGTAATGGGTTATGAACAGGAATTCCTACTGGAGGCCTAAAAATTCATATATCAAATATGGAACATTCAAAACAAGGCAAAGTAGAATTATCTACAAGATCATAGAATCGATAATGGCAACATTTGTGGCAAAGCTGAATTTGAACACATAAACAGAAAGCATCTTTCACTAGTCCCAAGAGTTAAGGGAAATTGGGATTAGTGTCGGATTGGGCATGTAAATACCTTCTGTTTTAAGAAGGCTTCACTGTGCTTCGTACTGCTTGAGCTGAGAGCTTTTCGATTCCTTTAATCCCTTCTCACCATAACCTTCATGGTTGTTCCTCTATGTTAGGCTCGCAAGCCCCACACCATAGAGCCATGGTTTCCATGCACTGCACTGATGACCACCAATGAGCCTGAAACAGCTGTATGCAGTTTGGAATAACTGGCTGGGTACCATAAGGCACTGTACACAAGCAGTTCTGGAAGTGCATTTGGCTGATGTGGCGTACAGGAATGATTTTCATGACTCCACTCACTATTCTGAAACAAGGGTTTCTACCTAAACATCTGGGCTGTGTAATCAATTAAGTTGAGGGCTTTTCGATTCCTTTAATTCCTTCTTACCAAAACATTTATGGTTGTTCCTGTATATATTGTTCCTGTAATTTTAAGTTCTTTAAAACTTGAAATACTTGAAAAGTGATTTCTACATTGTTCTGTTTTTATCCTAGTATAATGTAACCTTTTGCAAGAGGTTAAGAGCATCTATGTGCATTGTTTAATATAGCTATAGGTACAGTGTGCCAAAGCTGTCAATAGATGACAGCAAACACATGAGAGAAGGAGATAGAAATGTTTCTGGCTGGGAACTTGTTTGAAGGGAGAAAATTGCTGGGGGAACGGTTGTGGAGGGAGGACAGGAAGGGGGGAGTCCTGGATTCTCCAAGGAGAGAAGAAAATCGTGGGTCTGTCTGTGGGGACACAGAGGCTGTTCTCCAGGAGATTTTGCTGCAATATTGAGGCACCTCCAGTCACAGTGTGAAGGGACCTCCATTCCCGACCAGAGAGAGAGAGACAGCATCAAACCTACTCTGCGTGTGGCATTGGAGAAGTGTTGATCCTGGCTGACATACCAAGAGGAATGTTCTGTGGTCATCTGTACAAGATAAGTACTGATACAGCAGGGTCACAAACACCTGTGTGTGTCATCCATTTCCTCCTCCTTTGAGACTGATTTCACACTACTTGGGAACATTCTGCAATACAGGGAAGAGAAATGCCACCCTGAGGGTAATTCCCTCCCTTATCATAGAACCTTTCTGTTCTAGTTAAGCCCTCTGCCAAAAGAATTTCATGGAACAGTGTTCACAGACAGTCACCTAAACACATTGGTTTCCTTGGTGATTCAACATGCTTATCCTACCTTCCCTGTTGGATTACAAATGTTAATTGAGCGCTCTAACTCGCTTGCCACATCAACCTGCCAGGATTAAGGGCCCCAACGTGTATGGGATTGAACTTGTGGGGTTTCACTGGCCAGGGGGTGAGGGGTGGGGCAAGTCTATTGTTTCTTTTTCTGGGTCTGTTTTATTGTGGCTTACTAGTCATTGTAGGATTTGATCCTTAGTTTCTTAAGAACGAAAGTATTTACATATATATATTAAGTTGCCTTAGATTTTCCTTTGTAGTATTGTCTTTAAAGTTTGGTCTAAATCCTTTATTGGTTTTAGGGATCCACCCTATTGTGGTGGCCCCCTTTTACCTTCTGAGCGTTTAGCCTGAGTTAACTCGGGCTGAGTTTTATGCATCATGAAACTCAGCCCCAGTTAACTAGAGCCACGCTCTAGCTACCGCCAGATTTCTGCGGCGGTCAGGAGCATTGGCATTTATGCTGATGCTTCCGGGTCCGCCACCGATCACGTCACCGGTGACGCAGTGGGGGTAGGCGGCGCCATAGACCTCCGTCTAACTGGAGGGGCGTCGCTTTCTTTCAGCATAAGTCCGACATCTCCAGTGACGCCGGACTTATGTTTACTACCTGCAGCTGGGCAGGCAATCGCGGCGAAGCACATTGTGTTCCGCCACGATTGCCCGTAACACGGTTATAAAAAACCGTGCCACAGTCGAAACGCTCAGAAGGTTAATAAAACTGTTAATTGTTACAAACTCTCATTGTCTTGGTGTGTTTGGCCAGACCATGTGTGCGTGACCAGATGGCACGGTAAGGAGAACCGGGAAAACAATCCAGCCCCTCCCACGGAGTGCTACAATAACACTTAGCATCAACTAAGATTTTAGTAAAATAATACTTTAGCAGGTTAGTTTTAAACTTTTCTTCCTCCTAGTCCATGTTTTTGTCATATTTTAATATTAAAGAGTCTGCCCTTCTGAAGCATTTTTATACTTTTGGGGCATTTAAAGGTTCCTATCATGTCTGCATTTCCCCTTCCTTCCTCAAGATTGTTCGACTTACCGTAAGTTCTTTGGTATGTTTTATCCCTCAGAACTAAGCCATTTATGTTGCCCATGTCTGAAATCTTTTTACTTTAGCAATAGCTTTTGGTATATGAGGCGTCCAGAACTAAAGACAGTATTTTAAATGAGGTCTAACTAATTCTCTATATAATGGAATTTAGAACCTACTATAACTGTAATATAGTTTATTAAATATAGTTATTACCAAAGAAAACATGATCATTAGATTAAAAATGAAGACCGATGCTGCCTTTTTTTTTGTGGCATAAAGAAAGTTAAATCTAGAGATGATAAATGTTTACATGTCATGAAAAGAACAATTGTCCTTCCTTAATTTAATATAAAATTGAAATTAGTGCACTAACAATGGCATATTGGAATGAGGCTTTGCAACACAGGATATTGTGAATAGGGGCGATAAGAAAAAAAATATTAATTTGTCATATTTTGTTGCCTTCTAAATACAACGCTCTCTCTGACTGTGTGAGAACTCCGCCACCTAAAACTCATTAGGAAATTTCACTCTGTCGAAGCACACATCTACTTCACAAGCTGCACTATATTAAAATCAGTCGTGCATGAGAGATCCGAAGGCAAATTATTTTCCATTGTATACTGAGTTAAATATAAATGACTATCCTGAATAAATATGGAAAATAATTTACATGCAAAATGAAGTAAAATATTATGGCAAATGAGTTGCTAGTAACCTTTGGCACTTGTTACTAAATTTAATAGATTGAACATTACAAGTATGTCAGGAAATATGAAAACTCAGTGGCTCTAGAAAAACCCACAATCTTGCTTCCTAATATTTTAGTAGCATTTTTAAAGCTGAACGCCAACCATACTTTAGTTTTGCAATTGTACTCTAATTTAAAAAAAACTGAAATAATCAGCTTATTTACTGATCAATACACAACATCATCTACTTCATTCATCTCTAGTCTTGCTACTTTATGCTACTTCATCCATTCACAACTTCTTCCAAGGTAGCTGACAGAAAAGTTGCAAGACAATAAGAGGGTATTTAACCACTTGAGCGTTAACCTTGAGCTTGCAGTTTAAAAACATTAATCGACTTGAGCTACAATCGGGGGTTGCTATACCAGGTGAACCTGTGGCATCCCCCTATGTCGGTGTCCTTGCCAAGCCCTCCGTTTTCCACCTCCTCCACGTCAGGGATGATGCTGAGGAGATGAGGGGTGGGATCCGTCCTATTGACCTGCATGTAAAAGCAGGCATTGGCACTCAGGATCCTTACATCCCTGGCTTCATTTATGACTTTGGTTATTTGAGGGGAGGGTAAGAGCAGTGGGAAATCCATACAGCCAATGGCCATACTTCTTTTAAGCTGAAAATCAGAACTTATATTCTGTCTACATAGTAAAGCTCCCACTGTACTTCTGGTGGCTATGGATATAAAAGTAGAGGTTAATGTTGCATCACTAAAATTCCATGTCCTTTAGATATTCACCATTTCCGTTGGCCATTTAAAGAACAGCTTCTATTCTGGTACATAATATCCAAGCAGTCTGCTTTGTTATGGTAGGGCCATTAAATTTAAAGCTCTTCTGAGAGACAGTTAGTGTATATATACCACCTTAAGGTGACCATACACGTGCCGATTTTTCGGCCGTTTTTAGCCCTCCCGACCGATCCGGTCGGGTAGGTCGGTCGGGAGGGATTCAGAACTGTTTTAAAATCGGCTGAAAAGTCGGTCGGGTCCCTACCGCGGATGCCCGATTTTTCGGGAAAACGGCAGCTTGTATATGTCATGTACAAGCTGCCGTCATGTACAAGCTGCCGTCTTCCCGAAAAATCGGGCATCCGCGGACGGGACCCGACCGACTTTTCAGCTGATTTTAAAACAGTTCTGAATCCCTCCCGACCGACCTACCGGATCGGTCGGGAGGGCTAAAAACGGCCGAAAAATCGGCACGTGTATGGTCACCTTTAGCCAGTTTATGTTTAAACTATTTTATAGAACTAACCTGTCTGGTTACTGATTTCACCCTCTTCACACATGACACAGTCAAAACAACATAAGTATTTTCCATGTTGAGTAGCTTTTCTGCTTCCAGGAGGGCAGCTTTCAGTGCAGACAGACACTGGGATCTGCAAAGAGGAGGAAAAATGTATTTGTGTATATACATTGTCCAGTTGTCTCTGTATTCATTTTCACTGTTGTGTTAAGACCGTGCTGGCTAATTTGCAAAATTATGTTCTAAAAAACTTTATATACCTAAAGTATTATGCTAAGACCATATATCCTACTGAGAGTTTAAAGGAAACATACACTGTAGTAAAGGCAGTACTACATTTACAGGGAGACTATAGCTATACAAATATAATGATGTAAGTTTTGATGAAAGCCTTTATTTGTTAATATGGACGGGGACCTCACCTGTGTTTTTTAAAAATTAATTAATTAATAGTATAGACACCCACAGCTCCTTTCGATCTTTTCTACAGAGCCGCCGGCACACAGAGAGACGGCGGTTGTGCCTGAGTTCGGGCGAACCGCTAGGGAGGTTAATTTGGCCCTTTGTCACCTTGGTGTCAAGATGCCCTGGCTATCCTCAATTGTTGGGATTGTTGCCTAGAGGCCATAGTATGCCTGCAATATAATGTTTAAGCTTCTCTATCAAAAGATTCTATGTATTAATCTTTTTAACATATTTTCTTTTTTTTTAATATTCTGTCCTAGCTACGAGGACTTAGGGCCTTGCTTGCTTGGCGGAACTTGGAGGCTCTTGGTCCGTCCCCTATGTCATGAGTTTAAAAACCCATTGTGGCCCACAAATCAGATAGTTTGCCCAAAAAGTTAATAACGAAAAGACAGAGGCCTTTGTGAACTCAGTTCTGTTGTAAACAACAGTCAACAACTTACACACATCAGTTTGCACTTCAAGAAAAACATTTTATATATCAAAAAACGTTTTAAAAGCCAAAAAACTTTTACTTTAATCCAATTTGTTATATTGCTAGTGTCAGTATTAGATTCATTTTCCCCAATTTGCACAGTTATGAAGAATGTTGCTCAATACGGTAATACTCATATTTATTTACCTCTTTTTGACCACCCTGCCATATTATAGCATCTTCATTCACTTTAAAACCTTTATTACCACTGACTTCTCCCACTTTAGTAATCAAAAAGGACCCATTGTCTCTCTTTTTGCAGTTCACCAGATCATAGGATGGGTAAGGATCTCCATGTTGGTCAAAACTTATTTCATCACCAGAGTCCATAGTAAAATTAACATATTTTAGGTACCTTAAAAGCTTAATGTAACAAAAAACAAATGGTTATTTCATTTGTGTACAAGTTTAAGATTTGTGTATAAATATGTTTATACTTGATGTTTTTGTAGTTTTAAGTTATCTTCTATATTTTAAACCATCGTTAAAAGCTTGGCATGTATTTCATAGAAACCGATTAAACTTTGCAGCTAAATACCATTTACATGCTAATACTTCCTTTTTGGCATCTAATTGATCATCTCTTCTAATCATAAAGAGGAGATTGAGAGGCCCACACATCCTGAAACACCTTGTTTTATTTAGAAAAAGTAATTACCAGATATATTATCATAAATTTAGTAAAGGCTGACCCAAATATAAGCAGAGGTGCCTAATTTTATCTGCAAAAGCGAGGAAAACCTATTAACTTGATTGTAAGCCGTGGTGCAAAGTAAATCAGTGGCGTTTTCTAAATGAAAAAATATAAAGAAAGCACCATTGGCTCTAGGAATAAAACAGGTACCTCGCCCTCAATAAAGTTAAGAGAACACAGGTTACTGTTATTACAGGATGGGGTTTCAAGGAACTTCTTATGATTGAAACATGAAAATAAATTTCAATTTAAAGTCTTTTTTATTAGTATTAAAATTATTATTGGGATCAATACATGGAATGGAAAGGGAAACT
Organism: Ptychadena robeensis; assembly: GCA_036250615.1. Taxonomy (NCBI): domain Eukaryota; kingdom Metazoa; phylum Chordata; class Amphibia; order Anura; family Ptychadenidae; genus Ptychadena; species Ptychadena robeensis. Next base: position 47,891,832 of record CM070035.1, on the reverse strand, counting down.
TATTTTCATGTTTGGAAGTAGCGGGGTTTTCCACCTTCTCTAGTAAAAATGAACAAAAAGGTAGTCCACTACATGGTGCTGACGTCCAATTTTGCTTACATTCACTCTGGCTCCTGCAAACTAGCGACCAGTGAACACTTGGACAGGTAAGGTGGACCCTAACTCTGAACCAGACGAGGGGGGCTTTTTCAGCACATTTGAAAAAGTCATCTTATACTTGAGTTTATACAGTAATTTACTTTTTGGAAGTGACTTACCAAATGAAAAGGAAGTTATCACTTCCCAAGGTAATATTCAATTAGCTTAATAGATGAGGTTAAGCTGTGTATGCACATTTTCCTTCCTTCTTACATAAATATTCAAAATTCAGAACTTAATAAATAAATAAATAAAGAGAACATTTTGCAAAGTAAAACATCTCTCTTCTTTACTTTAGCAACCTCACTACTCTGGTTTTTACACCAATAAAATGAAAGCTCAACATGAATATTAAGCTGGCCATACACCTTCAGATTTCTCTGTCAGATTTCTCTGTCAGATTTCTCTGTCAGATCAGATCAGATCTACCAACAACCATGTAGTATAGTGACCTCCCTGATAGAATACATAGTGATTGGAAGGTGTAGAAATGTCCTCATATTGCATGGTTTTGGTAAAACAAAATCTGATCTGAAGGAAATCTGATGGAGAAATCTGAAGGTGTATGGCCAGCTTTAGGATATTGATTCACAAATATTAGTTTTCTTTAATTAGTGTTTTTAAAATAATTTAAAGATTTAATATTGCAACAAGTATTCTATGAGCATTATCTTTTTGGAAATAGATACATTTGGTCTTAATTTGGACTTACCTTCCAAGGTTTTAAAATGGTATTTTGGTTATAAAGGAAATCCTTGATGTCATTTACCTTTATCATGCTGTGCAAACCATGAGAAACTGCATAAATTGCTTTGTACACATTGTATGAGATGCGTAGATTGCTCACATCAAGGTAGAGGGAAGAAGAGACATTTAAATCCTCTGATCCGGTACATGGAACATTACCTATATGGAAAGAATTATTACTGGAGCAGTTAAAGGTATATTCCCATAGATTAGAAATAAGTGGGTTGTTTTTCTTTTGAGATAAATGTGTATTGTCAAGAAACTCTTTGAATCCAGTTATGTTTCCTCTACGTATGGCAAATCCTATTGTCCCTCCAAACTTAGTAAACAGTTGGTGGTTATGTATGTACTTTGAGGTGGACCAGGCCTCACTAGCAATCCATTGAATTCCAGAGATGTTCTGATTAACAACTTCTTGGAAAATGATTCCTACAATAAGTTCAGAGGCAATTATAAGTACGACCTTTACTTTATGCATAAAGATTTTCTGTACACTCTGTGAGATCTTCCTGGGACTAGGAACACCTGGAATAATTTCATACAAGGCTACGCATAGACCTAATTTTGTGGCTTCATCTTTAAAAATGCTTCCCGCATGTTGTCCATAGTCATTATCCTCCACAATAAGACCTATCCATGTCCATTTGAAATGTTCTATCAGCTGTGCCAGGGCTCTGGACTGAAATAAATCACTTGGTATGGTGCGAAGAAATGTTGGATATTCATGTTTATTACTCAGACAGGCACACGTAGAAAAGTAACTGATCTGCAAAAAAAAAACACAATGTATTTGTCAATGTATAATATGTACTAGAGATGGACTCCAAGTTTTGCCTAGCTGAATTTGAATGGTAATTGCAAAGGCCCAAAAACATGATATCATCGCCAAGATTGTTGGATTGGGAAGTTTGACTTTAAACCTAAAAAACCCCAGCATATAATAGAGTACAATAAAGCTAAAATTACCAACATGTCCAATCACTTTTTGATCACTTTTTGTTCGATTTCAGTTAGTGGGAATCAAACTCCGGTTTGGAAATATGGAAGTGTGTGTGGCTAGCTTTAGACATGGTATATATGTCTGTTTTTTCCTCATGTACCTTTCTATTTGTTCCCAGTTACACCTACTCTGTTCTATTCAATAATGTATCATAATTTGTTCACACAGACTGGTTTACTGGAGTGTAAGAAGGTTTAGCTGTATATAAAGCTACAAAAAGACCACAGGGTAATGTGCACCAGGAAAAGAACATGTATATACAACTTGATACAATTCCTGTTCATAAGCAAATTCTAAGCAAGTGGGATTACACTGAGCTTGCCTACTGATTCCTTATCATTTGGTTATATGAGATCTGGTACGTTATCAGAATATAATTGTGCAGCTGTTCAATCCATTCCTTGCCATACGGAATATTATTTTCATGTAGCATATCATTTTTATCTGTCTCTGTAAATGTTTGCTATGTTTTGTTTTATCTCAAGACAGTCAGTAGGAAGTAAATAAAGATAATGAGTTGTTTAGCTTTTTGATGGGTTTCGAATTTGCATTTATATTGCGGCATTTTTATTAATTAAAGACTGTGTCTCTTTTATCTTTTTCCCACTCTTTTCTGTATGTTTGTTTATTATCACAACTTAGCTTTTTTTTCAGTTCTGAAACTGAATGCACAATTAGCAGCAAATACAGTCATATACTTCCAGAAGTCTACTCTTTAAAGAAATGCTAAATTATAACACAGCGAGGTAAAGCTCCTAGCTCAGGTTATATTGTTTGTCATGTAGCTTCCTGGATAGAGCTTACTATTTACTGTAAATGCTGTGCTAGTTATCAGAATAGAGACTTGGTGTTTACGGTGCATGATGCTTAAATATGTATTGTGTATTCTAAAAAGTTATTTGGTCGTGGTGGTAGGGGGGTATTGCATGTTGTTTTGTAAAAAAAAAAAACAGTGCTTGTGATGGAATTGTACCAGCTCCCTGTTCTCATTAAGACTAAGCTTAGCTGTCAGTAAAGCATGAACAATGTAGGGGGTAGACACTAAAAAACACATAGTGGACATGTAATGTAATCCTGCACTTGTACTTCTTATAGGGGAGTCATGGGTGGCAATATTACCATATGACCATCATGTAAACTAAGGACACACACTGATCAGTTAAGGTGAGTGATATGCAGTAGTGTTATTATATGACCATCATTTGAAGTAAGGACACATATTGATCAGTTAAGCTGAATGACGGCAGCAGTATAACCATATGATAATTAGTGTTGAGTGTGAATATTTAAATCGCAAATTTTTATTACAAATATCAGCACTTTGAGAATTCGTGAAGATCCAGAAAATAGTGCTATATCTTCGTAATCTCTAATAATCAGGTAAATTTTCAGTTCGATCAATGTTACAATAAGCCAATCTAGTATTACACATATGACCTGTTGCTGTAACATTTCGATCACAATATTTGCATTTAAAAGTGCCAATATTTACAAAAAGTACAGGAGATCTCGAATTTTCAAATTTACTTCGAATTTATAATTTGCAAAATGTTATGAATTCGAATATTGCCTATGCTACTCATCACTTATGACCATCATGTGAAGTAAGGACATGCTGTTATTCACAAAAATGTTTGTGTAGATCCGCACATCCAGGCAATTACTATGTATCCCTGGCTCACAGACTCCCTCTGATGCGTTTCAGTTCAAAAGAACCTTATTCGTAGAGTGGGGGTACATACTACAGACCTTCTTTTTATACACAGGTCTATGGTCAAACTGCAAATTGCACAATGGATTACACGTGTTCTGGTGGGCATCGCAGCGTCTTCTCCCCATATGTCTCCTGATTAAGTACAAAGCTAATTGAGGACCACAATTTTCAGTTGGCTCTATAACCATTGTGTAAAACTTTTAGATCAACCACAGACATATCCCAACAACAGACCTTTTTCTCCCTTTTATAAAAACTGAACCAAAACAAAGAAAAAGCTGTAAAAAAAATAAATAAGAAAAAGCAAAAGTATGTATATTACATTAAAGCGGACCTACCACGTTGTAGGTCACTTTGCACTATCGGCATCTGACTGCCAATAGATAGGGCAATCACTGTCCAAAAAGAAAAATAAATAAACCTTAAAGCAGGAAAGACAAGTTTTTCCGAGGTAGCACCTCCCATGCTGTGACGTTGTGCCCGGGCACTTGTCATAGCTGAAAGGGCTGCCGGGAAAACATCTGCTGTGTGTGGAGCCCCATAATCCTCTGCTCTGCCTCTTCTCTGTGACGTCACTATCACAGCGATTAACTGTGCAGCTCCTGTGTGCTCTCTGTCAGCATACAATCCCCCCCTCGCTCCCCCTCCCCTTCTCTGTCTCGGAGTTCCATTCATGATCTGGATGAAGGAGAACCTTCCCTGACATGAAAGTGTCATCTGTGAGGTGATTGTGGGGGAAGTGTAGAGGAGACATTGCTGGGACTGGCAGCAGAGGAGGTAATAAGATATTATTTTATATTACACCCAGTAACCCAGTCATGTCTGTCCTCATCCTCCATATACCATGATCTGGATGAATGAGAACCTTCCCAGACATTGAAGTGTCATCTGTAATGTGATTGTGGAGGAAGTGTAGAGGAGATATTGCTGGGACTGGCAGCAGAGGAGGTAATATGATATTATTTTATATTACACCCAGTAACCCAGTCATGTCTGTCATCATCCTCCATATACCATGATCTGGATGAATGAGAACCTTCCCAGACATGGAAGTGTAATCTTTGAGGTGATTGTGGGGGAGTGTAGAGGAGACATTGCTGGGACTGGCAGCAGAGGGGGTAATAAAATATTGTATAACCTCAACCTAACCTCATCCTCAGCCTAACTGTGTGCCCCCCAAATCCATATCCATACCCCATATCACCTGCACACTGAACCCCTTCACCACCACTTCAGTCTCAATCTCTCCTGTCTCCTACAGTATCCTCCTTCAGCATCACTCCTGTCTCCTATGCAAACTGCAGCATAGATCTCTGGAAGGACCAGAACTGTCCTCCCATACCAAACCCTGTGGGATTGGTAAATATGTCTGCAGGAGAGGGGCACCTTAGTAATGTTCAACAGAATGGGCGGAAGTAGCTTCAGGTGCCAGTACTTAAGATGGTGCCTTAGGGAATGAGGAAGTGAAGATTGTAAGTACCTTTTTTTTTTCTCTGTGTAGCAGTTTTCACAGATGTATACTGCTGACAGGTGTGTAATATGTCCATGTCATGTATGTGGGGGATTATATTTTTTGAGTGTACAACCGCTTTAAGAATAGATCCTTCAATCTTCTATCTTTAATATAGCATACATGCTATTCAAAAAAATATATATACAATGTCAGGAGCACAAGACTTTTATGAACAGAATTTATCTTAAAATGTGCTAAATTCTAGAAACATTTTTTTATATACTCCAAACTCAAAAGAACCTCTGGGTTTCATTACTGTAAAGGGATACCTATTCATGTCCTATTTTTAAATATTTATTTAAAATTCCTTGATCTTTTCCTCTTTTATTCTTTACTCTTATTCTTTTATTTTGTATATCTTGTTTTATTGCATGCAGATCTCTCTGAATCTAAAAAAAACGCCTATTTCTACTGTCTTCCTAAATCTTTTTGTATACTACATTGAAACAGAGAATTTTATAGTAAGAACACATAATGATCGGTTAAGGTGAGTGACAGCCAGTAGTGTTGTCATATGAATATGAAATAAGGACACATAATGATCAGTTAAGATGAATGACAGACAACAGTTTTACCATATGGCCATCATGAGAAGTAAGGACACACAATGATTAGTTAAGGTGAGTGACAGGTAACAGAAATACCATATGACCATCATCAGAAATAGGTACACAAAATAATCAAATCCTTCAATTACTCAGTTAACTATAGTGAACCATTAAGATTGACAACACGTATGATAGCTAAAGTCTACATGGTAATGAAAACCATCAACAATTTTTTTAACTGAACATTATATTCTCAGTGATCCATCCTTTAGCAAACATAATGTTGTTGGTGTAAATGTGTTAACAGTCCTTAATTTTTGAACAATATGCAGTTTTTTTCATCAGGCCTTTTTCAATATTTGCAATATAGTGTCTGATTTTTATATATTTGCAGCCTACAAATAAGTAAATAAATATATGCAAGGCATTTGTTATCTTGGAAAATCTAATACATGAATATATAATACCACTGGAATGTGGAAAAGTCCTGCCACTCTTGTCACAGCAATGGACTGGGTAGACCAACAGCCTCCAACTATTGCTGGTACTAAAGGAAGATCATCACAGGTTGTATCTTTGACCCCAGCCCCTGTGGTCAGTATCACAGCCGCGCGTGTTGCTTGGAAATGGGTATAACATGCATCATATATTCTGTAGCCCAAAGTTATGTTGGGTAACAACTTTTCACTTTTGTTTATTTCTTCAATGGCAAAGATCATTGTCTGTAAAGCCTGGAAGTCCGTTACACTGAACCTGAAGAAAAGAAAAAAATTAAGATTATAAACTGTTTGGTGAATGCTTAGGAATGTTACAAATGTACCTTTCTTTGTAAAGTGACCTTATACGCAACTCATATATGTGTCTAGAGCACCATGAGATTTCCAAAACCTAGGTTATTTTTTTTCACTTCAGATTTCCTAATAGTGAGACAGCCAATTTAATTTGGTGGTCAATAGGAAGTTGTAGGGTATTCAAAATCATTCCAACTATAAAGGGAATCATGAGATATGTCCTCCTTATTTTTAGACTCAACAATAAAACAACTCAATGAAGCAAGCTGTCAGTGTATTACATACTCATTTAGAAAGAATTAGATGAGATTGGTTTTAATATTCAGTGCAGATATCCTTTCATCTCTATTAATATTAATGGTCTCATTCTTTATTATATATACATAGGAGATCAGTACTTACCCCGAGCATTGTAGTTTTTCTGGGTCATTTCTGAAGGATAAATCTGGATGAGATTCCACATAATTTGCAGAAAAGATTCCCCCTATATCCACATCTCCCTTCCTAATTACAGCTGTCAGGTCAAAGTGCCCATCTACTATGCAGCTTGGATACATTTCTTTTTCAGCTAGTGTCCTTATTAAAAAGAGAAATCTCAGCCCTAACAATAGCTGTTTGAAATTCATTGTGACAAGAGGTGCCCATCATCCTTCCAACAGATCTGAAGAAGGAGGTCTTTTTAGGCAGAGCTTTTACTTTTTATAGACTAAAAAATTCATCTGGGAAATACCAGCGTCTCTTCTGAGATTAGCTAATGAGTACATTCCCTGCAGGTATTCCTAGCAATACATATTAAAGGTGTGCTAAGTGTTCCGTAAATTGTATCTACCTGTAGATAAGTCTTTTATTGTATGCTACACACATGGGGAAGGGGGGGGGGGGGTGCAGGTATCATTTGACTTTTTTCCTACCCAAATTATCCTTTTTAGTTTTTCTTTACCCTGTAGAAATCTTAACATTGTGATGAAATATGGTAGCTGTCTGTATCTGCTGCCGTCAAAAAGACAAAACTGCATGCATAACAAACACACACTATGACACTATGAAGGGTTTATGGATTGAATTGTATGGTGGCAACCAGTATAAATATCTCCCACAAAGATCTTAATTGCATACTTTTTGGCTAAGTAGGGTAACATTTTGTTCCTTTCAGATACACAGGGCCGCGGTTAGGGGGGGGTGGGTCAATCCCGCCCCGGCCACCGCATTCTGGGTTGCCCCATCGTCCCTGCAACTTTATTCGGAAGGAGAGTAGCTGTGGATTTTTTTGCAACTACCACGCCTTCCCCCTGCTCAACAACTTCGTTGACCTATTCGTCTACACATGCCAACATCCTATCAATTCTGTAGGGTAACATGATGGCAAAAGCTCCAATTGTAAGTGACTTGACTGCCACTTGACCTGTTGATATCCTCACGCAAGCCAGATACTAAAACATGACTTGAATAAAACTGTTATAACTTATATTATACGGAAAAGTTGGTTTACACTTGAATACAATCAGTGTATGGTGGCACTGTCCCCACCCCCTACCCCAGGGGGCTCCCCTGATCCACACCCGATGGGTCTCCCCTTTGCAGGACACAGGACGTACCCCTCATGACAGACTTATTACCGCATTCAAGGTATGCAAAAACCTTTATAATCTTACTAAATTGATATATATGAATCATTACTCTTAGTTAAAGAATTTGAACATATTGTCACTTACTGCTGATTCCATATTCACAGATACCATTAAAGTCTCCTGACGAAGCGGCTGATAACCGCGAAACGCGTAGAGATAACTATATGCTTTGATGTATTTTTGGTAGCACTGTACTATAATCTGTTATGTGAGATATATGCACTGTCCGTTTTCCTGTTTTTGTTCTGTATGCTTTATAAGTAATATACCTCAAATAATATGGATCATGATTAGATCAATAAATCCATTATTGACCCACATTGCCGTATAAAAGTCCCAATTTCCTGGTGTACCCGGGAGACATTTATGCCTCCGGGTATTGGGTGCCACCATACACTGATTGTATTCAAGTGTAAACCAACTTTTCCATATATATCCAGGGATGATGGCAAGACTACGATTGTAACGCTTATGGGTTCATCCAAAACTTATATTATACTCTTCAAAATATAGAGATGGGATAATTAGTGTTAGGCTCTACAGTCTGTATGGCAAGATGGACTTTTTAAACCTGCCTTGGTTCTCATTGGAAAAAAAATACGCTTTTGTTGGTGTACCATTACATAAGCATAGTGTTGGACAGTTATCTCATAAGCCCATCTGTTTGGGTGACACATGTCAGGGAGCAGAAGACCCCCAGAGTAGTTGGTGAGTAACTGTAATGAGTAGATTTGTATTCCATATTGTTACATGGATCTGTCCACTTTGGTTGTATCTGCTTCAAGTACTAGACTCTAACCAAAGCAGTTCTTATCTTTGAATAGCAAGAATATAATATGACTTGATGACTTAATATGATAAATACTCACAGTTGATACTCACATTTTTAGTGGGATGAATCTGAATCTGTTTTCCATTTACAGATGAATAAATTGTTTGTATGGAGCAAATATATGCAGATTGCTTCCCCCAAACAGACAGTTTGGGACAGTACTGGCACAGGAAGACAAAGATAGGAAAATACCAATTCAATGCCCATTACATTAACATAAATGGATAAATTTTTTGGTCGATGGAACAGAAATATCAAACCATGTATGGCTACCTTTAGAGTTTGTTAGTTAACGGTAATTTGGGGAGTTAATAAACCTTTCAATACTATTTACTAGCAATCCTGTATGTAATAAATGGTTGTGAGATTCTAATGAAAAGCTGTATTTGATTTTTAAAGGATAACAGTTGATAATTCTCCTCTATTAGGATTGAAGTAAATATGCTTCACACAATCGTACATTTTTAGTTATTGATATTTTATTCTGTGTCTTTCCCTTGATATTAGAACAGATTTCCTTTTGCCCACACTGACCCAATCATAAGCAGCTGTGCAGGAAAACCCAGCAGCACTGTGCTCTGCAAGTTACCCTGTTTCACATGAATTCACAGAGGACTCTAATCAACATTCACTTCAAGTTACTGTACAAAATTCATTTCCTGGCAGTTAAACATACACAATCCCCTGAAGGTTCAAGCTTCATTATTTGCATCCGTATGAATAAAACTGATGCTCAGGTGTTCTGACAATTTACTAACCAACAGACCTAAAGATCAAATTATCTACTATTCTTGTTTACTTCACATAGGTTGTCGTATATGAAAAGTAACTAAAGGGGGAACTGTGTGTAAGTGGCTGATAGCAATCAGCTATATTTTCTCATACAATTTCCTATGGCCGGTGAAATCTGCCTTCTGTTTATTGTCAGCACAGGCATGCTTGTTAAGAATTTGGGATACACAAAATCGAATAATAATGCTTCCAAAGTTGGCATTTTAAAAATTAACAAATAAAGCTTGCAATTCTTGTAAAATATTTGGGTACACAGGGTCTGTTCAAATCTTGGAAAAGGATATAGCAGGATACACACATGAAGATATAGGCTAGATCGATGAACGCTTTGAGCGCCGTGTGCACTCACAGCCATCTATCTGGCCCATATCATATGCTGCCATCCCATTATTCGAGCGGGACCAATCAATCCCCCTTGAAAACTGGGATATCCAATATGACCGTTAATCACGGCCGATGTCCGTTGCTTTGCATGGAAACCACGGGTCTCCAGGCAAAGCATCGACTGAGCTAGAGAGAGAGCAGAGCTATCTTCCCTGCTCCGCCGATATCTGACAGTAGCGTGATGACGTCATTACGCTGCTGCAGGGAACATCGGACAGCTCGAATATCAAGCTGTCTGTTTCCTGCCTATCTGAAACAGGAGACATCCATGGACAAATAGATGTCACTAATGCAATCTTAGCAAGGAAGTCAGCTGCTTGTCCTAAAAGCAAACCTCATTTAACTTATCTTACATACTGAAACATACTGTTATAGTCCATGCAAAGTTACAGTCAGATTGCATTGGGATTTTCCAACAAACCAATTTTCCAATCTAGTTGCAGGGTTGGGTTATAATATTGTAGACAGCAACATCATTAGTATTTACAACCATTCAATTTGATCAAAGAAAATAAATAATGTTCCATATACACCCCATTCCAAAATATTATGTAAATTATATTGTTCTCTATTTGTGATGAGTGTTTGGCTGTTCTGTCACACATGTCTGAACACATCGCAATATTTGTGGGTTCTACAGAGCACCCGAGTATAATTGAAGTCAATGGGAGACAATCAAGCACCCCCTGCTCAAAAGAGGGGAGGGTGCCTGGTCCATCAAAAAAGTTCAGAAAGTGACAGAAATACCACCCAAATGGACCGGGATGGGGTTGATGTCTGGATGCATCTTGGACTCCCAAGTCACTGCTGGGAACCAGTTTGTCTGAGACACTTTCACAGACTGACAAAAACAATTTTACAGGAAAAAATTACACTCGCCAGTGCCTGCAGGTGAGCTCACACTCTAAAACATGATATGGGAGTGTCTGCAGGAGAGCTGATGCTCTAAAACATTACATGCGAGTTCATGCAGGTGAGTAGATGCTCTAAAACATTATATGCCAGTGCCTGCAGGTGAGTTGACTCTCTAAAACATAAGATCCAAGTGCATTCAGGTGAGCAGATGCTCTTAAACATTAGATGCCAGTGCCTGCAGGTAAACTGATGCTCTAAAACATTATATGCCTGGGCCTGCAGGTGAGCTGACATGCTAAAACATTAGGTGTTAGTGCTTGCAGGTGAGCTGACACTCTATAACATTATATGCCAGTGCCTGCAGACTGACAAAAACTCCCCCAAAAAACTATTTTGCAGGAACAATTACACTCATCAGTGCCTGCAAGTGAGCTGACACTCTAAAATATGATATAGGAGTGTCTGCAGGAGAGCCGATGCTCTAAAACATTAGATGCGAGTGCATGCAGGTGAGCAGATGCTCTAAAACATATGCTAGTGCCTGCAGATGGTCTGACGCTCTAAAACATTAGATGCCAATGCCTGCAGGTGAGCTGATGCTCTAAAACATTAAATGCATGGGCCTGCAGATGGGCTGATGCTCTAAAACATGATATGGGAGTGCCTGCAGATGAGCTGATGCTCTAAAACATAAGGAGCGAGTGCTTGCATGTAGGTGAGCTGATGCTCTAAAACATTACATGGGAGTGCCTGCCAAAGGCCTCAGCCTCCACAAGCCTAAATGGCAACATTTCAAGGGTTAGTAATTTTGAAAGTTGAGCATTTAGGTCTGTGGTCTGTGGGTGGGTTGGTGGGTATTTGTGCTTGCGTTCACTGGGACAGGGAAGTGGATGTAGATCCTTCTGGTTGATGTGAAGGTCCAGGTGTAGGGAGCGTGGCATATGGGCCCACAGCTTTGACAGGGGATCGGCCAGCAGTGCATAACACAAGGGAGTAGAAGGCAGTGGTGTGGCATGTAGATACAGATTGTGGATCCAGGCGTTCAGCTCACTTATTACGGTGATTGGTTGCCATCTGGCGGATCATGCTGGTGGAGGTGAGGTTGCTAGTGTTCACACTCTGGCTCATTTTATTACTGGTTGCAAACTACCCCTCTTTTGTCATCTGCATATTCCTTAAAAAAAACACCATACTGCTGAACACTTACCCCATGGCAAGGTAGATTTCCGCATGGGGTGCTCGATGTCACAGTTGCAGGCCTGGTATGTGTGGCCCAACTTCTCTCTTTTGCAACACCACTGCCTCTTCCAGCCTGTTGCACTG
>CM070035.1:47803165-47831033 GCA_036250615.1 Ptychadena robeensis | reverse complement strand
AATCCTGAGCGACAACCTCCTTCCCTCTGCCAGGAAACTGAAAATGGGTCGTGGATGGCACATTAAGGTCATGGAGTGGCCTAGTCAGTCTCCGGACCTTAATCCAAATCCAAATGCAAATGATGAGTTGTTCCCTCTTTGCAGTGATGACAGCTTTCACTCTCCTTGTAAGGTTTTCACAACATTTTATTTGTCTCTAACATTTTTGTCCAGATACAGAAGGTCTGGCATTGACATTAGCCAAAAAGTTCTGGATCTCAATGTTAATTCTTGTTCAAAGGGTTTTTGGGGTTGTATTTGGGGCTCTTGATAGACACTCCCAACTGTGTCCAAAATGTGTTGGTATGTTAAAGCATTGAGATGTCCCTTCACTAGAACCAAAGGGAACAGAGCAACCTATTCAACATATTATACATTCTCTTCCAAATATTACAGTTGGAACAATGCAGCCTTTATGGTTATGCTCTGGAAGAATAAATCTACAGTGAAGCCACTTCTACTGTACTAAATATTATTAGTCGTGCATGATTAATATATTAAATATTGATTCTATTTCTAGAGATGTGAGAGCATTAATGATTATACAGCATACAAGATTGAAGTAAAATCGTGTAAGGTATAATGGTCCCTTATTACACATAGATCATTCCATTTGTTGCCCAGCTCTGTGATAAGGAACAGCAGCTTTTACATACCACTTCTCAAAGCAGAATTTTTTTTCTATTGAAAATCTTTGGCAAGCGTTATCAACATCTATTTAGACAAAATAATTGATTGAACTTCTAAAAAAGGATGCAGTACCTCTATGATTTGATCTGTCTTCTTTGTAGATTTTCCAACCTTTGTATATTTATTAGATTCTATTTAGTCTTTAGGCAAACTATACCTACATAAAATCAAATAGTGCCATTTGTTAAATTCAAAACTAAAGGGAACAAAACTTACATAATAAACTATGGCTCATGTATTTCAGAGGGCAAATTTTCAACAATCTGACTAATCCCCTATAAACTCAAATAGGGCCATGCTGTTAAATCACAACCTAAAGGGAGCTAAACTTAAATCAACTTGGGCTCCTGTGTTTCAGAGAGCAAAGTTTAAATAATCTGCATGGAAATGGAAAATGAACATCTATCTGTGGATCACTTAAGGTGTCCAACCATGTCACGAACAGAGCTCATTATATGACACGTTTGAGAGCTGTGTGTTGATGTCATGATGACGTCACCATGCTGTGCTCGGTGGGAATTAAGGAGCACCACCTTAGGTGCCCGATTCCCAGTCAATCCTTTGGATGTGGACCCTGGTCCCCATTCAAATGGATGACTTTTGAGCAGGATTCCCGGACATGTTCTGTTACCTGCTCGACAGACCTCCACGGGCATTCACTGCTAGATTTGTTAATAGATTAGAGCACAATCGAGCGCGGTGAATGTGCACGTTGCTCGATTCTGCTCTAATCTATTAAAAATCGATGGATGGACACCTTCAATGCCAAGTCTCTAATGTGGGAAATGCTAGATCTGATGTTTATGAACTTCATTCACTGATCCATTTCAGGACTGTGGAGAGAAGAGAACGTCAGACAGTTAGGTCTACAGTACCACTCAAAATATGACACCGCTTATACACAAAGTAACTGTTATTTTCCCCAAATGTATGCTGATACAACCATCACCGTGGAATTCCAATGCATTTATGCGAGCACTTATATGAAGAAGTAATTCTAAGTTTAATTTTAGAGTTAAGGTTCACTTTAAGTTCATGAGGAAGTAATGATCAAGGTTACAAGATTTTGTCTAGAAACCATAAGGTTCTGGCACAATGATATACAATCAAACTATAACATGAATGACCATCTCTACAATCATATGTTTGATGCAAAAATGTTCTTAGGTGTCCAATTAATGTTCCATACAACCTCATACAAGTTTCAGTTGATGCACTGAAATATATGTTTAGATTTCTGTACAAATTAACAGTTATGTGTAGCAGTTTTTTATTCCTTATAATTACTAAACTGAAAATTAACCTACATTATCCTGTGGTTATTGTTTTTCAAAAGTAATAATAAATACATCATAAGTCAAAACATTTTATTAATTTAGAACAAGGGACCATTGTCACTAGAAAATGTATAACAAACTAAGAAAGATGATAAATAGTTGCGCACAACCTTCAGCAGTGATTACACAGTTACAGTGATTTCAGTGGACAGAAGGACCCTCAGTGGGTGTATGGGGCCTGAGCAAAGATTGCAGAGTAAAATAGGGTCAGTATGAGGGGTGGGTGATTAAGTTGCGTATAGGTGTGCAGCTCTCAAAATGGAGGAGTGTGGCCCCCTGTAACAGACAAATAGGAACAAGGACAGAGGCGCACAACCTAGTACAACAATGTAAGGTACTTTAAATGGTTAAACAATATGGAATGCAATAAAATAAAACAAAACAACAGGATGGCCTCACTTTCTGGTTGGGGATGAGATCACTTCCTGCTTACAGATGCTGGAGGGCTCAACAGGAATAATGGGATGTGTTCCGAGGGGAGGCTCTTTTTCAACAATTTTTCAACACACTAGAAAATGTATGCCCATTGTACAATTTCTTCTCTATTAGTTTTATGGTGACAGCTAAAATAATAAAGTTCACATTCACTATTCTATTCGACAGATTGATTTAAAAAAGTAAATCTCTTAAAAACTGACATTCGTTCCAACCTCTCACCAGTCTGTCCAAATTAAATAAAATATTTACCTTTAGTTATACTAAGTGACATGTAATACTTGCCCCTCATTGGTTTTCAGGTCCTTGTTGCAATCTTTACTTGTGCTCATTACAGTCTCTTATACTTGAACAGCGATTTTGCCTTTTTGTTCTTTACATTCGCAATTTAAAACTGAAACTGCCTTCTATCTCCATTATAACAATTACAACCCTACTAATCAATACTGTAAATTTTAAAGAGAGACACCAATAATATGTTGAAGCACCCACTTATGTCTGCTGTTGTTTAAGAGTGAGAGGCACAAATAACATCTAAAGGTACCCATACACGTTGCGATTTTTCGTGCGATTTTAGCCCTTCCGACCGATCCGGTCGGTCGGGCAGGTCGATCAATGTAGTCCGACCGATGCTGTTTTTAGAAAATCGGCCGAAAAGTCGGTCGGGTCCCGAATGATGATGCCCGTAATTTTCAGTCGGTCGGCCACATTTAAAAGAGACGTTTAAAAGATTCCTGATACAACTGGCCGACTGACTTTTAAAAATAGCAGTAAAGCAAAAATCGGGAGTCGAAATCGAATATCGAATCGGTCCACGAAAAATCGCAACGTGTACGGGTACCTTTAGTGAAGATATAGAGTTGAATTTAATATGTGAATAGATGATTACTATCGATATTCTTGATAATGCCCTATTACTGTAATACAAGTGTCAGATTGTTAGGAAAAATTGCAGTGCGTTATACAAGTACAATGGCGATGTACTAATGAAACTGGTTACAATACTTCAAGTAAGGATAGAAATTATTATAGGAATCTGATTTCTAAATTGGCAAAAAGAAGTATTTGAGATGAATCAGCTTCACATATACGTGTTTTAGACAGAAAAGGTATCACAAAGTGGAATAGTGATATTAGCATCAATTTGTATGCTAAATTTACACTGTCATTATATTCAGGTTATAATGATACACAGCATCATGAACAAGAAGTGCAGAACTTTTGCACAGTAAAAGAAAAAAAATAATGCAGCCAATAAATTTACAGTAAGGAAAAAAATTAAAACTGTGTCAGAAAACGACAAAAACACGAGAGAAATGAACAGATTGAAGACTCTGGTGGTGGTGAAATGCAAGTAAGTAATGTGTAAATGTAATTTTCTATAAATACTCTGATAGACATCAGCATGTCTGTTCCTATCCGGATAGAGACACTTTTTTTTATTCTGTATAGTGTTTCTTACAGCAATAATCAGGTTATCGTGCAGCTAGATTTCTGAGCTACACTAGGATCCATTGCCATTAGGTGATTTTTTTCCGGTCAGACAAAGAAATATTCTTGAAATGTAAAAAAAATAAGGAATTGGAATAAAAGATAGAAATGAGTAAAAAAAAACATGTTACACAAATTACAAAACACTCAAAGGTGGTTTCTTCTGGATTTGAAAAGGTTAGCTAGAGAGCTCATTCTCTGATCATTGTTTCATTGTATCTTGGCATTCTCTTATAAATAACAGATATACAAGGACCTTACAGAATTACATCTAATATCCTGTATTTTGTGGATTAAAGGTCATTGAAAGAAAATGCATAGTGGCAACCCTGGGTGCTTGATTTTATACACCTGTGGCAATTGAAGTAATTGGAACACCTGAATACAGTGATTGGAGGGTTTTGGCAAAATAGTGTTTATATATATATATATAAATAATATAAATAAGCAGGGAGGAAACCTGTATTATTGAAATGGCAGGCTTAATTGGGTTAATTTATTTAATGTTAAAGTCATTGTTTGGCCCTTTAAATGTCATTTCTTTGGATTTGTTGGTGCTTGATGAACATTGATTGTGCCAAATCATTCAGATCGTAAACTCAATACACCATTGAGACTTAAACCCCCATACAGGCTGTAGTGCTCCCTCGAAGGGACCAATGCAGCATGATGATGTCATAACCCCATGTGTGTAATAAACCAAACCCTCTGCAACTTTTTTTTATCCCACTAAAGTGTAAACAGTCACAGCCTTTGAGAGGACCTATGCACACCAAATGTACACTATGTAGCTACAAATAAACCATCTATTATATGGACAATCTGTATAGCTCTTTTTTTGAAGAAGAAGATGATGTCATTGACGCTCCTTTGCCAAGTTTCAGAAAATATGTTTTCAACATTGAAAACTATTTCTAGCAATATAGGATGACATGTAACCTGAAAAGATGCATTAGTGCCACAATGGTCATTTCTAGTTAAGTTTTTCATTTTTATTGCTTCTCATTCAAGCTCACTCCAATCTGTCTTCAACCAAGAGATTCCCTATCATTTCCTTGACAGAAAACTAGAGGAAATCTTTTCAATATTTGAAAAAAGAAGGCAGAAGCTCTAACCCTTTCAATGCTCTATCAAAAACAAATCATATTAACTAAAGGTGGGTTTAAACCTGAAATATTCTCCACACATTTCCATTTAAGACTGTGTTAAACCAAATTATAAGAAAAAAGTGTGTATGTTCTTAAATATTTTATATAAAGTCAATAAAATATTAATCTTAAAGGTTTTATAGAACAAACATATATCCACAATAGACAATAGGAAACAATGGTCACTATAAGGTAATGCTACAAAGGGACAAATATTAAACTTAGAATAATACCATAGTTGAATTCCTAAAGATTGTGTAGTAATGCTGAGAGCTGTTTACAACCCATGGAGTACTAAAGAAAACCTGAAATAACTCTTCATTCCTTTTATCACCTCCTACATCAGTTTGTTGTTCTGTTGTGTAGTGATAAAAAAGCAAACCTAAATCTCTAGGTAGCTTTGTAACAAGAAGACAGAAAACATCTTGAAACACAAGCCTCAGTTTTCCAGTGTGAAGCTCCTGTGAGCCATCGATCACTGAATTAAATGATGAAGAACATGAATTTTACATGTTACTGTTGGGCTAGTTTTCCAAAAGTACACAATAAATATTTCATAAAATGACAAGATAGTTTATAAAAAACAAAGACAAAATTAAATGACAGCACGCCAATTCCATTAATGTTTCAGTAAGAAGACTATGCTTAGAAAGGTTTCTACAGCCTTTATACATGAGCAGCTGGGAAGGTGATATGTAATAATAAGCAAGAACTATACATAATATTTCATATCAAAACCTATATTTAGTTTTAATAAAACTATTGTTTTATTTGAAGGTTACTCATTAAATCTTAGGTTACTAATTTGAGGGTCAGATGACAGTTATGCAGTTGTAATATAAAAATTAGACCTCCTCAAGAGACATTTATCAGGAGAGAGAGCGATCAGGAAACTTGTTTCTACTTGCTACTTGTTTCTACTGTTGTGTTCAAAGATTATCTGTCATAATGCACCATTTTAAGTTGGCAAAACGACAATGCTGTTGGGATATAGTATTTTCTAAAGCCGGCCATAGACATCTTGATCCAGGGTCAGCTTGTAATAGACTCATTAGGAGTTGTAGTCAATTAACTTGGAGGGGGTGGAGACTCCCTATCCACAGTAACTGCCTACAACAGGATCGGCCACGGGACCTGCCGTCTTTTTGGTTTGAAACCTCAAGGTGGCAACCCCTGTAGTTGCAGGTGACCGACCACCATGCGTTCGGCAGGAATGCGTTCGGCAGGAATGCGCACGTCGGACGATCGCCCGCAACTTTGGCCAGGAATTGGCACGTCTATTGCCGGCTTAAAGTTCACTACAAAAAATGATTTTTTATCTATAACAACGAAGCAGTACTATGAGTACCACTCATTTTTAAGAAATTGTGAATCACCAAATGTTTTACGTGCAGATTCACATTGTCAGGTAGCTGTCACATGTGGTCTTACATAGCCTTACTGTCTGTTTAACAAGTGGTGTGTTGGTGAGAAACAATGGATAGCCGCATGTGAAACACCATATTAAACATTGTTGATGTGCCATGAATTTTTGATTTAATACAGACCCTCTTCTTTATAAAGTGGATCTAATACAGACATGAGAAAACACGTGGAAAAGTTGGAATTTAGACAAATGTTGGTGATATTGTATCTTAGGAAGTTCTGAAATAGTGATAAGCAGCATAGGCAGTATTCATATTCGCTAAATATCACACATTTTTCATCTAATATACACTACATGCACATATTGCAAACGCAATGCTTGGTACTTTGCACAGATTACCTTCATTGCTCTAATTGGCACTGGTACATGCACATATTGCGAATGCAATGCATGGTAGTTCTGAGTACTGATGCAAAAAATCTCATATTCTTGATTACAAAGATATAGCACTATATTCCAGATCTTGGCGAATTCTTGAACTGGCGATATTCACTATAAAAATTTGTGATCAACAATATTCCTCAAATGGTTGGAACATGTTGGTCTGCCATAATGTAAGATATCTTGGCTATGCCGCATAGCAGCTATAAAAATTACTACTTTCCTCAAATTCCTAAATTTTTCCATACGACTCCCTATTTTAAGGGATCTGCAACGGCAGATCAAGAAGTTTATTTGAGGACCTACTAAGTCACAAATTCAACCTAAAACCATCTTAAACTAAGGGAAGGGAGGGTTGGCTGGTCCACATGTACAGAATTATATTTGTGCTTCCTAGATAGCACAACTTTTTAGTTATTATATATCTCACAATGTCAGTTTAGGGGTTGCCTTGGGATTCCTGACCTGTGATACTATTGCTCTTGATATATTGGATACTCTCTATACTACACTACATAAAGCTGTTTCAACCCCTATATTACATCACTTTTGTTGTGTGCGACTCGGTTAAGTATTCAGACTGGTTGATGCCTTTGCATGCTCCCCTTCTCCCTTTATCCATCCCTACACTCACTCTGTTTGAATGTTCTTCACTTCCTGGTTTTATCTGTTGTTATTTCTACTATTAATAATTCTTTTTTGAGTTCTAAATACCTGCCCACACATATCTAATGGGAACTTGTCCGAGGACTGGAAAGCTCTTCTGCCTTGAAGGCCATCATACATTGATCACTAGATGATAAATTGTGTTGCATGTTATGTTTATGACAACCACTTCACATTAGGTGATTCCCAGCACATAATTTGAAAGTCTACAGGCTGTCTTCTGGCTTGCAAACTGTCTGTAGTTTCCTCAAATCATTGTAATTTTAAGCTGGTGGCTTGTGACAGCCAGCAGGACAGTGCTGCTAAGTTTGTGCAATCAATGTAACCTATACTTAGAGCCAGAATTACAAGTACAACATCCCAAGTCAACACAATTTAAACCAGAGGTAAGAACAAATCCAACCTCTAATAGTGGCACCTTGTGACAGGCGTACCTGGCACACTATAAAAGGACTTAAAATGGTCAGGAGTATTACTCCTGACCATTTAAAGTCCCTTTATAGTGTGCCAGGTACGCCTGTCACAGGGTGCCACTATTAGAGGTTGGATTTGTTCTTACCTCGGGTTTAAATTAAGTTTTTGCAATCTCGTTTGTTTGAACAGTTACATGTACTGCACACCAATGCATACATTGTGCTGATGGGTGGTGCTGCACAGACAGCAACATCTCTGCTATACCTGCATCCAATTGTCTGATTAGTTTAGACCCACACTAATAAGATAAAAAAGGGTCAGAGAGGGTCCAGGGATCTGAAATCTCTAGATGTTTTGGAAAACGAGGATCCAATGCACTGGGTACTATACTTATTTCAGATGGCATTGATGGACAGGGAAGCATAATATTTTGCTTTACACAAGAACCTTTGTGCATATTGTTTTTTTATAATGCACTGAGATTCCCCATGTCCCTGGTTGTGTTAGTATGGTAGTGATTCTATTCATGCAGACATTGTCTCTGTGGACATGTTTCTAGTTTTGTATGTTGAGTACTGTCACTTTGGCATTTTTTTCTACCACTGTCAAATGTTTTATCTCCTGACCACTAATACCAAGGCATTTTTTTCCCTTTGTCCATACCAGGGCATTTTATCCTCCTAAAGACATCTGACACTTTAAAGGACTGACAACCAACACCATGCATTTTTCCCTATTGACAACAGACACAGACATCTTTTCACTGGCTGACCAGCAATATAATGTGCTCTATGGTATATGCTCCTGACTGTTGCATGCACGTATGTACTATGGTACACATGCTCCATATATGAGATTTAAATTCTATTTGACAATACCTATTCAAGCCAAGCAATAATTCAACAGTAGAATAGCAAGCATCTTTTGCAACAGCCATCTGCATACAAAGATGTAAACAGATAACATGTTTAAAATAGGAAAATATGTCTATACATGGTGATGTTGACTGTTTCTAATGGTTGTTCTAACATTAGGTGATATGGTGTGAAGGATAAGTAATGGAAAGTTCAAATCCAATGGGATCTGCGTTGGAGAAATAATTACTGGTCTAATGGTAATGACTTGGAATACTTCCTCTCTCTTCCCTTGTAGATGTTTGCCCTGTGAGGATGTTTCCTACCCAAAAAATACTAGATTACGATATTACTAAACACTCTATTCCACCTTATAAATTCTATCCTGTGCTGTGACCTCTGATCTCTACATCACACTTCTTTCCTGTAGCTTCTCTCTTCCCTTATCTAAGTTTTGCTGTTTAGTGGCAGCAAGATACTTATATTTAGGTACTAACACTGACATTTAATAAATATATGTAGTAATGAATTCATGATTACATTGCTACATTACTTAGTGTCTTTGTATCCAGTAGAACTTTAGCTTTTGTCCAGTGGGTACTTAAGCATTGTGCGAATGATTTATAGTCAACAATGCAATAACAATAAATCTAAAGGTGAAAGGCGTGGGAAATGAAACCCAAGGCAGAAGTACATTTTATTGTGTACCTATCAAAAGAAGTTCTATTCTGAAGGACAAGTCAAAATAGATGCACATGGAAATGTACTCAAGAAGATATAATAGAGGAATAACTGATAGAAAAAGGCTTTATATGAAAGCTGAAAAATTATAGTGGAAGTGTTGTCTATGACAACCATCATCATTCATGCACAGCCCAATCCCTTGGCTAAAAATTCCAATATTCCATTATGTGGCTGTACGGCTAAAGTTGAAGTCCACACGTTCCTGGCAGAGGAAATAGGTAATGGAAAAAAGATGATGGTAAGTCTTTAGTAGCTATTGTAACATGAACAAATTGCCTGTAACTCCTACATTCTAGTCCTTGGACGTCTTTATTTCTATGATGGCCGCACGTCTCCATGCTGAATGCTCTATATCACCTAGCTTTGAACCCACAATCTTGTTTCAATTTAATTACCATATTAAAGTAAAGAACTCAAAATACAATTTAAAGATGTTTAAGGACAGGCAGTTAAGTTTGTTCTGGCACAGAAAACCCATGCAATAAAAAATTATTCTATTTTATTTATTTATCTAGAAGGGTTGCTCATTACTAAGTGGTTGAATATAATCAATTATAAATAGGTAGCAAGGAAAATAAGTGAAAATGAGTATCTATCAAAGAATAGAACATTATAAGGGAGGGTGGACCGGACCCTCAAAACAATTATTTGTAAAATCTTTGAGGAAAGCCTATGTCCTCAAAGATTGTCCTTAGTGTACACTAAGGGTATGTTTCCATGGCATGGAGGACTCCGTCAACACACCGTGCGCTAAGCGCATTGTTTGACGGGGATGTTGACGGAGCCCATCTAGATACCTGCCTACCACACCGGCTGTCTCCATGGCGTTGAGTCAATCTGCTGGTCGGAAGGTAACGTGGTGCAATATATCAACCTCAGGCTGACGGACAGGCTCACCAGTGTGGATACATCGGGTGCGGGTGGACGTGTATATGGATAGGCTCCGATAATGCAGTGGAAACATACCCTAATGCTGTAGTTACAAAACAACGCTGTTTTCACCTTTGCACCTGATATAATGGTGAGAATATCATGATGACGTTATCTGAAAAACCCCCAAGCACCTGCACAAGTGTGCAAACGATTAAGTCCCCCCTTTCCCTCCCTACCCTCACTTCATTTGAAAGTTACAGTCTTTTCTCCCTGGTTTTACATGGTCTTATTTTTACAATTTATAATTCGTTTTGAGTTCTTTTTTTAGTTCTTCTGAGTTCCAAATAACAGATCATTTAAATTAATTATAGTACTTCCACCTGACCTCTGTACTGTGAAAAATTCCTCAGCCCACGTAATGGGACAAAACTGGACTTAAATATAGAAGCATTTGTGGGTGATTCCCTAAAGCTGAACTTCAACTTCATAAAGCTTACCTTGCAGTGGGGTTCATTATTTTAATCTAAAGCAAAAGTAAATAGTACTATCTCTTACCTCTTATTTCACCAGTGATCAATTCTCTTTTCATCACCTTTTAAATCCCCTTTCGTACAGATCATTGGCCTGCAATCACAGCCCAGAGCAACCATCAGATGAAGGCTAGCCGTATTACAAGAGAAGTTTTCTTTCCTTATCCTTGTGTCGTCTGCCTTTGTTTCAGCATGTTGAGACAGGAATTTGTGCTGCTCTATGAGGTAGATTAGGTGTGTTTTCTAGTTATGATGGATAACAAAGGATTTGTGGGGCTTTATAGTTTATTGTTAGAAAACTGTAAAACTCCCAACACATGGTTCGATTTTGCGTCCGATGTGCATTACTAAACAAGCGATCACTGTGCACATTTGCAGTAATCAAATGCGAAAACCCTTTTTTGAATGATCCTGCTTAAAAAAAAGTGTCCATTGAACAGGGAACCAACATGTTGGTAAATCCCTGTTCGATTGCCATTACTTTGGAAGGGGACTAGGGTCCCCATCGAAGGTATTGATCAGGAATTGATCGCACAAAGTGGTACAGATCAATACGACGAACTTTCAGCAATTCATGTTGTCACCATGCTGCGATCCATCGTTAACCCATGTGTGGGGGGCTTCAGTGGATGTTGACAATCATTGTTAATATATTATGACTTGAAGAAGAAGAAGTGCATTTATTAAAATGTTTGCATTCTTTACTAGCAGCTACATAAAAATTCAATACATACTTCAAAAGCAGATTCACAATAAAACTAAAATATCAAGTAAATCTCCTGTAATGTTTGGTAAAATGTTGGAATTGTTTAACCCCCCTAGCGCTTCTGACGGCTCCAGCACTATCTTGCCAGTATTGCAGTTGACGAGATGGAGCCGTCCAGCTAAGCTCAGATCCCCCGGCAGCAGCACATACTCACTGCTCTGTGCTGTCTGGGGGATCTGATGCTCTAAACTGGCTTCCTTACTGAAGCAAGCCGGCCAATGTCACCCCTCTGCCAGCCCAAATTGCTGTATAACTGGATAACTGTATCCAATACAATTCAAAGTAAAACAAAACACATTTCCAATCGTAATAAAATTTTTATTATAAACAAACATAAATACTGTTTTGAAATCTTTCATACCAAATAAGTATTCAAGAGATTTTATCATTCAAATGATACATTTAATAGTTTAATGTACTTTTTTATAGTTATTGTGTGTTTCAAACATTATTATACTCAGAATGTCTACAGTATAAGACCCTTGTACAGCCATATTTTTGTAAGTTACAGGCCTACAACACAAAAAAAAAATCCAATAGAGTCTATGATGCGCTTTTGGTACAGAAATCTGGACCTTGCTAGAGTGCTAGGGAGGTTAATCTTGAACCAATGCACTGGTAACCCTAAGTATTTGTCTAGCGGCAGAACAAAGTGAAGACTTGTATTATTTTCATTATTTATTTCTTAGATAAGACTTGCAGCTTTTATACTTGCAATCAACTAAAGTTCATAGAGTGCAAAGAGAGCAAAAAACATATGTCTCTTACAGCATCACATGTTTCTTTAGTTACGTTTTAATAATCTACTTCATGACTCATCTTACAGTGATGAGGAGAGATGGATCTGTCCTTTATCTTTGTTGGCAATTCCACCCAGCCTTATAAAGAGCCTGTTACAGCTTAAAACTTCACTATGAGGAAGAGGAGCTACTGTGTATTATACTGCTGCAAATAAAATGAAAGTTTTTCTTTTCTTTAAGACCTGAAAGTAGATGTAGAACATTGTTCGTATGGCTGCAGTTACCAGACACAAAGTGTGCTCTGTGTGCTGATCTGTTGGCAGGGATTATAAGACCCTTTTTAGCACAAAAAATACATATTTATTACAGAAATGCCAAAAGTATCAATGTCATTGTTTTCTATTCTGTTTAGAGGCTACAGTAAGTACTGATTTTAGAGTCTTTATAGTTCAAAGGGGCTGTAGGGAGAAGTTTGGCTTTAAATCAAATTGGTATTTTTTCTTCTATCTGTCAACTTTCTGACTTAATTATAAAATCCTTGATATCAATATCATCACCAAAATTGCAGGGTTGTCAGAAATAGAAAAAAAATATCCTTTTTGTCCATTCCAGGTCCCTACTAAGTATACCTGACAGTACAGAAAAAAGCCAACAAGTGTAGCATTCCTCTTTCTGTCTACAGAAGGCCCCGTAGACATGGAGCCTAGCTGCACCAGAAAAAGAGGGTAGCAAAAGAGTGTACTCCCACCTCCTTCCTGAGAGGAGCCACCAGTATTCCTATTATACACTTCTTTACACTTTCATTTTGTTTTCAGTTTGTATAAAGCACACAGTATAAAGAACCAGTTTTGTTTCTTGGGAACACGAAACTCAACTGATAAAATGAAAATTTTCAATTCCCTGGAAGTATGTGTGTTCCATGGGAGGGGGGGTTTAGCTATGTCATATAATCTGAGCAAATAGTTTTATATTGTTTTAAAAATATTTCAGCCTTTGTATACGCTATATTTTGCCTCTTTTATAAAAAAGAATGTTACACAATAAAGATCGAAGAAGAATTTGACTTCAGCTGCATGCCATTTCTGTGTGATTCTCAGACAAACTGAGGCCTAGATGATAGAGTTAAGCAGGGTACAGATGGCTCGATATTTGAGACATCCGATGGACCCTGCAGCAGCGTAATGGCGTCATCATGCTGCTGTCAGATATCGGCGGACCTGGGGAGACAGCTTTGCTCTCCCCAGCTCAGCTGATGCTTTGCTTGGAGACCAGTAGTCTCTATGCAAAGCATCGGACATCTGCCATATTTACGTTCATGTCCGATATGGCTGTTTTAGAGCAGGATTGATTGATCCTGCTCGAAAACAGTAATGGGTGCATATTATATGGGCCAGATAGCGTGAGCGCGCACAGTGCTCGAAGCGGCCATCGATCTGGCCCATATCTGCAGGACTGCAGATATGGGCCAGTAAAAGATAGTAAAAGAGGATCAGCATATTCATATAAGGAAGCGGGACACTGCTAAGGGCATATAGAATGTATTACAAAAGTTTCATTAAAGATATAAATAAAGATAAAATAGGCAGAGCATGAGCATATCATTGAAATTCTGGAGGTTCTGTGACAATGCCGGGCAATTAGAGAAGATATAGAAGATGTCCAAACATGCTAGCCTTGTTGTTTTGCAGTTTACTGGACATAAGGTGTACTTGATAATGTTCTAGATACAAAGACCATAGAAGATTCTAGAAAGAGCAGGCAACATTATGAATAAATTCATGTTGGGATAGAATTACTGATAATTAGTCCTTTCTTCAGCTGGCCATACACATTTAGATCTAGTCTAGTCAGATTTTCTTTAGATCTCCTTTTGTTTTACCTAAACCATGTAATATGAGGGATTTCTAAACTCTAATCAAGTCTACCTGTGTTCCATTGCAGAGGACCCTATACTACATAGTTGTTGGTAGATCTAAAGGATATCTGACAGAGAGATCTAAAGGTGTATGGTCAGCTTTCAATAGTTGGTCTAATGAATGCTTCCCCTGATGAAACATGGATTCAAACTATATACTGTACTGTTTGCACTTTTCAACCATATTATTCCTTAAAGTGAAGCATGATCTAATAGTAGTCTCTGCAGGAATATTGAGCCTTAGGACATAGGTTATATTGAATAAGTCATTTTTTTTGTCATTTCTTTTGTTAATAAAACTATTGAAAGTACTTTTTTGATGCCATTATAGTTTTCCCAGCCACATTAATGGAAAAAAACAATAGAAAGATAAATCTTTTTTTATATGTTACGTTGTGATGTTGGTATTTGAATACAATTGATAGGTATGACCCCACTTGCCAATGTTGTTTTTTTTACAGATACAATACATTAGGTAAGTGTCATCACCCTAGGACTAGTGATGGATCGCCCTCCTTCTGCCCGGCGGACAGTGCGGGTGTTCGACCCGCCTGTTCGCCGACAAGAAGGAGCCCTCTATTCTTCCTGCGGCGGGATCATAAGCAGCGAGATTCCGCCGCAGGAAGAATCTTTTCACTGAAGACCGGGTAGAGAACCCGGTCTTTCAGTGAACATCTCGGCTCGCAAACCCGGATGTGACGTCAGTGACGTCACATCCGGTTAGCATACCAGGAACTATGCGTTCCAGGATGCGTTCCAGGTGCCGGATGTGACGTCACTGACGTCACATCCGGGTTTTACGATTCAAACTCCCCGCCTAGAGGCGGGGAATTTGAATTTGTCCGCGAACGGGCGGACGGCGGACTTTTTTAAGAGTCCGCTCCGCCCGTTCGCGGACGGACATGGCCGGAGTTCGGCCATCACTACCTAGGACAGAAAGAATGTTACGGGCAAATCACTGGGTCCCATAAATAAAATTTATTTCAGCCACCACTTTTGAAGAGTGGTTAACTGTGATATATTCTAATTTTGTTCTTGAACCAAGTAAGTCTTTAAAAGTTTAGTCTGTTAAACAGCTGTTCACTTAGCATTTGACAGTGTTACTGAAGAACCAATTTAAAAACTATGCATGGAAGAACAGAGAAAATGTGGTAAGTTAAAAATACTAAAGTACGATTTATATTAAAAGTCAATAATTTCAGCCATCAGAAAAATTGCAGAAATCTCTTTTATGAAACCATCTGAGGATGAACAATTGCCTGACAATCCCCTTCCCATCATGCTAATTTTATGTCGTCACTCATAAAACGTTTAAAGAAAAATTTTAGAACTAGTTTAAACTACAGAATATTGGATTTAATTTAAAATGCTCATTTACATTTGTGAACTGCGATATATGAAGAGATATGATATCACTGGTTTAATGCAAAATTAAGTGACAGAGGTGACACATGCCCAAGACAAATATAAAGTATAGTACAACGATGGTGAACCTTTTAGAGACTGGGTGCCCAAACTGAAACCATCCTCCAGCGAAACCATCCTCTGTCTCTACTTCACTCATAAATTATTAGAACCTTGCTCTGGAAGTGGCAGTATGCTTTAAGCAGAAATTGTCACAAGCTGTTGCCAGTGCTGTCAGCACTAAAATAAACCAGCTTGAACAAGAAGTAGGCAACCTGAGAGAAGCACTTAATCAAGCAACCTCCTCCACAGCTGCACTTCAACAAGAGATGGGCACTTACAGGGTAAAATTGGTGATGAAGAGAACCAGTCACGCAGAAACAATTTACAAATTATTGGCCTTTCAGAAAAATATAAGGCACAACATGTGATGCACATTTGCTCCATTGCAATACCTGAAGAACTTGGCCATCCAACATCTTGCAAGGTAGATAGGGCCCACAGAGTTGGGACACTGAACGCCAACTTAAATATGTCACCAGTCATAGCACGCTACTTAGACTTTAATAACTGCTCTGCCATACAACGTGAATACCGCAACAGGAAAAAACTACAATTGGACGACTACAAGTTACTCCTCTTTGCAGATTACCCCAATAAAGTCATCAACAAAAGAAAATATATCAACCACCCAAATGTGGCCTCGTCTGCAGTTGTTTGCAAATTAGTTAACCTGAGTGAACCCTGTCTCATAGGGAAGTAGGAAAGGTTAAATAACATGTTTTTTACCCATAGTTATGTTCCTATTCTGTTGTTTTTTAGATTAGCTTTTTATGTGTTTGATTTCTTCATGTCAGTTATCACAACTTCTGGGGGAGGGAGGTCTCGGGGATCGCTCTTCCGGTACTTTTCTATAGTGCCTTCTCCCATTGTTCTGCATACTGTGCCGCTAGTCCTTATTTAATGAGAGGTGTATTGCTTAGCAGTCGCTTTCTCACTTTATACAAGGTTTTATTATCTTTCACTTATATTTTGTGTAACACTTAACACCAATAACCTCAAGGTTAATATATGGAATGTAAAAGGGCTAGGTTCCCCACAAAAATGTACAAAGGTGCTTCCTCACCTAAAAAAAACTACAGGCTGACATAGCTTTCCTACAAGAAACCCATCTTACATACCTGAATTTAAATATCTTCAAAATGGATTGAGTAGCTCAAATTATAGGCGCCCCATCGCATGACCATAATGCAGGGGTTAACATTAGAGATGGTCGAAAAATTCGCAGCGCAAATTTTTAAGTAGAAATTTCGACTTTTTCGCCGAAAATTCTCATAGTCGAATTTTGATGGGGTCATTTCAAGTTTTCGCCGAAAAAGTCGAAAATCAGCCTGATATTTAGACTGAAATCGAAATTTCAACTTGAAAAATAACTTTGCTTTTTATTTGCCGTGCCGCTATTTTGCGTGCGTGTATGCGGGAGTGAAAATTCGCATTGGCGAAAATTCGCATGGTGCTAGCTAACTTTGTCAGCTTATTGCAAAGCCCCTGAAAATGATATCCTCACAAAAATTGCTGGAGTTGTAGAGAAGGGTTGGGGGGGACATTGCTGGAGATGTAGAGAAGGGTTGGGGAAACATTTGAAAACAATAGGTTTTGCTCTAACATGTCAAGTTTGTGTATAAATTGGGTTTAAATCTCAGCTCTGATTGTAAATCTCTGCTACTATGTACACTGATTCTTCTATTATAGCTCAAGCTCATACAGCAAATCCAAATTTTCCACCTCCACCTTTTTGACCTTATGCAAATTTTAGGCTTTATGCGAATTTTTGAGTGTTTATGCGAATTTTTGGCTAGAAAAATGTTTCGAAATTTCGCAGTCGAATCGAAATTCGATTGGGAAATTTGAAATTTAAGTAGAATCAAATTTTATTAATTTCGACCATCTCTAGTTAACATCCTTTTTCACAAACACTTGCTATAAGTGTTGTCCTGCTGTTTCAAAGATGTAGATGAGGGACGATGGGAAAATATTTTAATTGTTCTAAACTTATGGCCCCAATTTAAAAAATGCATCCTATTGTCCATGACTATGCAACCTCATCCTTAAGCAACCTCCTAACAGGCCCCGCCTTATTGGGGGAGACTTTAATGCTGTACCCTCTTACTTTTAACAGATTTTAGCTCACTCGTATACACTCATCCAAAATAGTCCCATTATCCTTTCTCCCATCTTACCATTCTCTATTCCCTGGCTTAGACTTTCAACCTGCCCCAAGACCTCTTCTCTCATTTTCTTTCTCCTATCTCTCCCTTTTTTTTCTTTTTTTTTAATCTCTCACTTTTGCAGTCTGTTGTTATGTATTGTAACTAATCTTTCTTGCAAACCAATAAGAAAGTT
This sequence comes from Ptychadena robeensis, assembly GCA_036250615.1. Classification (NCBI taxonomy): domain Eukaryota; kingdom Metazoa; phylum Chordata; class Amphibia; order Anura; family Ptychadenidae; genus Ptychadena; species Ptychadena robeensis. The sequence continues at coordinate 47,812,777 of CM070035.1, read as the reverse complement.
ATTGCGTAAAAACTACTTCACAGCTGATTGGTCAGAAAACAAACTCAACAGTCAAATAGTTGACAATCAAACAGCGACTTCAATCTTATAATGATATGCAATGTATCTGTAAATACCGAAGTCACCTGTAAAATCCAACATTGCAACATAAAGCAGATTCCACAGGATCCTTGTGGGAAAATTATAAATGTACTGACGGGCCGCCAAACAATTAGTCCAAATTCTTATGTTTGTTATTTGGTATTTATTTATCTTTTTTTTTCAATTTATAAATAGAAAGGGATTTGCAATAAATTGTAATAGTAAACAACAGTATAGTTTGTAGGTTTATAATAACAAAATAAATTTTGGATTTACTGATATTTTATAAAAATGTTACCAAATGCATTTTAGCTTTTATTAAATGGTTTCCAATCAATACAAAAAAAGCAACAAAAAAAAAAAACAAATTACAAAACACAGTTCTTATCTTGTATTACTCAGCACTTCATCATATGTAACCTGTATAACAACAAGAAATAATTAGAAGATGTAGTAAAGTTGTATTGAACGTTGCTGTTTTTTTTTTCCTTTTTTTCATTTAAACCCTATAAGTCTCATTTTTGGAGCTGGGATATGGTATTTACAGATTGATGCGATACTGAGATAGATATACATTATAATATCTATAAAAGTTTGATGAGGTATAACCTCAAAAAAAGGGCGTACTTTTACCCCCAAAAAGAAAGGAAAGGGAAAAAGGTGATGCTGGGAAGAACCTGGCGAGGAGCGGATCACAGTATGCACAGTATGCACAGTATGCACAGTATGATTGTGGAAAAACGCCGTGTGGAGGGGGAAATGATTTCAAAGCTGTCCCGACGTGATGTGGGGCTTAGTGATCAGAAGTCGCACTCGCACAGCCTATGGGAGACCGGTAGTATAGGTTGCTAGATCCTTCCTGTCCGGTACTGAAACATGCATTTGAATAATTGGAATCCCACTTTAAAAGAAAGGCTTGAGTTGAGGCGCCCGTAAAAAATTGAAATACTCCTTTATTGTTAAGAACAGAAATACAGATGTATGTAGAAAAAAAAATGAAGACTAGTTCTATGGCTTTTTCAACTGGAAGAACACTGCACACACACACACATGTATAATAATCTGATCTTCCTTTGTGTTTTCCAGATAGAAAGCAATTGGGATTCCAATCAGATGCATATACAACTTGCTCACTTGTTCAATATTTATCCATGTATGAAAATTTTATATTTAGATTATTCTTTTATTATAAGAAATAAGACAGAAAGTAAAATTTTGTCCCAAGTCTACCCAGTCTGAAGGTTGCCCAGAACTAACATTGATATATAGTTATGCTTGTCCATATAAGCAACATTGGTGGCTACTAATGATGGCTGAACTTCGTCTAGGTCCGTTCACGAACAGGCGGATCAGACTTTTAAAGAAGTCTGCCGTCCTCTCGGTGGGGAATTTGAATCTGCAAAACCGTATGTGACGTCAATGACGTCACATCCCGTACCTGGAACTCATAGTTCCTGGTTATGATAGCCGGATGTGACGTCACTGATGTCACTTCTGGTTTCTCAAGCCAGTTCTTCACTGAGCCTGTACTGCTTGCCTTGTGGGCAGTTCGGCCATCACTAGTTGCTTCTGGAAAGATTAGTTACAATACATCATTTTTGAAAAAGTTCAACGTCTGTCTGTTCACCGAAGATTCAAATTCCCAGCCTGTTCTCTACCCAGTCTCTGATGGAAAACAATTCTTCCACTGGCCGCATCTTTCTGCTCCAGATCTGGCCAGCAGAAGAATAGTAACCCTCTTCGCCGGTGAACAGGGCTGGTCGAACACCCCTATTGTTTACAGAGGGAAAAAATGTTATGTTCACTAGTTGCTACAATCTGTGTGTATCTCTCACCAAAATATCTCATGATAAAGATATAAGTATTCTTAAACATTAGAAAATCATGATTTAAAAAGCTGTTTAACAGTATGAGCCAGCATATTTACAGTCAAGCCTCAGCTGGAAATCTAAACCCAATAAAAAAAATAATTGAGGGTACTTAAATATTCAACTTAGACCTGACCAATATAGCTGTAACCACTTTATCTTTGTTAATTGGATAGATAATAATAGTTTAAATTCAAAAATTAATCTGGAAATGAAAGGAAATCTGTTTTGATTATCTTAAAGGACAATCAAGTAATTTTTAAGGGATGCTCCAATTTTCTCTCTTCAGCTACTGCAGACAGATTATAATTATCAATACAATAACGTTTTCAAAGATCCTCTTGCTGAATATTTCTACATGTTCTTGAGTTATTGCTTTGTTAAACCATTCTCTTTCTATGTGCTTTGTGTCAAAGATGATAAAGTGGATCGGGTTTTCTTGAATTTGTACAAGGTGAAGGTTAATGCTGAAAGCGCAGATGAAAATGGATGACATGGCCACACAGCCCACACACCGCTGCCAATTGAATTCTGAAAAGCCGTATACACAGAAAACTTCATTGTAACATATTGCGGCATCTCCTATCTCATTTTATTAGCTCTACGAATCTGATGATACCAAGACTGCATAAACAAGTAGGCAGGTTTGCTTAACACAACTTTGGAGACATAATTTACAAAAAGATATGTGACATATACAATGTACTGTATTTCATTGGTTCTAACAGAATATGTGACATGTATGAGCATATTTAGCCATTATCTTAAATAAAAATATTTTCATAGTTTCAAGATGGGGTCGGTAGACATAGAAAGAGAAGAGCTTTGGCTTTATGATATAAGTTGGGCATGTGTCAAAAAGAAGTAATTTATGTAGCAAAGCTATTTGACAGACTGGAGAAATAAAAAAAATAAAAACACAATAGACCCGTTGAATACTTCAAGTCATGTAGCAGAGTGGCAAGTGCATGATAGGAGAAACCTGTGACTAAGGGGTTAAGTGTGCTGTGCTTGGATTCTGTAGGGGAATGTAATGTGAAACTTTTGCTGGGCAAAGCAGGTGCCTGTGTGTGTCAGTATTTTGTCATGCCATATGGGAGTGCCCAGCCTGGGGCACAGGTACTATAAGGCCAAGTTAAGGGTGAAGCTAGGACTTCCATGGAGTATCCAAGTGCTGATTGGTTGTGGTCATATAGTGTCCCACTGGACAATAGCCCACATGGGGATGTACACCACAGGTCTGTGGGATGAAGGCAAGAGACTGCAGAGATGTAAGAGTGACTTTCCCCTTGTTCTCCTCTTGGGGCGGCAGACAGCAGTATGTCCCCGGGTGGAGTGTGGGGCAAGGAAGAGAGAGAGAGGCTGAGATGACTCTGGCTGGCATGGCAATGGCATGGATTGTGAAGCTGTACCATAATGGTGAGAATAAAGGTACCAGATCTTACACCAAAGTGATCATGTGTATGGACTTATTGAGACATTGTGCAATGGCCTGCATTGGGGACACTGCCTCCCAGGTGAGTGATCTGTCATCGGGTGCAGTAATCTGCAGCTGAGGCCCAGAAAGGTAATCCCTGATTAGCGCCGGTGTGTCTGAGGAAAGATGTGCTGCACATGGAGGGGGCGGTGCCAACCCATCTACAGTAATTTAATGCACATGTGACAGGTAAGCATAGATATCAAGTCCTCAGATCAAAACCATCAATAATATTTCAGCTTGGCAGCAGAATGACATGATAGCTAAAGAATTAAATCCTTACACAGCCTAAACTGAGATGTTATGCAGAGAACGCATTTGATAATTAATTCTTATTGATGTCACTCTGTGTGATTCTCAACAGGCCCAACTTCAAAGCTTGCAACAGATCAAATAGGGCCCATCAAACATAAAACATCACTGATATATGACATATCACTAGTAAACATTGTAAATGAGTCTTACTAATATCACAAAAGTGAAAAGAACAAAGGGTAAAGTCTATGCCACAAAGGACTGCATTACAATGTTAGTTTTTCTTAGACCTACATGATGTAAAACCTTTTTCCCAAAAAAGAACTCCCATATCGTTGATGAGAACCTGCTGAGATTTTTACATATTACCAATTAGTACAATTAATAACTTTTTTTGCAGTGAGAGAAAAACGAATAAGAATAAATAGAGCATAGAGCAAGGCATGACAGGAGGAGAAAAGTATCAAACATGGGAGGTCATCCCCATTTTTGCCTACGCCAGGCCCTACTATGTATGGACCCTTCCTGTCAGGTTTTAAGAGGAGCAGCTTAAGTTAGTGTGCCCTCTTCCTGCCTATACCAGTCCCCATGTCAATGCTGTCTCACCACGTAAGCATGCACTCTCACTCCCCACCCTGGTTTTTGCCACATCTCAATAATGTAGACCCAAATATTAAGGTACTGGGTGCTATCAACGCAGAGTGAGATTCTAGGTGAGTCTCTGGGCACTGCCACTCCAACCACATGAAAATTGGTATACAGCAGTTCGAGCAGAGTGTGTGGTGGTAGGAGGGAGACCCCTCTGCTCGAACATACTCTCAAACATACTGTATATTGACTCTATAAGCTCAGAGGTTAAAAGTGTGTGAAACACATTTTAGTAACAGATGCATACTTGTGCCTACAATTACCGTATTTTCCGGCATATAAGAGGAATTTTTCAGTTAAAATATAGAGTTTGGGATATTCTCGCCGTATAAGACTACTTCTCTTCAAATGCACACCAAATAAAAAATGTTATGCCTACTCTGACTTTCAACCCCCAGAAATCTAAAAATGTAATATAGTGTAATACAGTTGTGTATGAAGTAAAGTTTTTGTACAGCTATTTAATGTGTTCAATGTGTTTATTGTATCCCTGCAATACCAATTTCAGCCAAAATGCACAATGTCGCTAGTGAGCTCACTTGCCGTCAGTAGCAGCCAAATACTTTTACATCGTAAAGGAGAAGGAGGGGCTGGAGGAGATCTTTCCCTCTGTCGGCTCCTGTCAGCCAGCGTGCAGCGCTGGGAGCATGGATCGGGGGAGCAGACCTCAGGGCTCCCCTAGATGGTCGGTCTGGGACAGGAGAGCACCCTAGAAACCCCACCCTGCCCCCGACGGCGACACCCGGCGTATAAGACAACCCCCGACTTTTGAACACATTTTCCTGTGTTTAAAGATCATCTTATACCCTGGAAAATACGGTGTTTTTCTCTTCAGAACAAGCAATGCCTGATGATGTTAAGAAAGAACTAGACGACATGTCAAGTAGTTTGAAAACAGAGTGGGAACAGAGAGGTAGTAAAAAATCTACGGTTGATCTGCTGGTCGTTTCGGTCGTTAGCGAGATAGATGTCAAGTGCAAAATATCACAACACACAAAAAGGATATATATACATATGTGTGTGTGTGTGTCTTTTTTATCAGTATATGTTGCCTTTGCCTTTTGATATTGTCAAATTGGCATATGTAAAATAGCATAATTGATTAGATGAAATATGCAGTTTTGCCTAACATGTTAAAACTCAAATGCATGAATGAAGCCTGACAGGATATCCCCTTGGTTTGTACAGATTTACTCTTACTTGCTAGGAGGTGTCCCAGTTGATGACATAAAAGTTTGAAAGAAAATGTAAATAAAAAAATAATATGCTGCAAATATATTTGATATATGTAGTGAATAAATGATCAGAGCTCGTTGGCCAAGCACTACTAGGAAATCTGTTAGTGAATGCAGAATGACAGCGACAGAGCTGATTATGTGTTGTCCAGCAAGAATTTATTAGACTCATAACCAAGCCCATGTTCTTGTGTGAAATTTATAGTTGCAATTTCCTATAAATCACCCTCTCAAATAATGCTTTTATGACCCCATCTTGTCTTGTCTATAATATTCATGTCTGCAAATTGTAGCAGCATAATTAGAGGGATTCTAAATATAAAAATGTTCTCACATTACACAGTGTATACTCGGATTGTAAATGATATCATAATAAACACCGGTTGTTTAAATTACCATATTTTCCAGCGTATAAACCCACTTTTGAACACAGAAAAATGTGTTCAAAAGTCGGGGGTCGTCCTATACGCTGGGTACAGAGTGTTGCCATCAGGTGGGGGTGGGGGGGGTCAGGGGTGCTAGGATGCTCTCCTGTCCATCCTGTCTGACCATCTAGGGGAGCCCTGAGGTCTGCTCCCCCATCCATGCTCCCCGCTGCGTGCAGGGTGACAGGAGCCGACAGAGGCAGAGCTTCAGAATCCCCCTCACCCCCTCCTTCTCCTTGCCGATGTCTGTGATAGTAGCTGGCTGCTACTTATGGCAAGTGTGCTCACTAGCGACATAGTGTGCATTGTGGCTGAAATTAACATTGCAGGGATACATTAAACACGTTGAACACATTAAATAGCTGTACAAAAACTTCACTTCATACACAACTGTATTACACTATATTAAATTTTTAGATTTCTGGGGTTAAAAGTCAGAGTAGACATCACGTTTTTTATTTGGTGTGCATTTGAAGAGAGGTAGCCTTATACGGCGAGAATATTCCAAACTCTACATTTTAACTGGAAAATTTGGGGGTCGTCTTATACGCCGGAAAATATGGTACTTTTTTGGCATTTGTTGTTCTTTTTCTATATAAAGAGTGACAGCAACTGGAGATGGGATGGGAATTGGGATATTGACATGGTATCATCACCAATTGTTGAAGTTGTGTGGAAAAGTTGTAGAAACAGTACAAAAAAGTATTGCTCTAGCATATGAAGATTTGTTACATTTGGCTTGAAGAATGTGTCCTCACCCAATAGTTTTAACCCATATCTTTTTTTACTGCTGTCTATGGCACCATTCAGAAAATATTTTACTGTATATGTGGACATCATTACAGGAAGGTAACACTTTTCTGAAGATGTTATAGATGTCCACTGTTATTTTCTACTACCTCCATCCAGTTCTATAGGCTTTCACTGTCATGTCCTATTTCTGAGAGAAAAAATGCATATACATACGGTCAAGTACCATTCTAGTTTTATGAGACAGTTAATGCTTTTGCTATGTATGTTCTAATAAGGGTCCTGGGTGATTCTCCACTAGGTCTCAGTGGCATTGGGCTTTCCATCCAGACCTGAGGTACTACAGGAGACAGCTTTACCATGTGAGTAAGGCTGTATACCTTCTTGTCCAGTAAGATTATTCCTTGAATCAAACCAGTGTGTGTGGACATTACATTGCTGTTTATAGAAAATATTGGTAGAAGAAGAATTGGGTTGATCCAGGGTAGTGCCACAGAGCTGTGAGTGTAAAGCCCGCAAAAGTTTTGGGGTGAGGCATGCACCTGCATGCAAAGTGATTCAACAGTGTCCCTGGTCAACACTACGCCATTCTAACTAGTACTGTAAAGTAGACACAACTGTGCCTGATAACATTCATCCGGAAAGGTTCTTTTAAAAGGTAATCTTCTTAACTTTAAGCAGGGAACACACTGCTCGATGTTGGAGCCGTTGCAGCAGCGTAATGGCCTTATCACGCTGCTGTTAGATATCAGAGGAGCAGAGCTGTCTCTCCAGCTCAGCTGATGCTTTGCATGAGGACCTCTGCTCTCCATTCAAAGCAACGGACATCAACCATGGTTTACGATCGTGTCCGATATTCCTGTTTTCGAGCGTAATGTATTGGTCCCGCTCGAAAACTGGGATGGCGCATATCATATGGGCCAAATAGATGGCCGTGAGCGCGCTCGAAACGGCCATCGATCTGGCCCATATCTACACATGTGTGCCCAACTTAACTTTTAGGGACACATTTCTGTTGAGACAGCAAAAGTCCTTTTTAGCAATTGATCATTCATTAATCAAGAGATCCAGTACTGTGGGGAACTCACCAATCTTTGACCAATCACCAGTACAGATTTTTTGTTCATCCAAGAAGATTGTTCGTGAAGGAATGATCTTCTAGGATGATGCTAATCTAGAACCAGATTGTAGGCACCCAAGAATGTAGGACCCACTTCAGTAGTGAATAGAAAAAGATGGCTATTGTTTGTTATGACACACTTGTACACTGGCAATGAAAATGCATGCTTTCTGGTTACACTTTGCACAGTATTCTGTGAACTGTTACATAGCATTAAAATCCTGAATGTTTCAGGGAAGATTGATTCACATGGAAAAATCCATTTTGCTGTATGACACACATCCTCTTATGAAAATTTAAACAGAAAAGTTAAATGGCATGAAGTGTCTTTATTTAGCCGCAGCAAAAGAGCAAATTCATTTGTGTGATGTCAAACCCTGTTCTTTTCTTTAATAGAAAGACTGGAGAATTCTAGAAGAATCTCTAATTGCATTTGTAACGCTTTCCTTTCCGTTTAGATCTATGTTTTGGCTTAGGAGAAACAAAACGATCATTTGAATGCCCATTATTTAAGGCATTCCCATAAAGTTCTACCTTAAGAAAATGTCATTGACGCCCAGGGCCGGGACAAGGTCCACCAACAACAGAGGCTGAGCTGCCCAAGTAAGCCCCCCCCCCCCAGATGTGCTCTTTGAAGATAGCCAATCTGCATATGAATGCCCCCCGGGCGCGGGGGGGGGGTCTGCGGGACATTCATATGCAAATTGGGCTGGGAGAGGAGTGACATCAGAACAGTGAGTATGTGCTGCTGCCGGGGGATCTGAGCTTAGCTGGACGGCTCCATCTCGTCAACTGCAATACTGAGAAGAAAGTGCAGGACGAGATGGGGTTAAAATTAGGGGGGTTAAAGTTTGCTAGGGGGGTTAAAGTTTGACCCCCTGAGCAGCGCCCATACCTAACCACCGCACAGAGGCTGGAGCCTCTCCAGCCTCTGTGTCGGCCCGGCCCTGTTGAGGCCACATGGTCGTTCCTCAGGGTGTTTTTTCAGTGTTTAAATGCTAGACAAGAATCTTAGTGTTTGCAAGATCATTAAATCCAATTACGTTTGTTTTATAAGATACTGTTTTCAGGCAAAGTGTTGCATATTTTGGACGTGCCATGTCGTGTCCAATGGGAATTTGGAATTTCAAACACCTCCACTGACGTTAATGACAATGCTCGCCAACAGGCATTATTGAAATTTTTTTGGGGCTTTTGTAAGGTGGTTGAGAGTCTTTAAAAAAACAAAAACCAGTGTATCATGTCATATGTCAAGAAAACCTATCTTCCAAGAAAGAAGACAAAGTTTAGCAAACAAAAAGTAAAACCAATGTGCAACCTCTTACATGTGGCTCTGAGTGTCGCCACTCAGGGGGCACCTGGACAGCATTAAATGTGGCGATGGGACAAATGTCCGTGTGAACTTTGCCTTAGGCAAAACACATGATGAATGATTGGCACAGGCTCAGCACAGCTTCTTTTGATTTACTAGAGAGGGAAATGTACTCACTTCAGTGTTATAATGCTATACTTATGTAGTAAACCCATTGTTTCTTGATTGTGATAGCTGAAAATCAATTATCATTTGACCTGCCTGTATATGATTTAAATAAGTATGTTACAGGACAGTTTACACTGGATATACAAGGATAGAACCCAGTACTGTGGTTTGTACTGAAAACATTGAATTGAAAGTTGGTATATAAAGTTGGTATTGTCAGCCCTCTGTAGACCCTGGGGGGATGGCGGTGCCCTCGGGGTCCCCGGTGTGGTT